>CM052322.1:2488791-2512440 GCA_028455615.1 Lasioglossum zephyrum | reverse complement strand
GCTATGAAAAATTTTTCAGATGTTAAACTGATTTTTCCAACTTCTCCAAACTGGAAATCCGACATTCATGGTCCGATATCAGAACAAGATACCATGAAGAGAGTATTCGAACGAATCATGGAATATTTTTGGAAAGTACCTGAATACATATTACGCGAATATCGAGGTACGTGTTTGCACTAACACGTCTCGAAACTCGGTTGCAGCAACGTAGAGCGATAATTTCTTGGAGCTGGCGAAGGACGAGGTACAGGAAGGCTGTTACCGGGGCTGTTGTCAGTAGGAAAGCCAGAGAGGGAGAGCATAAGGAATGTTCTATCCTGTGCCCGCCATTAATTCTGGCCCTCGACTTTCCAGCGTCGCGCCACTTCTGACTGCCTTCGCGTAATCGTCAGGCTTCTCGGTTCATTACCTGTTGTTTTCGGCTGCTATTTTACAATAAACCCGGCTCGAGAACACCCGGCGAAGTGTCCGTCGGCAATTCTAGAATTTTCTTGCCGAGGCGGGCGGAGGTTCGTGGCGTCGTGACGCGCAGTGGGAAGTTTCCCTGAATTCAGGCCAGAAGTAATATTTCATTACGGTAAAATATAGAAACAATTTTCATAATTCTAGTAATAAAATAAATTTTTAATATTATACGTATTAAAATAATTTTGTTCACATACTTCTTGAAGTTCATTATACACATTGATAGCATTCTTCTTTAAATATTTTCAATTCCTTTGAAAGGGTTAAGGGAACTTGAAGCTTAATTTTTTAACCCTTTCGGTACTACTGCTGCCCATTGGTGGCATCCACTAAACATTCTCTAGGTCCTTCTTTCCTTAGAAAGTTATGTGGGTGCTACCGTTTAGTGTCAAAGACGTTGAAGTTTAGTGTCAATCACGTTCGAAATTTCTATGAATGCCATAAATCACGTTTTCGCGGCTGACGCTGCCGTACAGTAGTTAATGCGGAACAGATAAACGAAAAACCTAAGATGTCAATGTTACCTCATCAATTTGACTAAGAAAACATTGAAATTATTTGTATTTCGTGTTACCGTGCCAATTTGACACCAACGGACAGATACAGTTTCTTGAAATGGGGGACGGATGAGGATTAAAAATGGCGATAATTATACAGAAAAAGTCTGCGTACTCCGATTTTGATGAAATTTTAATACGCGTTATAGATTTCGATATTTTCTACAACTTTTCCTTTTCCAATATAGGGGTGTCGCTTTTAGTTTTCGAGATATTTGCAAAAGACTATCGCTAATACTGTATTGAATTTTTTGTATTCCTGCATGCTCCGCGGCAACGTAAACCTGTATTCGCGATAGTTTCTTGCAAATATCTGAAAAACTAAAAGCGACACCAATATATTGGAAAAGGAAAAAGTTGTTCGGAATGTGTTGCTGCATAACATATTAAAGTTTCATCAAAATCGGAGTACGCAGACCTTTTCTATATAATTACCAAAATGGCTGTCTCCTTAAGAAAACAAATAGATAGATAATTACCATACAGGAAAATTTCCGATCACAGAAACCCAGTTAAACATTTGCACAACAGTTTCCGATCGCCTGTGAAACCATGTTATCCGGTGGTAGGGGCGAGTGGTTCGGACTTTTTCATTAAAATCAAAACAAGCGGAAGGGAAGAGCGAGGTGGCGTGTCCGATGGGATGTTGCTGGAGCTGAGGTGGTCGAGCGTCTTTCGTCCAGCAGTCGGAGAACTCTAATTACTGTTACCCCGGTCAAGTGGTGGCCGCGCGAAGAACAAACCGCCCGGTGGTCCGCGGTAATTGAAACTAAATGAATTTTGAAACGTCGTTTCAAAACCACCGGTGCACGTCGACCGCGCGCAGCTCTCGCCGTCCATAGCTGGAGCCGGGAAGTTTACTGACCGTAAGCGGGCCGCCGTGACCGGCGCTGGATGACCCAATTCGCGGACGACACGGAAAATAACTAAACGGCTGGGAATTCAATTAACGACGTGCCGCCGCACCGGGGATCCGGTCGAACCTTTCCAGCCGGCTCTGAATTAACAATAAGGTTGGAATCGGGACAATTCGCCACCGTGCCTTGGCTACCAGGCAGCCGTTTCTCGTCATTTGTTTTAATTGGCCCTACCTTGCTCGCCGAGTGGCCGGACCGTAACCTCGTGGCCAAACAAGTAGAAAAGGACCCTGTCTGGTCAGACGAATGGAGCATGTCGTCCGGTTTACGAGCCGCTGCGACGGTCCACTGTTGGCCGAACAGGTGGGAACCATCTTAAAATGAACTCGGAATACGTAAGTGGATTTTGACAGTTACCCCCAGACGTGTTCCCGTTTATTGGCTTCGTAAAACGAACGACCGACGCGTGCCGCGTCCGACGAGATGTTTTTCATATTCCGGGAATTAATATCCGAGTTTCCTAAAAATCGTAAAATTTTTTCGGGAAAATTGCTGTACAGTAGACTCGCATATACCTCGATGAAAAAAAAAATTGTTTAAAATTACTGTGCATCTACACTCCCGTCCATAATTTTTTGTTTTTAAAGGACCTATATTATACGAAACGTTAATGGTACTTAGTCATTTTTCCGAATGCAGAGAACATTTTATAATTTTTAAAATTTCAGCTTTTCGAACTGTCCAAAATCATTCCAGTTATTTAATCGACTTCGGAAAGCAAGCGAAAAAAGGCTGTTCACCGATTACAGCGCGATGGATAAACCAATCAGGACGAAACCTGCATTTCGTAGGGTACGTCTCCTGATTGGTCCCTTGAAAACAATTTTTTCAATCTTTGCAAGACCGACAAACCATACCACGGTGTTCTACAAATTCTTCTCGTTCGTAACGCACTAAACAAATGCACTAAAAAGTATGAAATATAATTTCCATTTTATAAATTATTAAATGCAATACCATCTTTTCGGAGACGGCGTAAAATTGAAACTTTTCAACACTGGAAATTACGAAAATCCTTCATGTATCCCATGTATCTTCTTTTCCCACCTATTGATTTCCAAGTCCACCATATTCCAATGAAATCATAATCAGCAACATCTGTCATTTTCAATTTTCTCAATCTCTTGTTTCACAGATGATACAGATCCACGAAACGTATTATGTACAACGTGAAAATAACTGACTAATGAGTATATAATTTGTTGTGTATAAACTATCAGGATATTCAAGAACAATCTCCAATCGACTAGGCACCCTCATCCCCTTTTTTTGAAAAGGGATCCAGTGTTTCTTTCGCTGTATAGAATATAACCTGTATCTTTTTATGATCTAGCCTCTCCGCTAGATCCACTGTCTCCGTCGAGCTGGGGAAGTTTAACCCTCTGGCCGAGCAAGTTTGCGTGCTTCACCCTCTCTGTAAAGCCCCGCAACTTTCCTATCCAGGCTTCTTATGCATCATTAAGCGATCGTAATTTAAACGAGCCTGGCCGTACTTCTTCCGTTCGGTGGCGGCAGAGGGTGCGTTTACCCCACCGCAAAATTTCCTCGAACTTCCCCAATAATAAATTCGAGTGGCACGTGCTAACTATCGCGCTTAAAGTGTTCCCGAACAGGCGCGGATGCCGAAGTGTTCTCCCACTGTGTCGCACGTGTCGCAGCATTCCTGTGAACTGATCCCTAATTCGGGGACAACGTAGATCCAATTCGGGATTAACCTTCCTTCTAGGTCGTGGACGATCGATCGATCAGTGATCGTAGATGCGCGACAGTAACGTGGCGTCTCGCACGTATGATGCCTCGTGTTACAGTCGCGTTCCACGCGCTTCGCGGTTACCGAACGTGAATAATAATCAAGCTGGATCATCCGTGCATTCTGATGCATCGAGCCGCATCGATTGCAATTCCCAAATCCTCCTACACAATCAATCTCTCCAAGGACGAGCATCTCGGAAATTCGCATTAACTATTGATATTAAAAAAAACATAACTGTAACAGCTTGTAGTAGTCGTGAAAATAATTATTTAACTGCAAAATAAAATTCGACGGGTTGTTAAAACGGTTTTCCTAAAACCTCCTACACATTCAATCTCTCCAAGGACGAGCATCTCGGAAATTTACATTAACTGTTGATATTAAAAAAATCATAACTGGAACAGCTTGTACTAGTCGTGAAAATAATTATTTAACTGCAATAAAAATTCGACGGGTTGTTAAAACGGTTTTTCCAAATCCTCTTACACAATCAATCTCTCCAAGGACGAGCATCTCAGAAATTCGCATTAACCGTTGATATTAAAAAACCATAGCTGTAACCGCCTGCAGTAGACGTGAAAATAATTATTTAACTGCACAATAAAATTCGACGGGTTGTTAAAACGGTTTTCCTAAATCCTCCTACACAATCAATCTCTCCAAGGACGAGCATCTCGGAAATTCGCATTAACTGCTGATATTAAAAAACCTGTAAAAAATAGCTGTAACCGCTTGTAGTAGTCGTGAAAATAATTATTTAACTGCAAAACAAAATTTGCCAGATTGTTAAAACGGTTTTTTGAAAGAGTTTAATTTTGTGCAATTCTTGAAAGGTTGCGGGAAGAAGAATGTGCAGCATCGCACGTGCTGCGAATCGCAATTAACAAAACTTCAAAGTGACGTTGCAGAAACTGGAAGACTTCAAAGTTACACGGGGGTTAGTAGAATTTTATTATCCGACGTGGTTCGGCGTGCACGGAACACGTGCGCGAAGATAATTGCATTTATAATAACAGAGCTGATACATTTATTTATTCGTTTCGTATAACTCGATATGTCGGCTGGCTTTTTCTCGGCCGCGATCGAAATAATTTCGATGAATATTTCATCGGCCGCCTCGTTCCGTAGTTCTGTTTCAATCAGCGAGTGACATGTGCCGAGAATAAAATTTATAATACTCGTATCGATCGGATTTCTACAAACCGTTACCCGCCGGTGAAATGTATTCGATCCCCGTTCACCGTTCGCGGTCTATTGAAATAAGAGAATAGATCATAGTCTGTTGCGGTACAACGGTACTTCTATTCAATCGTGTGCATTCAAAGCTTCGAGCACACATTGTCGTCTATTTCACGGCGAAGGCCAAGTTCATTGTTCCACCCGATAATAAATACCTTTCGAACGGCAAAGAACCACGATGAATATTACCGTTCCCCTCGGGCGCAAGAAATATACGGATTTATTGTTGTGAAAGCTCGCGAGGCAATTAACGAGATTCATTTATTAATTCGAAAGTAGCGAAGCGTAATTCGAATATTAAATTAATTGATTTACGTCTTCAAAGATACTGGCGGGTGGTGTGCATTTAATATTAGTTCGATATTCAACGGCTTCATAAATCGCCCATCAAAAATACCAGTCAAGAGCTTCTGATTAATTATACCGAGTAATATCGCTTTTATAACGCGGTTATAAACCGTCGGATTTAACGTGTATCTGAATTAGTGGATTTCTTTGAGTTACGAGGGTCGTTAATCTTTCATAGTTCTCCCTTTGTTAATTGGTGCTAGTTCTTATAGTTTTCGTTAAGGGAAATTGTATCTTTTAATGGGATTGTACCTTTCATTCGGTCTCTTCTACTTTATTATAATTCCTGAATAGTTTTATTGCTTCTTCAAATTTTCAGTTTATATTCTTAATGATATTTTTAATTATTATTATATATTATATATATCTTTATTATTTCTCGTTGTACACGCGTAACGTTCTGCAGTGTAATTATTAAACAGATTTTACATATTTATTACAATAATGCGTTGATGTAATGTGAAACGGTGAAAACATCAGAAGAATTTGAAAGTACTGTTACATTATTATCAACGTATTAAACATATTCACAGCGTGAGAGAGAATATTGTATCATTCCCGTTTGTTGCAATTCAGGTGGAAAATATTTATTTTGCATAAAGATCCGCTGTCTACCGATGATTACAGAAATTATAGAAAGGTTTAGTCTTCATGAAATATATAATAGGCGAACAATTGATGATATCCTCTTAAAAGCATTGTCTCGTACATATAAATTGGTTTTCGTCTAACCGCAACAGTGTTTACGAAGCACATAAAAATCCCTAAATTTCCATTCGTTAATCATAAATTCAGTAAAAATTATGTCGAGCGCGTCGTAACCTTCGAGCAAAGATCCGAAGCATTCCTGGCGAGGAGCATTAATTTTCGTTGCTCAGCAGTGAGCCGCATGATAATTTCGTCACGCAAAGAGAAGCTGGTTATGGTACCGTGGGTGGGCGTGCATAGTATGAAAAGGGTTTCGGAGAGAGCCCTCGGGCGTTCCCTCACCGATAAGGGAAGCGGTCCCGCAAAAATTAAAGAATGGTGAACGGTGTAAATTAATACCTGCAGCAGCGGCTGCTTGACGCGAAACAATATTCGCGTTTCGCCCGGGTAGGGGTAGTTGCTACACGTCTCGACGCTTTGTCGCCGGGGCAGAAAACCGGACACAGAGGGCGAGGTATGGCAGAAGGGCTGTGTAAAGCGAGGGGTTGGAAGGGGGAAGAGGTTGGGACCTGGAGAAAAAGGGAGCTCGGGAGGGAAAAAAGACGACCGGCTGGAATAGAAAGAGCGGCAAGGACGGAAAGTGAAAAGGGATTAAAAGGGAGAAGCAACGGGAGCGGGGAGTGACAAAAAGAGAATGAGGAAAGAACGAGAGAGAGAGAGGTGAACTTCACTGGGAGGAATAAAAGCATTGTTCCGAATTATTATCGTGAAACAGCGCGCGGTACACGCGTCCCTGGACCAGTCCTTGAAACAACGGAAGGATATTAGCCTCATTATCTCGCCCCTTTTTTTCGCCGCAAGCTTTCCCTTCGGCCCTACTCGAACGCTGATCGCTATAATTGCCGAATACATGATTTCTGATATATTTCGTGGCCTCTCAGAATTCGGAGAGCGGGTTGGGAGGGTTGGCGGTAGCATAACAGTGGTGGTGGAACAGGACCCAGAGAATTCTTGAGTCCTTGGGTGTGGAGGTTTACGGTCTTACCGGTTCCTTCACATCCTAAAAAAAAATATAATTTGTGTGATAAACATTTTCTACTTAAATTACAAGAAACTCGAGTGAAATTGAAATTTATTTTGTTTCTTAATATGTTTGCTAGGCTGAAAATAACAAGACAGCATTTGTAAATTCATCTAATGTTTTCACTGTTTCGCATTACACGCACTCATTTTTCTCATGAACGCATAAAATCCTCCGTTTGATAATAACATTGCAAAGTTAGTGCCCCGTTTGGAGATCATTGAACCGTGTCTGAGTAGAAAGGATTAGGTTCGGCAGACATCGAAATTCCAGAGCCCTCGAGGAGGATAGTGTAGGATAGGTGGATGCTTCGCGGAAGTCCACCGCTCTAAGCCGAAGAAGTTGAACTGAAACATCGCGCGACCGCAAAAGCCGCAGCACTCGGCATGCACCGAGTCCGAAACTGCATTGAGGAGCAAACAGGGGTAGCCTTGATCCCGACCGATCGATTTATTGCGGTGCAACAGCCGCCGGGAGCCGGGACCACTCATCTCGCGCGTCGCTGCAACACCAAGGTACACATTATCGTCTCGACTGAGTTACGAGCCTCGGTGGGATAAGTACAGGGGTGGGGAGTACCGACGCTAAATTTTCATTTGCTCGGTTATAAATCCGATTCGGGAACAGGCCGAGCAACAATGAGGATCCGCGACCTGTCGCGAATAGCACAGTAAAGCCTCGCTTATTGTACGGAGTCTTCGTTGGTTGCACACAGTCGGCTAACTCTTCGATTTGTTATTACTACTAGATTGCCCATGTTTATACGATTTGCAATTTTTCTAGACGAATTTGATGAAAGTAGAATAAAACGAGGGTGACTATTTACATTAGCGGCTTCCTCACCAATTTTGATGACCTTAAAATATGTTGTCAAGGTCAGCATACTGAACAAGTTTTCCTTATGCATGTTACCACCGCTCGGTTTTAGTATTCGAAATATTCGCAAAAAGCTGTTGCTAATACTATATTAAATTTTCTCTCTTAGATTTTCGTATATCAGCATAGGCGATTGTTTAACGGCGTTTTTAACCAAACACAAAATGAATAACACAGGTATACAATATACAACATATATATATAAAAGGATTTTCGTATTTGTGGTAGGCCCTCTCCACGACCTAATCACACCTCATTCTATTCGTATGAGTTTTTTACTTCATTACTAGTTCAAATTCCGGATGACAGCTACAATGCAAAAATTATGCGATCAAAATGAGTTATGGTTTGCTGTTTGCACTCGTTCTAATCAGAAAAATCTTAATGATCCGTTTGTACTAAATTTCGAAAGGTAAGGGATAGTGAATTAAAATTTTTCTTATTGCATAATTATCTTCGCGGCACCTCTTCGTGTTCCCTCCCCTCTACTAGCTTTGTTTCCCCTCCACGTCCACCAACACGAGGTTCCGTCGAGACAGTAGGGGAAGAATGGTGTGTAACAGATTTCGCAAATACTGAACGCTGGTGTATACCTACCGGGCAAAGTCCGCAACTCGGTGTGTCTACGTCGCACGGCCGCTGACGTCGACTCCTGCTACATAATCGTGCATAATAATTATGACGTCATCAATTAGCGGGGCCGCCGGTGACGTTAATGCGTGCTCGCATGACCGCGACAGATCCTCGTCCCGTGGATTAACGGAGAACCGTGTCGAGCACTGTTCCGACCGCGTCGCAGCGCGCACCGTGCGGTCGTTCAAATCGAACATGATCGCGGCCGAAATCACCGATATTTACGAAAACCGCTCCGTTCATTACGGTAGAATCGAAATTTCTCCCACTCCCCTGGCCAATCAGCACTGACACGCGTTTACCAGACGCCTGGGGACTACGTTCTACTGATTAGCCACCACGGTAGCGTATTAATCTGACCTATGGAAAATCTGATAACTTTGATTCATCTGGTAAGTGGTTTCAGTTAATTCTTATCTTACTTCTGCTTGCCACGATCCATGCGATAACCTATTTATTTTGTATAGAGATTGTTCCGTCGCGCAGGAACCGTACACGTGCTTTTCCTGGGTCCCATGGAAATCACCAACACAAATTTCCCTGACACGGTTTTCACCGACACCACATTTGACCGACGACTACTTTGGCCGACAACAATTTCGACTGACAACGATTTTGACCGACAACGATTTTGACCGACAACGCCTTCGACCGACAACGCCTTCGACCGACAAAGATTTTGATCGATAAAGATTTTGATCGACAACGATTTTGACCGCCATCGTTGGCGTTGATTTCGTAATCAAAATAGTTGTCGGTCAAAGTGACGGTCAAAATCGTTGTCGACCAAAGTAGTTGTCGGTCAAATCTAGAGTCGGTGAAAATCGTTTGGGAAAAATTTGTCTTAATGATTTCCATGGAACCCGTTTTCCTTTGGACAATATTTATGGTCCGTTCGTAACTAAAAATCTTCATCAAAGATTAAGTAAATTAGTCTGAATTAGAATGGGTCATTCGGTGACCATTCGAGACAATGCCAGATGTCTAATTTTTGTACATCTTTGAAGACAACGTGCAGTAAATTTCATCCCTCCGAACGACCACCCACGACCGTTATGGGTAGTTTCGAATTATCGTTCCTCCTTTGCAAGGCTCCTTCGGAACTACGGTAAAGAGGTCTAAACAGTCAAAGTGTGTGATTGGTAAATGCAACTTTCGGCAGGAACCTATCAGTGCATTTTTCTTTCTCATTGCGTTAGGGCTGGAAGTCAAGTTCACTCAGTTGCGTTTTACGCTCGAACGCCGTGACACTCTCCAGTCCTCGTTGTATACAAGTACAACGCACGTTGTCTTATTGTCCCATTGTCAAATGGGAAAATGGCGTCAGTGTCGAAGGTAGAAATGATATTTCCGTTATTGTGGGGCAAAATTGAGCGAGGAATACAACACTGTAACCAATGAATAATAGCTTTAATAAGCTTTAATAAATAATGCTGTTCTGGGAAAATGACGTCAGTGTCGAAGGTGCAAGTGAAGTGTATGTGTGTGTGTCGAAAACAATGGGCTGAATGCACGACAAAGAACAGTTTGTTAGGAAAGAAGATAATCGCAGGCCCCACCCCAAGTGGTATTCCCTCGAGAGCCGACGCACACCTTAATTCTTACGCGGGGGATGAAGCTCCCTCGCGGAGTACACTCCGGGCGCACTCCCTTCGGCGCACAATATTATCGGGCTCGCTAGCTTAATTGGTAACCGGAGGACTCGGGCAAAGTTTGAGCCGTTGGCGCGGCATCTGCCACTTTTGCCGGGCCAGGATCCAGCGGGGACCATTCAATATTTGAGGGTAACGCGCTCGACGAGCTGTAAATGAACCCTGCCACCCTCGGCTGCCGCGAAAGACCGGAGCCTCGCATAAAACACGGGGTTGCGGGCTCATCTGCACTCCCTATCCTCGAAAACCAACCCCCACCGGCACCACCCTTTGCGAACAGCGAAAGGTTTATGTGTTATCCGGCGAAGTTTCGCCGTTGATAAATTTCTCTCTCGGTTTAGATCCTCTCTCGCCCTCACCCTCCTAGAACGGGCGCAAGCTGCCGTCGTGTCTCAGCTATTCATCATAATCGTTCGCTTTTACGCGCCTTCCTACGGGGGTAGTTCCGCAGTTTCGACGGCTTCTTCGGCAACCTCGCCATTTACGACCAACCTACCATACCTCTTTCGAGAACGCTATCGTTCACGTGTATACGTTTTCATGATCGCAAATTTGATGAAATTCCACGGCGAAACCGTCGCGGGTAATCCTACCAGTGGAATAGGTCCGAACTTGGTCGGACCGCGGTGCTCGAACAACTTTCCTGAAGCTCTTTACTGAAACACGTTCTCCTAGCAAAATTAAGCCCTTGTCTACTAATTGCCGCAACCCTTCAGGGTCTTCTTAAACTTCAAAACCTTACAGTACTATTTATGTTCTGGCTAGAAAAATTATCCACCTGGATTGCAACAATCTGGAGCGAAACGTAAGTTCATATTCTTTCGGGATATCTTTAATAGGTTGAAGGGAATGTAACAGCGTCTCTAAATTTTTCTAATATATTTACTGTTTTAAATTGCACATACTAATTCTTGTCATAAATGCATAAAACTCCGCCGTGTAGCGATAAAAAAGATAATACGAAATAGAACATCATTTTGGTTCACAGAAAATTAATGACGTACATACTTGTTAGATTTTCTTCACAATCTTCTCATGAAGAGTTTGATTCGTCCAAAAAAGATTAGGGGTTTGATCGCGCATGTATGAAATTTATTCTCATTCACCTACTAATTCTCGTCATAAATGCACAAATCTCCGCTGTGTCTAGTGAAAAAATAAAAACGCGGTAAAAAGATACGACAAAATAGAATATCATTTTGGTTCACAGAAAATTAATGACGTACATACTTGTCAGATTTTCTTCATAATCTTCATCAAGAGTTTTACTCGTTAAAACACGGACGAGGGGTTTGATCGCGCAAGTATGAAATTTATTCTCATTCACCTACTAATTCTCGTCATAAATGCACAAATCTCCGCTGTCTAGTGAAAAAAAGATACGACAAAATAGAATATCATTTTGGTTCACAGAAAATTAATGACGTACATACTTGTCAGATTTTCTTCATAATCTTCATCAAGAGTTTGACTCGTTAAAACACGCGGACGAGGGGTTTGATCGCGTAAGTATGAAATTTATTCTCATAGAATTTTAGCCATCGAAATTCATTTGTACCGCTGCCCCGGTCGTTTAAAAAGCCTGATCCGCGTTCCAGTTTCCCGCGTGGACAAACATACTTCGTGACAGCGATTTGTTTTACAAGTTAGCCGCGCGGTCGGAACAACGAGGTTAATTTATCCGACGCAAGCAACATAGTGTGCTCACACGCCGGATCCCTGGGCGACCTTGCATGTCCTAGTTGACGCGCCTGCGTTGTTAACGTGATTCGCTAATACAACGTCTCGATTTCTGCTTCACCGGCCTCTAATTAATAATTCAAGATCTATTATGCAACCGTGCCTACGAGCCCGCAGCGATTCGAAATTCACCTCTCGCCGTGGACACGACAAGTTATGCGCGCAATTATCCTCGATTGCGAGCGTCGCGACGCCAGTCACCCCCCTTCTTAAAATTACCGCGGAACCGGGCTCGGCCATTCGAATGAATTTATGCAAATAGCTGTCGCGATATTGCTTCGGAAAATAGACAAGAATGCTCGGTGACGGTTCTCTCTGCATTCGACTTCGGGAATTCAATTTTCCACTATCTAAATAATGCATTACCGGGAAATTCGTGAAATTGTTACTTCATTTTGGGGAATTTGTTTCTTTTACCTAGCGTTTGGCGAATTTTTTATACACTCCTGCCGCTGATTTGCCCTTTAGAAAACATCTTAGCCGAGTGTTCAATATTTAACATAATTTTGAAGATGATGAACGGGTGAAATATAATATTTTGTTGCAATACTTTCGGATTTGTTAAAACCATTAAAAGAAAAAGTGAATCTCGATTGAATTGATGTGCCTCAAAATTAAATGAGAAATTAACAACTTAAAAGACCTTTTAAAAATATGAATGTATTAGTTTCAGCAATATATTAATTTATATTTGGCTCCTTATCTTGCAATAGAGGCACTAATTTTAATTGTTCATAGATCTTGAATCTTTTCACGCGAATTCCGCAATTGCATCGAGTTTTCATATTTCCTAAAACAGGATCCCTGTTCTTCAAAGCAAGAGAGACCCTGTACGCGTGCCTGTCCGACTAAACGCGTGCTTACGCTACTTAAAAACACTTTGTGAACTTACGGAGGATCCGGTGTTCATTCGCAGCTGTAATTAAAGCAACAACGGGGTAATTAGTTTGTTAAGTCTGTTGCACAGCATTTCGGGCTAATGTTTCATTTAACAAGCATCTAATTATTCCGACAAAATTTCCTTCAGCGAGTCCCTGGGATTTGCCTGGGCAAGATCGATTTTTCTGTCGTCCTGTATTTATTTAACGAGTTCTACACGCATTACATGCGCAATACATATATATATATATATATACACATACATACACATATATATTCGCGTAACCGCGAACACTCGCGCCCGCGGTTGTTTAACTTTGTCGTGCAGCTTGTTGTTTACTTTCTTTCATGTATTATTCAAGTGAATCTCTTTTCCGCGTTCCTCGTGATTTTTACGCAGCGAGGCCGTCCGAAATTTCAGTGAACGAGTGTTGTTCGTTTTAGGGGTGAAGAGGGTGCCCGAAATTGTTTGGAATTTTTCTAGAACGACTGCGACATAGATTGATATTTATCTTGCGCTTTACACTACTGGAAAAGCCCCATCTTTGTATTATCGGGAAATGGGATAGAGACCATTTTTTTTATCCAAGCAATGAACTTTAATGAATAAGATATTTTCCCTTTTGTTCGATGATATTTTGCAGAGAAGAATAAATAAGAAAATATCTTATTGACGAAAGTTCATTGTTTGAATAAATAAATTCGGTTTTATTTCATCTTAAAATACCGAAATTACTTTATTGCCAACCCAATAGTTTGCAGACCTGAATTTTTAAGGGCGACTATGGCTTAAATTGATCTTTTATATAGCTCTTTACACTACTGAAAAAGCTGATCTTTGCATTTTACAGAAATGAGAAATACCGTCCTTGAAATCCTGGAAACTAGACTACCCCCTGAAAGGTAAAGAATTTTTAAAAAATTTTGGGATCCGAATTGTAAACTTTTGGGGTCCTGGCCCCACCAGAACTCGAAGGATTTCACGCAAACCCTCAGTCAAGTAGTGCTTTTGACTACTGAAAAAGCTCATCTTTGCACTTTCGAGAAACGAGAAATCACGCACCCTTGCAATCTTGGAAAGGACTACCCTTTAACAAATTTTTGGTGCCCTCAAACCTTGCTTCACTGGGTTGTAAATTCGGGGATCCCAGCATTGTAAACTTTCGGGATTATGGCCCAACCCTAACTTGAAGAATTTCCGGCACACCCTTAGTTAAAGGTAAACTGTATCCGAACTTACAACGGTTCTCTGATCAGAATAATCTTCGAAGAGGTATTCAATTTATCGATAACGAAATTTTCGGGTATCCACTCACCCCTGGTTCGTTCGTTGCAGCTAACGCTGTCCGTTGAATTCCTCGTGCATGGAACGCATTACGCATTCTTCCAGGTCGCGCCGCGACAAATGCTCCGCATTAATGGACACCTTAGTTGCGCTGTTTATAATCATAGTTACACAGTCCCGCACAACCTCGCTCCGCAGCAGCGAGCGCCGCAACAGCCGTGCAAACAGGCTAAGTTAAGAATCCCGACCTCGACAGAATACTAATATTCCCACATTTAGGGCGTAACAAAGGTCCGTTTGCCGCGCAAACATGCCTCCTCTCGCCCGTGGTGTATCAGCAAACGAAAACTCTACTGTACGCCCAGGATTAAGCTCGTCTAATTCCACGGACACGCGAAAGAACAAGCCTAACTGGACCGTACAACTTGCCTGGAGAAGACAGGTCAACGTTTATCCACAACGGCGGGCAATGGAACACACCTATCACAATTTTTATACGGAAGGGGACGGAAAATTTATAGGTCATTTAAACAATGAATCTAGCAAATTGGATTGATTGAAGTAAGTTTAATTGCAATTTCTTTAATTGTCTACCCTCTCCCGGTGACCATAAGGTCGTTTAAAACGATGAATCTAACGAATTGGTGGATCGAAGTAAGTTTAATTATAATTTCTTTAATTGCCTCCCCTCTCTACCCTTCCCCACTATTCGAGTCAATTTCTTATTCGGAGACCATAATTATGATAATCCAAAAACTCGAAGTACGTTTCATTGTAATTTCTTTAATTGTCTACCCTCTCCCGGTGACCATAAGGTCGTTTAAAACGATGAATCTAACGAATTGGTGGATCGAAGTAAGTTTAATTATAATTTCTTTAATTGCCTCCCCTTTCTACCCTTCTCCACTATTCGAGTCAATTTCTTATTCGGAGACCATAATTATGATAATCCAAAAATTCGAAGTAAGTTTCATTATAATTTTTTTAATTGTCTCCCCTCTCCCCGAGACCATAATTATCATAACGAAAAATTCCAAAAAATTATGACTAAACTGTGGATCTTTATGCATTTATGGCTTATGAAAGTTTTCAAAAAATCGTGCAATGTAAAATTTCATAGAGTTTAGTAGCATTTTTATTTGTTTTGGGTCTCCAAGACTGTTTCTATTAAAAATAGGATTTCACTTTAGACCACTTTCTTAAAATTTGTCTATAGAATTCATCGGCAGTCTAATTGGAGCCATCTTCCTAATTGTCTTTACTAACAGTAATCTTGCACCTATTTCCTAAGCTTCCAAAGTATCACCTTGCTATTTGCGTGCTTAAAAACCTGTTCTAAATTTTCCTGATTTACTTGCATCTTTTTTTTAAGGGCGGTGGGGAAATGCATTTACGCACACCGCCTTTCTAGATCTGATGACAGTTAGGGGGGTAGTGTGGGACTCACCCTTTCTGAGAAAAAAACGAGACTAGAGCATACCCACTACTGTGGCCAGGTGAGTTCGGTTGAGATCCTGGCCAAGCCCTTACATTAGCTTATGTGGGAGTGCGGTTTTAGTGGGTATGAGGCTGGCCGGAGGGTCCTCTGGACAGTCCCACATAACCCTGGTCCCCCCCAGAGGGGCTGGGGTACGGAAAAAGAATTTTCGCACTTACAAAAATAAAAAAGGGGCATGCCCACTAAAACCCCATCGCCCAGGAGCCCAAGAGGGACCCTTCCTCTCCCTTCCTCTAGCCGAAGGTTCTGAGGTTGCTGGCCCGCTGTGTTTGCATACTGCGCAACCTCTTCTTTGGCTCCTCCTTCCACACCTTTTTTGTTTTTTTCCTTCCCAAACGGATATTTCTTCCTCCCTATCTATACTCGGGATGTCGACAAGGCCCCTTTCGTCCATTCACTTGTCGCCATCTTTCCCGAGGTAGGCCACAACCTGTTCTTGGCTTTACTCCTCCTTCCACACATGTTCTTGGCTATTATGACTTACTTACATCTTTTTCTTTGTTTAAGGGCGGTGAAGGAATCCTATTACGGACGTCCTCCCCTACGGTGATGGTTGGGGAGGTGTGTCTGACTCCCCCCTAGGATGTTATTGGTAGGATTGTCATTACCTGTCGTATTCTATCGCCATACAGACTAAACCCCCACCGCCCAAGGATCTTCAGGGACCTTTTCCTCCTCTTATTTTGATTGGACTGCCTACCTCCACTGGCCCGCTTTTCGCATTCAGTGGGAGTATACTACCCGTCTCCTCTCCACGCCTGTTCTTGGCTTTATGACTTACTTACATCTATCACGACTTGAATCACCTTTTGAAATAGACGAACCACACGCCTTATCAGACCAAGCACGAAACAATCAGAATCTTCTTCCCACTCTTCCCCGGCACTGTAGATGTCACAGATCTTTCCTCCGATTGTTAGCGGCGACTGGACACGGGTTTTCTGACAACGTGGTCAATTCGAAACTACAGTAGGACATCAGATGGCAGTGGAAGATCGAGATTAACGATCGCAGGAACTGGGTTGTCGGTGCTGATATATGCGGAAAATGTTCGGAGCAATAAGCGTCTGGTGGGGGGACGGCTAGCTCTCCGCAGACAATTCGCGGCAGATGGAAACGCTTTCGGAGCGATAAACTCATTCTCAAGTTGGGTTCGGCGTTGTCGGGTACGCTGATGAAGTAACCCTTGTCAATGAATCGACCGATCGATCCACGTCAGCAGTTACCAGGGGACCGCAGGAGTCGGAGAGGCCATGGATCGAGAGAGAGAGAAAGAGGTAGCCAAGGTAGGACTACACCAAGGACTTTCCACCCACTTAGCAGTACTTAAAGCCGAGCCCTGAACCTATGGGCGTTCGTAAACTCCGAGTTACGAGCCACCGTCAACCGTAATCGAGATGCTAGCCGGTCGATCCGCGGAGGCTGTTACGAGCCTAACTGAAACGATCCGAAGAACGAGTTAGGAAGTTCCTCGTTGCGGTGGAACACGGACAGTTCGGATCGGGCCGGATTCGGGCCGGTTAGGGACAGGACAGCCTCGTCAGCCGGAAACTATTCACTGGACTGTCCGGGACAGAAGTCGTTTAAGGGGACGTCCGGGCACGGTTGTAGATCAGGGGAACGATTCGACGTCCACGGTGAACGGTCGGTGATTACCCGGATACCTGCCGGAGATGGTGTGCAATTTAATTTAGCCGTGCTGCGACCGCCCGCCATTTTCCTGCGCTTTCGTAACCCCGCTCACGATTAAGTCTATGTACAGTCGAAGGCGAAAAGATAGAACGGTGAATTTTTATTCGGTATTTACTATTTATACTACCCTTTACTGCATGATTTTTTTTTAAATTTAACCCTTCGCTGCATCCTGTATCATATCTGATACAATTAACAATTCTGGTTTATTTTGTTTGAATTTTCTAAAATATTTTTCCCTTAAATAAAACACAAAAAGTATCCTTCCAATTTTTTCATAACTAATTTGAAAAAAATTAAAACAACATTTTCAGAAAACACATTCTTAGTTTACTATGTTGCAACTTTCATCTTAATAGGATAATTAACTCATCGCCGTACCTTCTTTTTCACAGTCTCAGTGAATGGAACGTCTTGATGCACAACAATGTCGTTGAAGAAAAAAGGAAATGTATATTATTTTGTATGGCTACGTTTATTTTAATCCTTCACTGTATGAGTTTTTTAATTGGGATGAAACAATTTTTGTGTCTTATTTAAGGGAAAAATATTTTAAAAAATTAAAACATTTTCAGAAAAAATAAACATAAATTAACATAGCAAGAATGTATATCAGATTTGTCAACTGTATCGGATATGATACACTATGCAGCGAAGGGTTTTGAAAAACATTTCTGTATCAATGTCTTCGTTGTTTGCAGATTTATCTGGGAACGTGTACATTTTCAAAATGATCGGACACTTATCTTGAACGTTCACTGTACAAATTGAATTTATCAGGTATGTTGGTTATTGAAGATTTTTTGGTGTAAAGATGATAACACTTTGTACATCATTCATTACGATAGCACGCGTGTTCGCCGCAGTTTCGAAATGAAATTTCTCGGAACGGAGGAGACAAACGAAAGAATTTTCTTCTATATTTTCTAGTGTAGTTCTTCGGAATAAGAACACCTTTGGAATAATGGTTCGTACAAGGAGGATTTACAGGAGAGGACGAATCAATCTTTCCCAGGAAGGTAATCTTTTCGCTGTTCCGTTGGAAATACCGAGACGAAACTTGCGCGTGGATAGAAAGGAATTTTCCTGGTGGTAAGCGATAGAGGGTAGCTCGTTCGCAGGTGAGGTGTACCTCGAATAGCAATTTGAAATGCTACTTGGTACTTGCCTCGAGCAACAGAGTCTCAGGCAGGTATCCGTACCCCTGGGAGGTCACAGAGTACCGCAATTCGAGGGGAGAACTTAGGTGCTGTAAACGACAGTCATCGTACCACTTTCCACCTACTTACCCTCCTCTTAAGCTAACGGACACCTCTATAGCCGACGATCAAGCGAATGCTTAAAATCTCTTAGTTGGAAACGGTTAAATACTTAAGCCCCTTCCACCTTCTAACGCGAGATTACGGTCGACCTTCTTCGGATGGGGGAAAGGAGAAGTATGCAATTGAAAAGTTGTCGTTGAACGCTTCTATTCGTTCCCTGTAAAGTTTCCTATGGAATGTCCGGGATCTCGGAAAACCGTACAAAGTGCACCCTTGCGAAAAGAAACAATATCTAACGACGGATCTCACTCGGAGCTATTCTACTTCGAAAATCGAATGTTTCTTCCGCCATAAAATATTTCCATTTCACATGATTTTCTTAATCTTCACGATATAAAACTGTTATATAATTATATATAACACCTCGTACGATACTTTCAGTAGTTTACTAAAATATCAAATACGTTTAGCAATGTATCGAATACAAATTGAATAATGCAACAAATATTTTCCAACAAAAATTTTTGGGTAATTATATAGAAAAGAAATTGTATATTTCGATATTTTGAACAACTTTCTCCTTTTCCAATATAGGGAGGTCGCTTTTAGTTTTCGAGATATTTGCAAAAAACTATCGCTAATGCTGTATTGAACTTTTCGTATTCCTGCATGCTCCGCGGCAATAGTTTTTTGCAAATATCACAAAAACTAAAAGCGACCCCAATATATTGGAAAAGGAAAAAGTTGTTCAGAATGTGTTGCTGCATGACATATTAAAATTTCATCAAAATCGGAGTCAATGATAATTTTACTGCAACATATTCTATCAAGACACCCCGTACAATTATTAAAATTCAATTGAACCGATTAATTAAAAATTCCCACTGCTCCGGTGGGATTCTCTGCGAAGCGTTAACAATTATTTACACCCGGGTGACTAGTCTAATGGCAAATTCCATGTTTATGACACCTGAGGGGATTTCTAATAAGAAGCCCGCTCACAACGAACTTCCGGCATCGTCTTGAAAGTTTCAGAAGCTCGCCGCGTCAATCTCCACTCTGTAACACTTCCATCCCGGTTGAACAGGCCCCATAAATAGTATCGCGAATGCGGTATCAGCTTACCGCGCATCTGTTTACACATTTTTCACCCCTTGTTATCGGATCCCAGACTCACGGACGGAAGTTGAAGGGCTCACCTTAAATAAACCGAAGCGGTTAAAACATGTATCAACAGCTGCCATGTCATTTCCTATCACGCGGAGTTTTGTGTCCTCGGTTGAAACTTTCCTTTCAGGCTGGCAACTTTATCCAAGGCCATCTGATAAACGGCAAAACTCGTCGGTGACGTAGCCGCTCGATGCGAGCTTTCGTTTTATTTGAACACAGTGTATCGCGCAAGATTTCTCAGCGAGGGGAGAACGTGAAAACCGTAAATCGTTACCGGTAGCAGGACCCGCGTTACAATAACGGGCTGGCCCAGCTTCTAATTCGATTTATAGTACGCTGCTGCCACGGAGAAACCTCGAAAACGTTCCACCTCGTCAGTCCAAGGGAAGCAAAGTGGAAAATATCGTCGGTCACTGGTCACCATTAACCCCCAAGAAATACGTTCTTTCCGCTCAGCGGGAATATAGTTGAAGCGTTGTCGCTGTTCTCTTATCGTGATTCATTTCTCGATCATTCCTGCTCGGATATCTCACTCTTCATCACCGAAACACAATAATATCCCTGTATACACGACGTTTCACTTAACCCCTTGCCGTTAGACTTTTTTCTTTACAGTTACAGTGATTCAAACGTCATCCCCAAATATATCGTAGAAGATGAAAGAAAATTTATATTTTGTACATTACATCGCAGAATCAAAATTTATTTCATTTAAAAAGAAAGGCGGATAAATTCGTGATTTATTAGTGATTCGTTAATTCTTCTTTAATTTTGGGAATGTGAACGCGGTCAATGTTCCACAGGGGTTGTTTTTTCTTTTTTTAATAAATACATACATTTTCGTGTTGTATCTGTTAAATTAGCTATTTAGGATTAATGTAACAATAAGTGGGAGTGTTAAAGTTGGTATTTAGGATTTTTTTATAGCTAAAAATAAGCTTCCTCTGCACTGCTATCCCTTATACCTGGGTCCTCCTACCCTTCGACCATCAATAAAAAATACAAGACCGTCTTGTCGGTATACGTTGAACACGTTTTTCTACCCTAAGCTTAGTCGAACAGAAGCGCTTGAGCGAGAAGCTTCATCTGTATTCTTCTTCTGACTAAACTTCTGTACTACGAATCATTGGCATTAATTTATTTCATAACTTTGTAGAATATTCAACAGTATCGCGTGGTTTGTATAAAAATACATTGAAATATGCCTCGAGTGAGATGACCTTAAAATGACTTCGAAACCCAAAGATGAAGGTCAAACTGAAATTCGTTTGCAACGAGAATCCGTGAATCTATAGAAAAAAAGTGGTTTTTTAAAATTTAAGTTTATCCAGACCCTTAAATGGGGTCTATACAGCTGAACGTTGCTTACATTATACTACAGGAAATAGTTTGTGTGAACATTATTGTTTGACATATCTGATTAGCAAGTTACATTTTCTTGAGGAAATTAAAAATACGCAAAGACGCCCGGATGTCTGGCGAAGAAATTGTACTCGATTAACGTGGATCATGAATAACCACTGATTAATTCTTCTTTTTACAGTACACGACTGAACGATGTATTGCGGAAAACGGAAAATTTGTTTTCGGCTGTTTGTTTTTTGGCCCGCCGGATACGGAATCGGACGACTGGACCAGAACGGGCTTTTATGGGGATTTCGCAAGGGCGGCACTCCAGTTACCGTTTTGCAACGGTTCCCGTGAGCACCCGCGTTATCGCGTTACCCGACAGTCCACGCAGAAAGCGCAATTTCACGGCACTTGACCGGCGATATTCTATTCACCTTTCGGTGATCTTTTTGCAGCTTAGTTGGCTCACTTGGGAAACTTTTCTGCACACTAGAGTGTATTACTAAATGTAGCTACGTATATATAGCGGTAATTATAATATAAATGTTGTAATTTTGTGTGTGGAGGATCAATGTGTATTTAAACAGCAAGAAATTGCGGTCTTAAAATAAGGAAAAATATTTATCATTAACAAACAATTAGAGTCATCGCGATGTTTTTAACCCTCGTACGTTCCTCAGGGTGAAAATTCACCCATTCAATATTTTCACAAACTGTAAAATTATTCATCCTTTTATGTCTACATCGTGAGATGTATTTATTTAAAATGTGACTTTTTAACCTTCGTACGTTTCTCAGGGTAACAAATTCACCCATTCAATATTTTCACATACTGTAAAATTATTCATCCTTTTGTATCTACATCGTGCGATGTATTTATTTAAAATGTGACTTTTTAACCCTCGTACGTTCCTCAGGGTGAAAATTCACCCATTCAATATTTTCACAAACTGTAAAATTATTCATCCTTTTGTATCTACATCGTGCGATGTATTTCTTTAAAATGTGACTTTTTAACACTCGTACGTTCCTCAGGGTGAAAATTCACCCATTCAATATTTTCACAAACTGTAAAATTATTCATCCTTTTATGTCTACATCGTGAGATGTATTTCCTTAAAATGTGCCGCTATAAATCAAACGTAATAAGTTAATTATAATGTGTAAAATAAAAATGGGTGAATTGTTATTTTAGTCTCTTTTATGCAGTCATTTTTTAGGAGCGTATGCTCTCAGTGTGTCCTTAGTCCTTTAATAGGGGAGTGGTCCTTCGAGTTTAGTCAAATTAGTTGGCACACCACGTGCAAATGACGATTTACTGATCGAGCAATATTAACAAATACAAATTACTTTTCATTCGAAATATTTTTTGCCACACCATCGGAAATGGCTGAATAATCATGGGGACTAATTTGTGACGCACCCTGTAAATCGATTCTTTCGACTTTACTTTTTTGATTCCATTAGTTTATAAATAAATTATGCTTTGCGCGACACTTTCCGAAAAATTTTAGAAATATTTTAAGGATATTCTATTATATGGACGCGTGTCTGTAAACATACAGCGTTGAAGCTGTTCGCACGGATTCCCCGCAGTGTGATAATATGATCGCGCATTTCCGCAGATGCTCGTACGCACTTTAATTTACCGAATGGCAAGCAAATAATTCGTGAGACCTTTCCAACTGTTATGCGACGCTGCCGCGGGTGACAGCATATCAAATATTTTATCGCAGGATGTTTGCGTTCTCGGCCAAGTAATTTTTCGCGTGCGGGTTTTTCCTCGCCTGGCATTTTGGATTCGTTTACATTCAACGGTAAACAGGCGACAGCGACGCGTGAAACAGGGGCGAAAAATGCATGTCTTTTGTGCAACCATCTCGTGAATAACGTCCACGTTTCTGGACTGACTCGAAAGCGGGACGTATTTACGGTGAATTAAATTTTTTCAAACGTATTCGTATACGAGGATTATTTAAAGAACGTCCTCCTCGGCATATCACTGAATACGGCCTGCCCGTTCGGTCACGTTGACGCGATTATTTTTACGGAAACGGAAACATTGTTCAATTCCACTAGACGATCGATCATCGCGGATACGCAAACGGAAATTCAACGATCGAGACCACTCGGGCACGTCCTCTGGACCTCGTTCAGGGTAGCGACTGTCTTTGGTGATTTCGCAAATTTAATTCTCCAACACCGATGCTGGGCGGTATTTTAGAACTATCTATAGTTAGTACAAAATGTATTCGTGCACCCTTTAGGAACGAATAGCCTTTTTCTAATAAATTTCGGGTATTGCGAGTCACTGCTCGACAGACTCTCTCCTGAGCCAGTCTATATTCTTATAAATGTCTAGAATATAAGTTATGTACATGAAAAACATTTTATGTATGAATCTAATTTAAATAAATAGAAAATGTAATTTATACCCTTCTATGTGTGCGCATTCATTTATTGAACCACAAATTACTCCCAAACTTCCCTCTTGTCGTTAAGTTGTTCGAATAAATTTCCGTAAACTTTCGACTATCTGGTTTGTCGTTGAGTTGTACTACTGAAATTTCTAACCCTTTCGACCGTCTGACTTGACGTTGA
>CM052322.1:2448920-2479331 GCA_028455615.1 Lasioglossum zephyrum | reverse complement strand
GAAGATGATTCTATCTAGACGATTTTATAAATACATTACTGCATTAAAGGGGCTAAACAATAATGTATACGCACCCCACAGCGTATACAAAAGTGTAGGAGAGAGGATTCGATACGATTCCACAGAGTTTCCTGCCGAATCTATTATTCGGTAAAAAAAAAAGAAATACATCCAGAGGGGATGAAAAATTGCTCGATGTTGCTTTAGCGTGGAACGCAACTTAATCTCTGCTTTCAATTAATTAATAATTTGGATCTTTGCGCAGAATAAAAATTGCGCGCATCGATTGCAAGAAACAGAAACCAAACTGAATGTCAATTCTTCCCTGAATGATTTTAATGAAGGAGAAATCATATAATATTTAGATAGAATGAAGATGATTCTATATAGATGATTTCATTAATGCATTACTGCATTAAGGGAGCTAAAAAATATTGTATACGCACCCCACAGCGTATACAAAAGTGTAGAAGAGAGGATTCGATACAATTCGACAGAGTTTCCTGCCGAATCTTTTATTCGGTAAAAAAAGGAACGAAACGCAGCTTAATCTCCGCATTCAATGAATTAATAATTTGAATTTTTACGCAGAATAAAAATTGCGCGCATTGATTGCAAGAAACAGAAACCAAACTGAATGTCAATTCTTCCCTGAATGATTTTAATGAAGGTGAAATCACATAATATTTAGATAGAATGAAGATGATTCTATCTAGACGATATGATAAATGCATTACTGCATTAAGGGGGCTAAAAAATAATGTATACGCACCCCACAGCGAATACAAAAGTGTAGAAGAGAGGATTCGATACGATTCGACAGAGTTTCCTGCCGAATCTTTTATTCGGTAAAAGAAGGAACGAAACGCAGCTTAATCTCTGCATTCAATGAATTAATAATTTGAATTTTTACGCAGAATAAAAATGGCGCGCATCGATTGCAAGAAACAGAAACCAAACTGAATGTCAATTCTTCCCTTAATGATTTTAATAAAGGTGAAATCATATAATATTTAGACAGATTGAAGATGATTCTATCTAGACGAATTTGTAAATGCAGTACTGCATTAAAGAGTGTAAAAATTATGTATACAGTAAATGTCGGCAGAACCGATTAATTAAACAACACACCGGCATGGTCGACCAGGCCAACGATCCTCGGAATCAATTAATACCGTTGAATTAGTACTTTCCGGAAACGTACTTGCAGCCGCCGCCGCCTTCACTACGATTGCCGCGCTAATGGCGCTCCTGAAATACGAGTTGGCGTAATCGTTGCGTAATTGAAGACGCTGCGGGAATTCCACGACGTGAAAATCCAATTTGATTGCTCGCGGATTAATTAACGCAACGATCGTTATCGGTAGTAATAAATTCTTGCGAGACGTCCACGGGACACGAAATCATTGCCGCGGTTCAATGTCGCCGATAAATTAGAACCTAAACCACCCCTACACGCGACAAATACAATTGCATCTTTCACCTAATCCGTATCAAAGCACAACGGTGAATTACACTATCACCTTGAGATGATCTCGAATTTGAAAATTTTTGCACAAACTTAATACTCGAGCTTCGGGTCACTTCAGGATCATACAAGTATGATACACTAGTGAATTCGTCTCGACGTTAGTAATAATCCTATTTAAACAAAAATTTAAGGTGGCCTTAATTTCTTCACGTAAAAAGAATTTTTTCAGATTTAATAATATTCCGAACATGTAGCTCACCGAGTACAGATAAAATTTTGTATGAAACATTTCTTTAATTTCATTACTGAAGGTGCCTACGAAATGGTGATATGCCTATTATACTTTGAACAGCAAATTTGATTCGTAAAGAATTGCTACCCCGCAGAATGGAGGGCATTTTTTATTTGGAGGTCAGTACGTATTTTTCAAATGGGTTTATATGGGTTTAAATGGGTGAACTCGTACATATCTGAACGTGAAATTTCGAGCGTTTTCAGAATCCATAGTCAAAAGTAGGGGTTTCTATTTAAAAAATACGTACTAACCTCTAAATAACCTTGAAAATGGATCCATATGTGCTCCATTAATCCCTGCAACTTTCATTTCAAACATTTAACACCCCTGGACGGGTGGTTTTGGACACCCAGTATGCACTACCGAAGCAAGTACCAGACTTAAGGGCTGTTTCTCGTCTAAAGGAAATACGTGTTGAATAGTTTCAGGAGAACTCTCTTCCGCATAAGTCTCATCAGAATCGGCCGTACGAAATTCTAGCCGAACAATGTGAAAACACGCTCGAACTGGCAAAAACACTGCGCAGGAGAGAGAGAGGTTCCGGGCCGGAGCGGAACTTAATTATATTCCAGTGTTTGCTTTCAAGAAGTAAAAGTTCAGGGGAACGATTCGCGCGGCAAGATTTATTACAAGCGGCATATCCCCGATGCACGGAGGTCTGCGCCGGAAAAAGCTCGACGGGTCACGGAGAAAACGGAGGAAACATGAAACGGGAGCGAAAGCGTTTTCTCAAAAGTTGCGACGAAATCCTCCAGTCAAGTAATAATTTCGCCCAAGGAGCCATTCCCGACGGGGTGAACCTAGTTTCGAGTTCACCGAGCGTTCAATGGTTATATATACACCGCAACTTCCGGAATCAATCTGCGGTTCATTACTATGGCTCAATGACGTGTTCGGTAACACGTTCGCTGCCGAATTGAAAGTAGGTACTGCAAAATCAAAGGGTTCCAACGATTTGTTTCGAAACAATTTATGGAACACACTAAACGTTAAACAATCTGAAAAATTCCATCAACGATATTTCTAGCTGAACGTTGATACCGTAAAAATATGTCGCTCTTAAATTTCGATGCCAAATCTGCAATTTACCTGATTTTTTACTACTAGGATATTCAACTGAAGAATCCGAATTAATTGCGGTACATGTGGCTAGGTATTTGCTATCTGTTAAAATTTTTTTAACACGACTGAATGGGGAATATAGACCATAAGATGACTGTCAAAACGATTTAGACTGCGGACTTTTATCCGAGCTACGTAGACGTTAATTTCTTTTTTTCGCAATTACTTTCTCGAGTTAGAAATCTCGATAAATAATTCAACTGAAATATCCAAATTAATTGCAGTACACGTGGCTAGGTATTTGCTATCTGTTAAAATTTTTTTTAACACGACTGAATGGGGAATATAGACCATAAAGATGACTGTCAAAACGATTTAGACTGCGGACTTTTATCCGAGCTACGTAGACGTTAATTTCTTTTTTTCGCAATTACTTTCTCGAGTTAGAAATCTCGATAAATAATTCAACTGAAATATCCAAATTAATTGCAGTACACGTGGCTAGTTATTTGCTATCTGTTAAAAAAATTTTTAACACGACTGATTGGGAATATAGACGATAAGATGACTGTTAAAATGATCTAGACTGCGGACTTTTATACGAGCTACGTAGACATTAATTTTTCTTTCTTCTCGTAATTACTCTCTCGAGTTAGAAACGATATTTCTGAACTCTTCAAATGTTTTTCAACAACTGGAATTTCTCGTGAGTGCGCAAAAATAATGAGCACTCCATAGAAAACATAAATCAATTTTTCCGCATCTGACCGATTTCGGAGCACTATGCGGCTGCGGTCTCGCGACAGTTAGTGGAAAGCACACGATAAATATCGCAACGATCTACTTGGGGATAGTTTCTCCGCGGAGTTAACGCGCCGACCTGGCAGTCCTCCCCGGGGGCCGGCATCTTTCGACCTTCTGACCCGTTCTTCTCGTCCTGCATCTCGCTGGAAACTGGGTCGTCGAGGTAACCGCGCGCTAAGTACTGTCCCGCGAGCGAGTTTTGCCAAGGAAATTCGTGCCTCCAAGGAATCTCCGCACCCCGAGACTCTCAGCTAACCCCTTTCCTTCTCGTTCAACTTACCCCTTTCGTCTCCTCTTTCTTTTTTTTGCACCCCCAGCGAGTTGTCGTTTCGTCGCAATGCCAGGAACTGGCTGCTCCATAATATATCTCTGGGTGCCAGCAACTCCTTAATGAGACCGCTTCGACCGGTTCTCACAAGGGCTCGCGCAGCAGGATTTAACCGAACGGGCCAAAGGAAAACAGAAATCTGCTGGAAAGGCCACTTCGAAATTCGTGCTTGTTAGAGTAGACGAAGGATTTATAGAGCGAGGATCTCCGGGAGAATCGTCGACGCCAACGGACGCTTTTATTTAGTTTTCAGTCACGGACGTCTCCGGGATGATCTGCTGCAAGAACAAATAGCGAATTTCGAAAGTAGTCCGAGCAACGGGCGTTTGAATGTTTCAAGTAATTCGAGAATTAAAATGTAGACTCGACACATATATATCGTATAATGTGTCATCAACTTCAAACTTCCTGGGACACCGCGATAATATCCGCGCGACTAGGTTTGCGAAAAACCGAGGGTAGGCTGGGTATTTGGGGCGCATCTGTATCCAGGGCTGCGACGACGTCAGAGTCAAGGGCGCGGCAAACTGCCGTTCCAGCCTTTTAGCTTTTTCCCTTCAGTGGAGCCTTCAAATGCATCGTTTCTGAATAATCACAGATATTAGAGTCGCTTCGTTTCTCGACTTGGGATATTTGTTCTTTTCGCAACGTGCCATTCGGTTGTTTCGGAAATTATCTAACCCCACTTCCTCAATTCCAACCAGGCATGCCCGCATTCCCCCTTGCGCTAGATTTATTGTTACATTGAGCTCCCTTCCGATTTCTGGCCGTCTTTCGGAAAATAAAAGAAGCGAATCCTCGAGTGTTTGAGCGCAAAATATTTTAGGATTAAGCTAATGGCATTAGAAGAGTAGCCATAATACACACATAAAGATGTTACATAGCGACGTATAGTCGCTCTAATAGAAACATTACTGTACATCATGGTAAACCTTACGTTTAGACCGAGCACCAGGTAATTGTAATGACAAAAGTTGTTCAAAATGTTGGTCATCGGAGCTGCCTCTCCTAAACGTAAGGTTTACCAATATTACGTATGGATCTAGGATAGAGATTTATTAAGTCTGCGACACGATGGAAATGAAATCTTTTGGTGGTTAAAAAGCATGACGTAGCCTAATGGAAACACCCTAATGAAGTTATCGGCTACGAAATCATGGTGGAGGGTTCACATTTTAAATTTCTTCTTGGATCGGTTCACAGTCCATGCACAGAACCGAGCTCGACTATCGGGAAGCTTCTGCTCTGTTGCTTTCAGCTACAGAGCAGTCCTCCGGCTGACCATTGTCCCTAATTGCTCCGGATCCTGGAGCAACCGCCTCGCTCTCGAATTTTCGTTCGCGCTAGTTCGATTATCCAACCTGACCCGGAACACTGTCGTCCCGTTCCAGTTTTCCCACCGGTTATTCCACCAGAAGCTCCCGATCTAATGTTAATCAGCTTCATCCGTCGACTTTACGACGACGAAGTTTCTGCAGGTTAATTGGAGCGCGTCCGCTGTGTCCTGCGCCGATTACCACACACGTTCCTCTGTTATTGAACGTGTCCAAGACACGTGGTCCTGTTTTTCACAGAACCTATCGCAACTATCGACTTGCTTTAAAAGAATCATGAATTAATAATATATTAATAACTTTTAATATTTAAGGGATGAGTTGGAAGAGTCAGTCGTTGTCTGGAAGTCGTGGAGTAAGTTGTAAAAAGTTGAGGGTTGAATTGTAGTTTACTAATCACTAGTTTATATTAACAGTTAGTTTTTAATTGCGCAACTAATATACACTCGAGTCTGTTTCTTTTCCATTTCCTTAAATAAATATTAAATTATACGTATCACTACATAACTTTTAATATAATATAATGCAAATGCAAACACGAGTTAACTCGTGACCGGTCAGCAATGTGTTAACCCTTCGCTGCATAGTGCATCATATCTGACACGGTTAACAAATCTGGTATATAGTAAACTAACCCTTTGCACTCCAAGCTTTTTTAATTGGAATATTAAACATTTCTTTTGATCTAAAATATTTCCATACCTTATGATTTTTAAAATTTTATGGATATGAAGTTGGTACAATACCTTATACAGTACCTAAATGTTTAGTAATTGATTCGATACCGATATATTTAATAATGTAAACAATATTTTGAAGAATAGTACAGCAATTCTTAGTGGTGCCTCAGAGGGGACAACGGAGTGCACAGGGCTAAAAATGTGATTTCTTACCATGTATTTTTATTTTAATTTTTCTGATAAATGTTATTTTATTTGTTTATCGTTTATTTTTGTGAATTTATAATAGTTTATATAAATCGATGGATTTGAAAAAGAGGAGGACGTTTCTAATGTTGTCTTCTAGATCTGTCTTGAGGTCATCTTTGATGTTGATTTTTGATAAATGTTGTTTGAATTTCTTTAAATATGTATTCCCTCAAATAAAACACAAAGACTGACCTTCTTTCAATTTTTTCATCCCAATTAAAAAACTGATGCATTGAAGGGTTAAGACTTACCGCGAGAAAAATACATATATGCCGAAAAAAACGTGAATTTGTAACGAAAGCTCAACATGTAGCTCAACATGTATCTCCTCTCTTACCATTACGGTCTCCAGTCGATCGATCCCGTGCGCCGGTTAAATCATTTTCTGTATTCGAATGGAATAGGCGTCGGGTATGGGCGAGCGACATTTTTCTTGATCGCGAATTGAAAGCTCCGAGGACAGGCTTCATGAACACCGGGGCGGGCTGGTTATCAGACCGACGCAGATGCGACGCGGAGTATCGAGCATTTAGCTCGGGCACCCGGCCTGGAAACGACTGCCATCCGTTTTCCATCGGTGGAACGCATGCAGCCCACGTACACCACGTAGCTACGTAATACGCGGGGGCTGCTGCAGCGCCGCGATCAGTTGCGAAAGAGTTCGTGCACGCTCGCGCTTAACAGTATTCAATAAGGTAAACATCTATTGATTCGGAAGTACCGATACGTTCACGGGAACGTTCGAACAGTCGCTGGAATATCGAGGAGCCGAGTTAATCAAACGAAATAAGGCCAACCGAATGCGAGACCGTGCGATAACTTTCCTGAGACCTGCGGTTGCGCCCTGCGCCCAGCTCAATTCTTTTCGAAACTTGACACTTATCATTTATACGTCACAATCTGTCGCAAGACTTGTCTTCCACTAAACCCTTTTTAAGGGCAGTAGGGGAATGCTCAGTTCAAAGTTATGGGATAGTGTGGGACTCGGCTCCCCGCTCGGATGTAATGTATATATATATAATTTATATATAATATATAAATTATATAATTAATATATAATATATATAATATATAAATTATATAACCTAATAATATAAATATATAAAGAAATTTAAATGTGTTTTCGGCGCAACGGTTCGATCCTTTGAAACAAATAAAGCAATTGTACAAGTTAATTAAACTTTCAACGTTTCGATAGTTATTCCTATCATTCTCAAGAAAGACAAAAAACTGCGTCTGAAACATTTTTAATATGAAGAATTATATACGATCAGAATTGTGATTAATAGATCAGAATTCTTATTGTATCACTGACCTGCTTTATATAAAAATTGTTAAACACTGAATTGAATTTCGAAAATAACTGTTGCTTTCATGGTGTCTGTCAAGTCACTGAGGACAAACATGAGATCGTCGAGAAACGAAATCAATAAGAAAATCGATAGTCAATGTAAATACATCCCGTAATTTGGCAGTTGATCGCGAAAACACATTTAAATTTCTTTATTTAAGAAGTCACGATCGATAACCAAATTTATAAATATAAATATAATATATAAATTATATAACCCTAACCTAACCCCCACCACCCAGGACCCCTTTCCGGTCCCTTTTTGGTTCACTAATTATATCAACCCCCGCCCTCTGCGACCCGCTATCCGCATTCAGTTGGAGGGGGGTTGACTAATAGCTACTCCTGTTCTTGGCTTGGTGTCTCCCACTACTCCCTTACCCTTCTACCATGCCATTACCCCACACCTCGAGATTCTGCACACTACCGCTACGGCCCTGTCAAGTGACGCGTTTTTGCCTCCATGACTGATTCGAATATTGCCACTGTTAAAAATTAAACATTAAAATAGTCGCTACAGTAAATCTGGACTATCGAGTTACGGTTTTAATTAAAACATTGATTGGTAGACTTCGGATCTTTGTGCATTCATGGCGTATGAAATTAAAAAAAAATATATTAAAATACGATATTCAATAGAATTTGGTGTGATTTTGATTAACTTTGTATCTACAAAGGCCACTGCCACTGAAAATAACATTTTTTTTATTCATTTTACGTCGCTTTCAACTCTTTGTTAAGGTTATTTCGCGACGGGATCTACAGTTTATTTTAAGGTAGGTTTCGAACCACCTTAGGCAACACAGTATCAGTTGGCACATGGAATATTCCCAGAGGTGCCGGCGAAAAAAATAACATTCTATTTGATACCACGTTCTCAAAATTTGTCTACAAAAATTAAAAATTGCATAAAGATTCGCAGTCTATTGATTAGATTTCTTGGGACTTTTACTCACCCCGTAACTACCCTTGTGGTAGGGGTGCGAAGTGAAGCTTGTCACCGGGAATTTTCTCTGGGAGCTCTATCGAACGGTGCGACCAAAAATCGAATTTGATTTGGGAGCACTTTTGATCATACTAGCTGCGTGTCTGACCAAAAAGGTTAATACTACTGTAGCGTCCACTACGTCCACACGAAATGTCCATATTCTGACGTCTGTCAGAAATAATGAAATAATTGAAAGCTTCTGGAGAGTCAAGAAATACAATCTGACCGATCGGGAAGTTACTCTGCAAACAGTAAATAAATGAGAATCGACTATTTCAAGAGTCGATTTCAATCAGGATATCGCGTCTGAGTGTTTGCGAAACATGCTTTCACGGTCTAAACAACGGTACCGGATAAATGTGATTGCTGCTCGAAGTCCGCGCAGTTTGAGAGGAGAGAAGAACATGCTTTCTTCAATCAGCGAACAACTTTTATCGTCGCGGGCTGGATTTATCCGGGCGGTTTCCGAGCGGGCTTAAAAATACCGTTCCGGGTATCGGGACAGGAGATACGACCGATTGAAACTTTCCGCCGCGCGCCTGGGACGAAAAGGCGAATCAAGGAACATTTGTTTGCCGCGGAGCGGATCGATCGAACGCTTCACCACTGCGGAACTTCTATAAAAACCGGGACAAATGACGCGTGTCCGGTAAACTCTATCATTAAGGGTGTAGACTGAACGGAAGCTGTTTGTTCTAGGGGTGGGATGGGTGCACGGAAAATTTATGTATTGCGTTGGCAAGAAAGTAATTTCGGTATTTTAAGGTGAGATAGAGCCCAATCTTTTTATCAATCAACTTTAATGAATAACATATTTTCCCTTTTGTTCGATGATCTTTTGCAGAAAACAATAAATAAGAAAATATCTTATTGATTAAAGTTCATTGTTTGAATAAAGAAATTCGGTTTTATATCACCTTAAATTATCAAAATTACTTTCTTGCCAGCCTAATAATTTGGAGACCCGAATTTTTAAATACTTTTGAAACCTTCAAACTTAAATTCACTGGGGGTTGCAAATTCGGGGATCCGAGCATTGTTAACTTTCACATTCCCGGACGGACCTGAAGCCAACGAATTTCCCGCACACTACTAGTTAGCTAGCACTTTTCACTACTGAAAAAGCTCATCTTTGTATTTTCGAGAAATGAGAAATTCCGCACCCTTGCAATACTGGAAACAAGACTATCCCCTTAAAAATTTCTAAGATTGTTTTTAAGATTGCAATTCTTATTTCTCAATAATGTAAAGATTTTTCAGTAGTCGAAAGCGCTGAATAATTCCTATTTTTAGCGGCCCACGATCTTTTATCTAGCGCTTTTGACTACTAAAAAAACCCAAGCTTTCCAATTCTGGAAAACGAGTCTACCCCTTAAGCTCCTAGTTATCATTACTCTGACATTAAGCTGAGATATTATTCGAGTAACAAAGGTAACTCAGCCCCAGACTGGTTTTGCGGGGTGCAGACGATCGATCGACGTCACTCCGGGTAACTGCATCCTGCCTTAAATCTCCGATACACTCCGCCATGATCGGTACGGATTCCATTTTCCTGTCGCCCCTCTGTAAGACACGCGAGGCTCCCGAGGGGAATCGTCGCGCACTCTACGACGGAACGGTGAGCTCCGGGGTTACATTGAAATCGCCGACAAAGCTTTCACCGACACTGTTCCGATCGACAAGAATTCGTCGGCTGCAGACGGTACCGATGGCTGCATTAGCCCTTTCGACGCGGCATCAAACACGCGACCGACTAATTCTCACAATTTTAAACTTAAACTATCTAATAAATAGAATTACAACAGACAACATTTATTAAATCCTCCCTTGTAACGTGCTTCTTTTGTTTCAATGATAATTTTTAATTTCACAAACTTGAATCACCGCATTTAATGAAACGAACAGTCAACATTTATCATTGTCATTCGTTTTTTCATACGTCTGAGCATCCGTAAATCTTCAGAAAAATTCGTTCGTTTTATATGGAACAATGACAATGAATTTTCAAGTTTCGACAAAGGATCTCCTGTCACCCGTATGCGACCGATGCGGTAGTCGGTATTGTTAACTCTGCGAGAAATCTTTTCACAACATTGGTGAGGTAGAATTTTTTTTATTCTTTCTCCGAGAATATTGTCGACAAGTTCTATCGTGTGATATCTTTGTTCGCACACATTCGTTTTGAAAAAAACTAATGAAAAATAAAGAAGCTTTTAAACTGGATTAGTAATGGTTCACACTGTACGAAATGTTTATAGTTAATATTGTTCTCAAGGGAGGGATATTCAATTTTCCTAGATCGTACAGTGAATATTCTCTCAGATCGAGTATTTACTGTGCAACGTCGGTGACGACAATACTCGGTGGTTCTATTTCGAAATGATGGTCTCTGAGTTTCGGTTCCGTCGTCGGTGGATCGAGAATTGTATCGACGAAACTTTAGTTCGTACCTCGGTGCGCGGTGGTATTATAAAAATTCGATAGAATCCCCCTTCTCGGAAGTTTCGTTCGGTTACGGCTCCTGATAAACAGGATTTCAGTCGCGCGGCACCGACAAATCGGATTCTAGTTCTCTTCTCAGCGTGCAACGCCGCGCCGTCCGAAAGAGGGACGTGTACAAAGGGAGCGTAGAATAGTCTTGGTCCACCAAGTGTGAAGTTTATGGTTTACAGATAACGGGGGTTAAGTGCAGCCTTTCTATCGATCTCGAACCACGTTGCACCAGAGGTTCTCCTGTTCCCTTTCGCCGCTCTGATTTTATAACCTTTCCATTCCCTTTTATTCCTCTCGCCCTATTGATTCCCTCTCCTTCTTCTTACCCTCTTTCCTATAAAAGTCTTCCTCCCTTCTTCATCCATCGACAAATTAAACCATTCGCCGTGATCGACGGTGTCGCGGAATCACTTTATTTATACTGCAAGTAGCAACCACTACACAACGCTCGCGAGTTTCCAGGTTGAACAGAGAGGGAGAGGGAGAGAGACGCTTTACGAGCAATAAAAACCAACGCCATTTCAAAGTCTTCGCGGAGTCTTTACGCCGGGTTTACAAACAGCTTCAAAGTTAATTATACAGGGTGTTCTAGTAATCATAGCAAAGACAGAGGGAAGGTAATCCTTCCTGTAAAAGTACGCCGGAAGTTTTTACATGCAAGCGCTTCTCGTCGAGATAATTACCTTTGAATATTCTTAGCGCGTCTGGCTATCGCTGACCTCTTCCCCTTTGCTATGTACCGACTCGCTCTGATGTGCGTACGCCGAAGGAATTGACAAAACGAGCGAGAAATACCTAACGCAACAATAGTTCGTGTGTCGCTTTGTTTTAATTGTTTGCGATTGACACAACAAGTTTAACTCTCATCCACACGGGTAATTTTTATACGGATTTTATACGAATTTGAAATAGGTACCCGGGTACCACGTCGTGTGGATGAGGGTTAAAGCGAAGGATATCCAATTCTTACATTAACGAGAGATGCAATTTTAATATGTTATAGATTTCGACATTTTGAACAACTTTTTCCTTTTCCAATATAGGGGGGTCGCTTTTAGTTTTTGAAATATTTGCAAAAGACTATCGCTAATACTGTATCGAATTTTTCGTATTCTTGCATGCTCCGCAGCAACGTAAACCTGTTCCGGGGCCGCATCTGTTTATTTTTTCTTTGTACACACGTTTTGGAGATGAGAAGCGACAATACCACACCGGAACAGACTTATGTTGCCGCGGAGCATGCAGGAATACGAAAAGTTCAATACAGTATTAGCGATAGTCTTTTGCAAATATCTCGAAAACTAAAAGCGACCATCCTATAGTGGAAAAGGAAAAAAGTTGTTGAAAATGTCGAAATCTATAACATATTAAAATTTCATCAAAATCGGAGTACGCAGATCTTTTCTATATAATTACCGAATAATGATTGCGTTGGTTGGTATATAGACCGTAACGGTAAGACTCGCTCTGACGTGCACCGAAGGAATTGACAAAACGAGCGTGAAATACCTAACGAAATAATAATTCTTGCATCTCTTTGTTTTAATTGTTGGTATTGACATAAGTTGAAGGCGAAGGATGTTCAATAGTTACATTAGCGGGAGAATAATGATTACGTCGGTTGGTTTATGGCGCGCAGAAAGCCTGGGTAAGCTTCTGGCAGGAGTGAAAGGGGTCCTGAGAAATCGTCGAGGAATCTCGAATCAAGCAATCGAATCTCGAGGCCACAGGAGTAGATGCTCGTCAGCCTCCTACCCAGCAAATTCCAATGACTCAGCCCCCAAAACACAATCCCCATTCAAGGTACGCGGATTCAATTGAACCCAGTGGCGCGATATCGGCAGGATTACGCGTTCTCCTGGTAACAAGCGTGGAGAGCTACGACATGCATTGACGTCGCAACGCCCGTTCCCGTAACAGTCACGTAAACGGTGAATGACTTAATAGGTCGGGGGGTCTGGCGTATTGTGCGTAACTCCTCGACGAGACGGTTTATCTTCCGTCGTTGCCCGCTCGATAGTCGATGTAGTTGTGAACGGGAGGCGCACTCGGTTCATTCACGCCGAGCAGGGGACGATAAAAAGGCGCGATGCGACGTTCGAGGGGAGGGGTGAAGCACAGCCACGAGAAAAAGGAGAATCAAGACAACGTGAACGGTCGCGTCAACAGCGCTCATCCCCCTGTTATTTGTAATCCCTATAGCCGCGGCTCTTTCCGAGCTACCCCCGGTCGTTCATGGCTTGGTTAGGCCAGGCTTATAAACACACAACCGCTGAGACGGAGAATAAGGCTTTAAACTCAATACGTTACCTTCTCTGCGCGCAATAATACGCAGACTAAGGGATTTATGCATTCACGACGAAAAGGGGTACGTGCAATTTATAACAGTGGACATGTTAAACATATTTAAGAACACCAATGTTGCAACTTTCATCTTAATAGGATAATTAACTTCTCTTTCACAGTCTCAGTGAATGGAACGTCTTGACGCACAACAATGCCGTAGAAGGCAAAAGAAAATGTATATTTTTTTTTGTATGGCTACATTTATTTTAATCCTTCAATGCATGAGTTTTTTAATTGGGATGAAACAATTTTTGTGTCTTATTTAAGGGAAAAATATTTGAAAAAATTAAAACAACATTTTCGGAAAAAATAAACATAAATTAACATAGCAAGAATGTATACCAGATTTTTTAACTGTATAAGATATGATACACTATTCAGCGAAGGGTTAATGCTTAAATATTGATTACAAACGAATCAAATTTTATTTCATCCAAAACGTGTAGCATTCATATTTGTTAACCTTCGTCACGAGTCTGGCTCGTCAAAATACGGCAAGGGGTTGAAAGTGGAATATAATTTTTATTGTTCTGTGTCCCGGGATTTCGAACGGGACACCCGGTATGGATTTCTTGTGGAAGCATTTCGAGGGAAAGCACGCTCACAAAAAGCATTGTAATGACTAGATATTCGCGCGTGTTTTCTGCCCATTGTCCCCTTAAGAACATATTTCTTCGTGACATAAGGTCCAGCGATGGTGTTATAGGGACTATTGCTACCATTATGTATCCCAGAAGCGATAAATCATATTCCAGTAGTACCGGCACGCAATAAGGAAGAAGACTGGCCAATATCTGCGCAGTTGTTCCCTAATCCTCCAATCTTCTTTGACTCGATCGTCATCCCCTCTATAACGCTTCACTGCTGTTAGCCCCTTCAATCTGCCGATAAGTCGACGAAACGGCGGATAAGGACTTTCTTGCCTTCCGACTGGACATATATTCGAATTGTAGTCCGTCGTCGAGGGAGTTAACATTCTTTTTATACTTAGATCTCTTCTTATGTATCATTCACAATTATTAAACTCATCCCCTACAAAGTTTTCCATTGAGTAGACTGCGTTTACAATGTTGCCAAGAACCGTAAACCTCTGTGGATGTTTAAATAAAAATTGCAAGGCGCGTAACAATTGTGTATTTATTAAAAATGTGTGGCGAAGCTAGAGAAGAAATGAAGCAAATTTGGTTGAACGAAATAAAGAAATAAGCGTGCCTAAAGGAGCGTTATATTTGGAGAATTTGACAATCGTTAATGGAACTTCGTTTGTGTTACACACAACATGTTTTGATAAACATACGGTTCGTTTACGAACATTGATAATTCCATCCACTGCTATAATAAAATAAACCTAACCTAATCAGCCCTGAGAAGTCTCATCGTCTTTAAGGACAGCGGAGAAATGCATTTTACGCACACTCCCTATTCGATGATGGTCGAGGGGGTAGTGTGGGGCTCACCCATCCGAAATAAAACTAAGGATATAACCAAAACCCCGCTGTCCAAGAGCCGAAAGTAATCCCTGAACTTTCCTTTCCTCTAGCCTCTTAGCTTTAATCTGCGAGCCACCCCTATTTTTATCATAAATGCATTGAATCCGTAGTTTACTTATGAGTCGACCCTATTCAACCCTGTATATCCACCTGGACGAAGAAAACAGGTGGAAGGGAGGTTGATCGTAGTAACTTTAACGCTGAATCCGGGCCAAGAGCAGCGACAGAAGTAACGCGAGGGAAAAGTAGCGTTGGACAAAACGTTATCGCACCCCCGCGAAGACGTTCTCCATGAACTCGCCGGCTTGGAGCCATCCCCGCAAACAGACTCGCCAGCTCTGTTCATCTGACGAGTGGGTGAATGCACGCAGAGACAGGACTGTACATTTCCATTTTATCTCGGAGCTGGTAGCTGGGGTTGCCTAAGGGCTTTTGTTTCTTGCCAGTGGGCACCCTCCGGGGAAGGCGGTGGCTAAAACAGGGCTGTGTCACTTAGCCGGAGTCGCCCTGCCCGCGTCCTTGTCCCTCTGCCAAACCGGTGTGTCTTCGCTAGTTACGCCTGTTTCGCTGGCTAACGACAAGGCCGTGCGGTACTTTCAGCCGTCATTTTCACCGAGCAAGAAACACGCAAACCCTGGCCCAATCCTCGAGACACGGACGCCGCGAGTATACCCAACGTCTGGCCAGCTTTTTCCCAGTTTATCTCTCCGCGCCACCCGCAAAATGGCATCCACGTTTTGGCAGTTATGCCGGTTAAGGTCGTGCGAGACTCGACCAGGATATTGCTTCCAAGTTTTTCCTTCGGCCCGCCACGAACGGATCTCTCGTTCTTGCGGCCCCAAGTTTTCCCTAGCCCTTGGGAACTGACAAGTCCACCTACATACGATACTACACACGTGGAATGCAAATTTGATGCTTAGCTGACGAGCTACACTCCCCTCCATAAATCGCCGGACACAGAATAGAAAATTTATTGCTATTGAGGGTACTATTAAATTATCATGAATTTTTATTAATATTTAAAATTTTGTGACTTATGGTCTTGAGTTCACACAAAAATCCCATAGAATATAGCACTTTTATTTTCTCCCGAATTTTGTTTCCTTAAAAATTTATTCCGACTATTAGGAACATTTTTTTTTAAAATATTAGCAACAGCATTTAATTTTTATTCATACTGATTTTGATCGGATGTAGCTGTTTCACGATTATATTTCAATGCAGATTTAAATATATACATGTACCACTTGAATAAACGTTGAAAAAACAGATCGAGTAATTGTGGGATGAAAACAATTGAATTTAAAAAAATTAGAAAATATAAGAATAATAATTAGAATTGTCCACATCGAAATTCGAATTAGTGTTCAATGACTTATGGACGGGAGTGTACACCTTGGTCCGCGTTCCCAAGAAATCCGCAGAAATTCTAGTTTTTGGCTCCAGTTTTCATTCACAATTCATGCGTTCAGGGAGTGTGCATACTCTGCTAGTCCAACATAATTTGGCGAATCCAACGTTTGTTTCGTACGTAAATATATAGTACGTTCAACGAGCAATATTCTTTTTCTTGTTTAAATATACCGAATCAGTAAACTAGATACTTCTTTCAATGAAGACACTATAATAACATGTTTATTTAATTCTAATTTGCAACAACGTGAACAATGTTACTTCAGACATTTTCTACCACTTCTTGTCGCATTGCACGCGACTATTGTTTGCGTACCTGTCTATATGTGAGATAATAGATCGTATTTGCAGGGTCTTTGTGAACGTATTTGGCCCATTCGCCAGTACCAAGCACTGTAATTGAGACTATTGTTACGGTTCCTTGTTTACATAATCCCGTTCCTCAAGCACCATTACAAAGGATATGGATTTTATCATTTCATTCTGTTGTATTCGCATTATTTTGTTACAGTTACGCAGTCAAATCGATATCACGGTTTTTCTGTTTGACCTTATACAGGGTGTCCCACACACCTGGAACAGGCTGTACCTCCTAAACGGTTCGAAGTAGAAGATGCAGAATTTTATGCACTTTTGTGCATCGTTACATCAGAAAAATGCAACTGTACTTTCATTTTAAATGGAAGCCTATGTTTTTGACTGTATAATTTTGACTGTATAATTTATTTGTTAGGAAGTTATCGAAGCTAAAAGTTCCCTGAATTAATTCGATCTCTCAGAAAGTGTACCGGAGTATCTAAATTATGTGCTATTATAATTCATAGAAATTTTAGTTTCGATAACTTTTTAACGAATAAGTGTAGCGTATAAATACTTTTATGTAGGGAACAAGAAAGTGCATCGATTGGTGCAGTTGCACTTTTTTGATGCACCGAGGTAAAGATATGATAGACATCCATTTTTTTTTAAAGTGGAGTTGCATAAAATTAGTTACATATTATACACCGTCTGATACCATTCAATTTTTAGTTATGACATCTACTTCTATTCCCAACCATTTAGGAAGTGCAGTCTGTTCCAGTTGCGTGAGACACCCTGTATTTGTTCTATTCTGACATTCGATTTATTCGAGGATTACTACCGAATTTTATTTGATCGATCTTATCGAGAACGGAGCAAAGTCGCCCGAACTCGTCGATGCTCAATTCCTGTAGAAAGGTATCGAAGCTAGAAGAACATCGACGCTCCAATTCCACAGTTGTAAACCGAGGGCATATTTAGTTCAAGTCGGAGTAAGGCTGTGAGAAGCCGCTAGTTGGTATTTAGTCCCGGCAAATTTCAAAGTTACTGAAACCATCCCGATATTTAGTTCTACGCCCGGAAGTTCGAACTTCTGCAGCTGGTAATCTCGTTTCCTACAAAACTTCTACGGTACTTCTACAGCGTCGAGCTTCTGGAAACGAACGTTCTCAAATGTACACTAATTTTCGATGTTCCCGGCAGCTGCGACTCCAACCGTTCTTCGCATTGCTGTTTCGCGAGACAACGAAGAACCTAATCTAAGAGAGTGTCCTCGATTCTACGTCTTGACGAGATTTTTTAAGTCTATTATTACTATTATGACTTGAATTCTTGTAGTCGAATCTTAAAGCAGATCTGAAATAAATCAAAATTGTACTAAATTCTGTCGAATATTACATTCCACCCTCTTTTGAAAATTTTCAGAAGACTATAACGTATCAGTTCCGGAAGAGAGAATAAAAATTTATACTTCTTTAAAATTTATATTTATATTTCTGAAATAAATCAAAATTGTACTAAATTCTGTCGAATATTACATTCCACCCTCTTTTGAAAATTTTCAGAAGACTATAACGTACCAGTTCCAAAACAAATAATTGATATTTCAAATTGGAACGAACAGAAATGATATAAGTAAAACTTCTCCATTATTACTATCAAAATCGAAACTCATTTGTTTAAATCAACCAAACCGTTAGTTGAAATAATCATTCATATCGCGGATGTGGAATGTTGGTGTATACGTCGAATAACAATAAATACGAAACTGTTGATGAAATTAATAACGACTGTCATATATGAATATCAAAATCGACACGTTCCCAAAGAATTCGAAAAATAGTTATCACATCTTTCTCATTTACAACATTCAAAATTGCCCCGTCATTTTGTCACGATAAATGATCATTTCTCATTAATTTCACACACCGGTGAATATAATTTCGCATTGGAAAAAGAGCTGAGAGCGTTCATTATTCTGCCAATATTTTTCATGAATATTGTCGACACTTCCGTTCCTATATATTTTTAATGAATATGCAACACTATTTTACACTTCTGATGCAATACGACCACATAATAATTCTTTCGGCCATGAACAATTTCTATTTTCCACAAAATAACAATTCCAAACAACTTATTTACACATTACATTATTTTCGGAACACTGGTCGTTCGGTTCAATTTTTAAAAATTGTTCCAACGTAAACGATGTCCGCATATTAATTCCATCCACAAATATCCGTCAAACTTCGACAGATAGCAACTTAAAATTTTTTTTTATAACCAAACAGCGGAATTCTATACGAAATAAAAATGTTTGTACCTAAATTGCAACAAAGTGGAGTTAAATAAAAATTCATTTTTTTTCTTAGTACAACTAATCCTTTCAACTTAGAAACACTCGGGTCGTCCGTTTAAAATTTTAAAAATTGTTCCAACGTAAACGGTGTCCGAATATTAATTCCATCCACAAAATTATTTCCAACTGGTTAATATTACAACACCTCCATTCAATCGTATTTAACTAATTTAAAATCTATATAAATAAAAATCTTGCTAAAATGCTGACCAATTTGGCTAATCTTTTTTTAAATGTTCGTAATTTAGTCCAGTCGGCAGGTCGAAAAAAAGACGTCTACCTGATATGTATTTCTCTAGGTCGGAAACTCCGATTCGACACCTCAGAGTACCCCTAAATGACGTTTCAAAATTTCATTAAGTTCGGAATACTTTCCAAGTAAAAGTACCTAACGACTGAATCAATTCTCCGAATAAGGTTTTAAGGAAAGAAAAATTGGAAAAACTAAAAGTGCTTTTTGAATCATATTTAAATACAACAACAAAAAAGACGAACGTCGCAACTTTTAATCAATATTTCAATCAGAATTTACATTATCGACGTCTGTATAACGATCACAAACAAATTTTCTAAAAATTTGGACACCGTCTGTCGGGTCAGCTAGTAGGTAATAAAAGTTTAATGTTCTACCAACTCGACAAAATTTAAGAAAACCAATTTATTCGCTTTTATAAAACATCGTTTACGGTGCAAATGACTTTCCTGAAGTTTGATCTTGCCAAACAGTAGCGCAATTTACAGCACAAAAGGTTCTGTTCGTCGACGTCCGACAAACGGTTGACTCGTATCACTGGAAATCGTAGAAACAGGCAGCCTGTGCTTCGTACACCTTTTTCTCGATAACGAAATCGGCTTTATTACGTGGGACTTGTTTCAGAATACTCGTATCGAGCTGTTCACGTAAATTAACGATCGATCGTGGCTGTTTGATGCAACTTTTCCATTGTTCTCTGTCGGTAGCGGCAACGAATGAGAAACATTTCGAGTATGGATTTCGGCAAACGTACCAAATGGTAGTCGTGGATTTTGTGCGTATCGGAGAGGTCGACCAAAGACGAGTTCGATATCTCGAAACACAGTGTACGCGTCGTCTCAGCTACGGTAATTGGGTCAGCTGTGATGTTACTTAAGTGAGCATGTACGGGCATTCGGTTACGATTCTGGTTTCTGTGTAGTCCCTGCGGATTGGACAACGATTCCGAGGCGCGTGAACCCTCCGAACAGGATCCCGAAAACACGGCGTGCCTCGTCGGACTCGGTATTAATTCGCGAACTAAGTAGCAGCCATTACGACATTGTTAGTTTCGGCTAATAGCCGTGTGTAATAACGGCGTACCAGCTCGCGCCAAATTTCCTCCAGGAATGCGGCACCGATCGTGAGAAATTATGAAAGGACTGCCGAGGACGAAGGGGTATCCATTTCTGCTCGTTCACTAGAAACGTGTTCCACGGACTCCAGGATTCTGGAAAGTTAGCGACGCGTTATGGTCGAAAATAATCGAGAAGCCAAATTGTCAACTTTGTTCGCAGTCGATGAAATTTAAGTGGTCCAATCGGCAGGTCGAAAAAAGGCGTCTACTTGGAAAGTATTCCGAACTTAATGAAATTTTGACACGTCGTTTGGAGGTACTCTAGGGTGTCGAATCTGAGCTTTCGACCTCGGGGACCCTGTGCTAACTTTGGGAGGGGGAATAAACTACGATTTTTATTACCTTGTTTTGGTTTTTCGCGTATTACTCAAACACTGTGGGTCCTAAGAACTTATGCTTTTCATTTCATTAAATTTCCTTCAATATTCGCTGTTCAAACGTATTTTTTGACCCAATAGGCACCGACAGACAGGCGTTCAAAATTCGGAAATTGAGAGTGGCAACTGACGAATATAGGAAAAGACAGAGCAAATTACACTGTCCAACAACAAAAATATTTCCATATAACTATTGGGTGTATCTTATGTAGTTTTTGGCGTTGATTCCGAATCTGGTCTTAATTTTTCTCCTACATGCACAATTTTTGACAAATTTGAGTTTGAAAGAAAACACGTTTTTCGACTTTGAACCAAATATTGTGATGTAATTATAATTAGAGTTATGTTATCAACATTTCCTACTTGTTAGCCTTTACTCCCGCTCAGATACTCCGCTGAGATTATTTGCATCTCCTAAACGCACAGTTTTCTAATGAAATTCTTTTTTAATATTGCATTGACATCCAGTTCTGAGTTATGCTCAAAGTTACAAGCCACTAGCACATCGGAAAGTGGTTTAAAATTCGATTAGAAGATTTGGTACGAACAACCCCGGCAAGTTAATATAAGCATAGTAAAAAGACGTGAATTAATGGTGTACTACTGTGTTTCATAAAAGGATTAGAGAGTTACTCTGGTCAGAAGATTCGTGTTCGACCGTTCAGCACTTAGTCCAGAACCACAGAAGAGGATGTTCATATTAGCCGACGAAAAATGTCTAACACGTCTGGAATCGTTCGTTTTCGACCGCGACAAGGGACATTATCGAAGACCCCCCGTCGTGGCTCTCTCCATCGATTCGTAAGTTGCTGCCAGGCGAAAAGGGGGCTCGTTCTAATTGCCAAATGACTCGCGAATCGTCTTCGACGCCACGCGACTCCGTTGGATATCGAGAGCATTCCCCTGTCGCTTTATCGAGCAGAACTAATTGCAGACGAAATACGATTCTTCTGGTGGTCGTCACGAAGTCTGCTACGGAGGGGTTACATATATATCGACGGGGCTGTTCGTCTGGTGGTTAACCATCCGAGTCCCTCGAATCCCATTCGTTTCGATCCACTATGGGGAAGTTCAACAAGGAAACATAAGGTTGTTTTATTCATAAGGATGGACGCGGAAAGGACACACGAAGGTCAACTCCATTTTTCAATAGAGGAATATATTTCTAAGTGTAGGAATATTTTATAAGAAGCTCCTACGTCTTGGGTATGGCGTAACGGGTTAAATAATTTGACTCTGACACTTCGAATATTTTTTGTTCATTAATACCTCACGATTCCTAACTCAAAATTTCACTCGCACTCAACCAGGGCCGGCGTCACCTTTTGCGGGGCCAGAATACACATTCATATCCCATACTTAAATTTCACAATAAGGAATTACTATTATTTTGCGATTGCATTTTCCACACACACCCGAATATTTAATCTACTAAACAGAGGGTCCTGCAAAATATCTGATGAGTTTTCGTAGAACGCGGGGCCTTTCAAAAAACGCCGGCCCTGCTCTCAACTCTCGCAACCTCTTTCAATCTCAACTCTCACACTTCTGACCCCTTGGCCCTTGCACTACTTCCTTTTATACAGTTTCATTCTTCTCTCTCGCACTCTCATTCTTTCTCTTTCTCTCTATCAGTCTCACATTCATTCGGAAAAGTCAGCCGCTCACGTTCATCCTGCGTTTGGCGTCCATAGCCACTCGACGCTTATCATTAGAAACCAAACACTCTTCTTCCACACCTCAGCCCAAACAGCTCAAACAGACTTCCTTTCATACAAGACCCAAACACGCTGGCGCACAGTGGGCCGGATCGAAAAATTTAGGGATATTGGTGCATAACTTTTGAACCGTTTGAGGTCTTTGTCAAAATATGCTCGTATATTGAGGATATTTGTCAAAATATGCTCGTATAAGGGAAAAAAGCGACAGCCCGCAAACCCATGTTTTGAACAAAATCTAGTAAGATTCTAGTTACTTTCTAGTTATCTCACGTGGTGACCCTTGCCTCTTAAAATACGAATTAACCTGTTTCTTCTCGATGCTAATTTCATACCTCGGAGGCCACTTTACAGCGTGTCTCTGATAATTCAGACGATCACGTTTTCAAAGGACAGCGCCCTAAAATTCCACAAAGAGAGCGGACCTCCTTGATCCGCCAAAGGGTAGTTTCCCTCAGGAGGAGATCCTGGAGCGAGATTCACGAGGTGAAGATTTTCCTGCGGTGTTTCGCGAGCGGGTTTGAAGTGCACCGTGAAGAAAACCTCGTCGCGAGTAGAGACGCTTTCTAAAATTTCGAAAGCGGACAGGCAGGCGTAGCCGCGGGCGTTCGCTCGCTCGCGGCGGACTTTGGTTAATTTGCAAACATGATACAACGGTTTATTTTGCGCACCGCGGGACACCGATTACACGGTAATTACGCGCGGCGCGCAAACCCTCTGACCCCGTCCGTCGCTCGGCCGGGGGTTTTCTTTTATTTTATTTGCAACGCTGGCGTATTTCACGCGGCCGGGTCCGCGGATCGTTCGTTAAACAACGGGTATAAAATAGCGGCGAGTCGCGACGGTGCGCGGTGCGCGCGCGATCGGCCTGTAATTTCGCGTCGGAGTCCACGGTGCTGATTAATTGACTGATTCCCCACCCAAATTCACCCTCCCTCGACTGGTAATGAATTGTATTTTCGGTCGAGAGGTGGGGCGGACGAACTAGCGAATCCGCGTTTCGAAAAATGAACCCGTCGGGGAACACGGTGACCTTGTTCGAGGATCGATGGAAATGTTTGCCGCGCGCAGTTCGAGAGCCTCTTTCATGCCCGCGAAAGGTTTCGCGATTCGCCTTTTCAACCACGACCATAGGGACATTCAGCGTGTTAAACGTCACTGGAAACTACGGATAATTTTTTCTCGATGGTGTGCTACGAACTACGAGCAACAACCCGACGCACACACCTTCCTAATCAGCGCCGCTGCCGGAGCACTTTGTTACCCCTGGCTCTCTTGAATAGGCGTACTCGTAAATCCATTATCCGACTTGGGGGTTTATTTAGCCGACGTCGAGAGAGAAGAGTTTGATTCGACTGATCGAGTGGTCCGCGTGCAAAGCGGCTTGAGAGAGAACCGTTCGCGATGCCAGCAAGTTGCAAAATAACTTTTCAACTCGTAATTTGCATGAACGCTCCGGTAAAAGAAATGTTTGAAAATTAAGTTTGCTTCTCCTGCTTGTTATATTATGGAGGATATATTATGGAGGCGTTTGTACACGGCCGGAATTATTGATGAATTTCATTCTTATTGTACATGGTGTCCTAAAAATCCTGGTTAAATATCAGCAGTGCTGATAGTTCGAATAACATTACAGTATATTTTTTTATAGACGCGACAATTTCTACACGATAGATGCGACAATTGCTACACGATAGATGCGACCAACAATATTCCCCTCAACTTAGTAATCTGGCTCGATAATCGGTGTGTACTACCATTAACGCGACGCGTTTTCTATTTCTTTCTCATATTTTCTTTTTTTAAAAAAGACGCGGACAGTCCAAAGCCCCGCGTGCGTGATCTCTCTTTACACACGTTGTCCTTCTCTACGTTTGGCTCGACCATTGATAAAAAAATAGCTACCCTGTACAGTAGATGCGACCAAATCCCCCCGAGGTTGTTGCGTCTATAGAACATTGGTCCAATGGAAATCGCCGACACAAATTTCACGGCCAACATTTTACCGACAATAACTTTGGCCGACAACGCCTTTAACCGAAAACGATTTTGGCTGATAACGATTTTGACCGACAACGAATTTGACCGCCACCGAATCTAAAATCGTTGCCGGACAAATTCTTTGTCGATTAATGTCGTTGTCGGTGCAAACCGTGTCGGGGAAATTTGTGTCGGTGATTTCCATGGGACTCATAAAATATACAGTAATATGTTTATTCAAAGAAGTAAATTCCATTCCAATCGAAGTAGGCTTTACAAGCAGCCAATTACGGGAATTAGTTACCCCCTCTTCTCTGTCAATTCCGGAAACGTGTCACGTGACACTGTTGCAGCGGAAGCGTGGGGGAATAACGTCATAGAAGGGGAAGAGCAAGCAGAGAAGACAAATCTTGACTCTGGTGACATGATCGAAGCAGAAACGTGGAGGAACAGCGTCGTGGAAGGGAAAGAAGGATTTTGCTGTAATTTCCTTAGTTTACGAACAAATGGCGACGGATCGATGGGGGGAATAGAATCGGAACGACGCGACCCGTCCAACGATTCGATTTTCAATAGCCGTATCGCTGTCATCTGTTCTCGAGGAAGAACATAGCCCGGTGCCGGTCCACTTGATTCTCCAATGACTCGAATCGCTTCCGCTCCATGATTTTTATTCCACCGTTGCGGCCGTAAAGCGACGGTATACATATACCTAGTAGGCTGGCGTACTCGCGGATACTTGCAAACGACATACGCAAAGCACGTTGACTCGACCGCGGCATGCTGGGCTGGATGTATCAATGCATCTCCGTAATATGGTGCAACGTTATTTCTGTCTCCCTCTGCAACATTATCTCTGTTTGCTCAGTTGCCTCGGGAAACAATGCGCCTCGCTTTTCTACTGACGCAAATGCCAGAAGAGCTTTTATATAATTGAAATCGGTGTACGTAACCGAAGAGACACGACGGAGCAAATATCGTGAAACGGGTCACGTCTGGGTTCCCAGCTATTATTTATTTCGTTGCTTGTTAGTCGCTATTATTGTCTGACGTAACCTCGTTAATGAGGCCAATCCACCTTTCCATACGTTTTCTTTCCACTTCATTACGCTCGCTCCCGTTCCATAATCCAAGAGAAAATCAACTTCCATTCTTTAAATGAAACTTTTACATTTTCTGATGACGAATCTAGTTCACGTTTAAGATTTACTTGAATTAAATTGGACATGAAGCAAGAATTCAGCCCTCTTTAATACGTTGGTCGCCACGTCACCCATATCTGGGTGACGGGTATGCTTCCGTGGGAGCCCCGTCACCCAAATATGGGTGAAGCTATTCTTGTTCGAGTTAATTATTATTATTATTTATTATAGACGGACTGAAGCCCTTTTACATAAGTGTTTATAACGACGAAAAAAGAGAATCATACAAGACTATTCATGTAATAACAAAGAAGGGACATGAACAAAAAGAAAAATTTTATAATGGTACTATCATATAATCCTGGGTATTTGCATTTTAAAATTTAGTAAAGAATCAATGAAAAAATCAACACGATTATAAATAGTGCACGATTTTGCAATAATGCGATTCATTGGATTAATTAATCCATAAGTCGATGTTGCTTTAAGTGTTTGAAAACCCGCTCTTCTTCTCAATTCACGTTCTGGTACGTAAAAATTGATTTGCGCAAGTAGAGAGAAACAATCAATATGATTATTAATTAAATGAAAAATAAAGCTCTGGATCGGATACTATTCTTCGAGCAGATAATGTTTCTAAGTTCATTGTCGTTAATATTATGGAGTAATCATGACCAGAGAATGAGATTGGACTAATTAGCTTATATGAACAAAACCTGAGAAATTTATGCTGCACTCTCGAGCAGCATGATTTCGTACTTAGAGCTTTTCGGAGACCATATAATTGATACATGATGCAAATCAAATATAGAATATACAACATAAAAATATTAAAAACACATTATAGATTCACGTTGGGCGTTCAACGTGTTAAGCAAGTTGCTGATACTTTTTTGTACTCCTGTCGGAGAGAGTAGTAGGAGTGAGAGTATACATCTTTCTTTTTTTCTAAATACAGTACATTTTCAAGAGTATTGAAAGAATCCCTCATTGCAAGAAGTACATAGTAATCGTCAAGGAAGAATTGGGAACGACCTCGCGACGGCGATCAGGATAGAGGTAGCTAATTCCGCAGCAGCGAAGAGCCCGATGACAGTTTACATCAGCATAAAGCTGGGAATCGAATTTCCGGGTTCGTTCAATTACGAGGGTTGCTGGAACCGGTCCAATCTCGTCGCAAAATTTTTCATCACGCGAACGATCGCCGATTCACCGGGCGTCGATCGATTAACAAGTAACTCGGGGAGAAAGCTCAAACCTACCCTCATCGGTGATCCGAGGGGGCCGAGTCAGTACGGAAATGGAGGGGGTGGGAAAGGAGTGGAAGAAGACGTTCCCGTCGTTAACGCTCGTAAATCGTTCGTAATAAAGTCATCAAGTCGACGATAAATCTTGTTAAGTGTTATACGGTGCCGCGAAACCGACTGCTCTGGTCGTATTACGCCGTATCCAAACGAACCTGTTTCCCGACGCGAATTAATCTCGCCGTCTAATTAATTATTCGGTTATCACGCGACGACTATCCCCCGGAGAATAGGCAGAGTCGGTTCGAGTTCATCGTTCCTGTAACCGGCACCATGGCCGGCAAACGGCGCGGCATCCTGTGAAACGAATGGGTATTCTGGGAACGTCGCACACTAGTCGGAATATTTGGACACCATTTAGATTGAAAATGTTTTTAAAAATTGAACCGGACGACCCGAATGTTTCTAAGTTGAAAGGATAATAATAAGAAAGAAAATGAATTTTTATTTCACTCCACTTTGTTGCAATTTAGGTAGAACATTTTTATTTCGTATAGAAATCCGCTGTCTAGTTATAAATTTTTTTAAAAAATTGCTACCTGTCGAAGATTAACGGAAAATCAGTGAATTGTGTCGAACAATAGCCTCTAATGCTAAACAATTTTGTAAGTAGATATTTAATGCCTGTTGTATTATAAAATTTGAAAAAACTGGAGTAGTCACCGTATATATTACTGTTTAAACTTCGCGACTCTCTTGTAGTAATGGGACTTGTTTGTAAATTTGTTTAAATTGGCTCAATTTCGTGAAGTTTTCCAATTTGCTGCTACTCATAAGTGTTTGTTACGCGTTCGGGTGGCGATTCAACAAACTTTTTCGTCGATTGCAGTAATTACAGACGGATGTGTACCGTGTACGTGTGGTGAGCCGAGTAAATGATGCGCTGCGTGTTATCTATTACCACGTGTTTCCGGTGTTGACACCCTCGAAAATTCAAAACTGGTCACTCGAATGACACTGACTCGAAACGCCCGCTTCATCGAGCTACCCTCCTACGAACGACATTTACCCCCGACACTCGACGGCGCCCGATTACACACGACGACCATTGGTCACTCTCCAGATCGGTCGGTCGCCTTTGTTTTATCGGAACGTGACACAACAGAGTCCTATATAGCACAGGTTAACGACTATTCGAGTCCACTCTATCGGTGGGATAGCATCGTACCCATGGGATTCGCAAATAAGTGGGGGGTTGATGCAGATATTCTAGCGGATCTAGTTAAATCGGTGACAGTGTTTGATGTCCCGCGAACTAATCACCTAAATCTGACGCTCTGCTCGCCGAACGGACCAAACCCGTTACACATTATGACACTATCCTGTTGTAGTTTAAGGAGTCATTCTGCTGTAATGGAAAACCGAGCTGTATTTTGGAATATATATTCTATCAACGGATTTAACTGTATCATTGGAAATAGTTGCTATACTCTGTCCCAATTTCAATATATCGCGTTTCATTCATAATATTGCGTTTTGGACATTTGTATCGCAGCACCACACGCTCGTGGGAAATTAATAAATTCACATTATCTGTAACAGTATGATTGATTTCGATATTCACAGTATTTTGGTTTCATACAAATTTTGGGGTTCGTATTCAAATGATTTGGATTTTATAAAAAACTTTTGGGGTTGATGTTCACGTTATACTGATTGAATAAAAACGTTTAGGGTTGATGCTCACATTATACTGATTTAATAAAAATTTTTAAGGCTGATGCTCACGTTTACTGATTGAATAAAGACGTTTAGGGATGATGCTCACGTTATACTGATTTAATAAAAAATTTTGGGGTTGATGCTCACGTTTACTGATTGAATAAAAAATTTTGGGGTTGATGCTCACGTTATACTGATTGAATAAAAACTTTTGGGGTAGATGTTCACGTTATACTGATTGTATAAAAACGTTTAGGGTTGATGCTCACGTTTACTGATTGAATAAAAACATTTAGGGTTGATTCTCACGTTTACTGATTGAATAAAGACGTTTAGGGTTGATGCTCACGTTATACTGATTTAATAAAAATTTTTGGGGTTGATGCTCACGTTTACTGATTGAATAAAAATTTTTGGGGTTGATGCTCACGTTATGCTGATTGAATAAAAACGTTTATGGTTGATACTCAGCGCTTAAACATTGGCTGACCGACCATGAAAGCGGCGTGGCTCGACGAGATTGAAATTAAGCTGCTTCGAAGGGTGGAGCGGAAGCCAATCGGCGGGCTCCGCGTTGGAATTTATTTTGCCGTTCGAGCAAGGCGACGCAAATAAATGGAAGCGAAAGGAACAAAAGATTCGCGTTAAAACGAAGTCGGTTACGATGCGGAATCGCATTAAGTAACGCTTCTCCTCGCTTTTATCGATGCTCGGCTGTCGCTCCACACAAAAGGGGCGGAAAAATCCTCGTTTCACCGGCAGGTTGTTCCGGGAAATTGAAAACACGCGGATTACGCTTCTCCGGACCGTCTGATTTTAAGTAACGCGGCCAATTTGCATTCCTTTCGCTGAGAAACTACTCGGTTCCCGATCCATATCCAATTTCACAATCGCGTAAAAAAGAAAAACCTCCAACGGAGTGGAAACGAAAACATAGAAGCTGGGTGAAGGAAACACGGAATATTTCTCTTTTCGCGTTATATTCAACGGTGTTGCAACATTTGACCCAGTCGCGAAACCTCTCAGGTACGGGAACGTACACAACAGTAATCGAGAACGAGTGCTTAACACTTTTTTCGAATAATAATTGGGTCGCAGCGAGATGAAACATCGATTGACTCGTTAGTGACAGTTATTTCACGTCAAGTGTCGGAATCTCGAGATTTATTAGTCCATCGATCCATTGTTTAACGAGCTACCGTCAGGCACTCTTCTGCGAGCATCCGATGCCCCGATAGGGATGCGTCTGACGACCGATGATCCGTTATCACTTCCGTTCTATTGTTTCCCGTGTCTCACGCAACGCGCCCAATCATCCATTAGTGTCCTAGCGTTTACACTGTTCGGATAAACAGCGTGATAATCCTGTAATATTAGCTCGGTCGAAAAAGGCCGCACGTTTCAATATTTAATTATTAATTCCGGAAATCAATACCGTATTCTAATTATCTTATTTAAAAGAAACTTGTATTCGTATTCAGCACATCAACATGAGTAGAACAGGTGTCAAAAGTTTGTGAGTGAGGGGGCAATTTGAAATTCCTTAGCAACTAATCCTTCTAGTAGCTGAAACAACATTCATTAAAATGAACTTCACAGAAACTATTCTCATTCCCCTTGAACGCGCGATAACGTAGTTCAGGGGGAAGGAGGATCACTGATTGTAGGATCACTTACTGTAATCGATATGCTTTGATAGAGTGGGAGGACCGCGAACTTACTAATAACTTGTTGTATGACTGTAAATAATATAAGAAATATTAAAAATTAATTTTAAACAAATTTCTTTACACATTAGTTATTCTTTCACAATGCAGTCATTTTAACTGCTTTGGGGTAGGTATATACTATACTAATAGGTATATACTAAGTTTCAGTCTTTCTAGTGTTAA
>CM052322.1:2414283-2441550 GCA_028455615.1 Lasioglossum zephyrum | reverse complement strand
GTAACTTAGGATCGAACCTGTGCGCCGTAATTTATTTATAATTTATTATTCACAATATTGTTTAGATTGTCAAATCTATTGCTATACAATCAATTGACAGCGGATTTCATTAGATCTTAGAAATTTAAAACAGCAAAAAAATTTTAAGATATTAAAAATACTTTTATTCGAGTATCAACCTATCAAACATATTAAGAGAAAATATAAATTTCTATTTCACTCCAGTTTGTTGCAACTCGCCTAAAAGTTATTTGCTAAACATTTAAATACGAGGTATTGTATCAATTACATATCCATAAAATGAAAAAAAATCATATACATTTCTAGATCGAAAGAAATGTTTAATATTCAAGTTAAAATAGCTCATGGAAGACAATAAAATTTGATGTTCATTCTTTTATGAAATAGGCTACGAAAGGGTCTTGCAAAACGATAAGGGGTTAGAGACTTAAAATAGATCTAGTTCGGAAGTAATGTTTCATTTTCGGGTTCAGACTCCGACGTACACCGACCACGTGGGATGATTACGTGTAAAATTGATATTGAAATTGTTAAATACATTCTGCTCGAGATACGTGTAGCATTGCAGCGCTCGAACGTTTCCTCGTAATCATACTTGAAATGGAAAATCGTCGACTGGAGTAACCTCACCGTCAAGTGGATACAGTCGATGTTTGATCAGACTTGCAAACTTGGAGCACGTCTTCATCGTGAAAAGTATGCAGATCGATTCGCGGTACGGTATAGTCAATGCCATCGGTCAATATAGCCGGGAAGGGAGATTAATCCTCGCCCACTATTAGTTAGTCGGACTAACGTATGCGGTACGCGGAAGTTGAAAACCGTCAGGAAGTTGAACAAATTAACAGACGATTAGCGCTCGCCTGACAAAATTCCGGAAACGTCGGCGTTTCTGTCGCGAGAACGGAATTAATATTCCCGGGACGTCCTTATTCCTAAATAATAACGAGCATTCATTGTCCACACGGTGTCAGTTAAATGACGTCGCGGCCAGTCGTAAAAGCCACGTGGAAGCTTGACTGCCTCGCGACGCTTTAAAGAGTGAAATATCGTTTCGCACGCCCACGATGTTCTCCACCCCGCCATTGTTCACTTCAACAGAAAAGAGGAGCACGCCATCTTGCGAATCTGCCCTCCATTGGTGGAAAAATTCTTTGTGGAAACACTTTTTTCAAGGATTTTTCAAGGTCGCCAACGAATTTCTCATAAATGAACTTATAATTTTGTTACATCTGTCAACGGATATTCAGAGACATTCATTAAGTATTGAAACAAATTCTTTTTCCTAATTGAAAGAAGTTGTTGATTGCTGGAATATGGGTGTACAATAAACCTAACCTAACCACACTCTATTAAAATATGAAATAGAATTAATTCAAAGACACATTGTGAGGCACGTCTTTACTTTTCAACACAAATAGATTATTTTTGACAGTTTGTTTTTCAAATAAATTCCAACATCGATGGATCAAAATCAACGTTCCGTGGTTCACCCTGTACTCTATAGCAATTGATTCTCAACGATCATAGTTCTCTTCTGCTCCTCCACTCGATTTTTAACAATTTCCGAGGCATTGTCTTTACGATAGAAACGGAATATTGTATCAGATAAGCATTGAGTGCGATTCGGGTCGTAGGGTCAAGCACAGCGTTAAAATGAAATCTTGATGGTCCATCGGTAAAGTTAACGACAGTCTTTTACATAGACTGTCCATCAAGCAGCAAGAAACTGCCGACCCAGACTGTCCAGCGAACAATTTTCCGCTTTATCGCGCCGCACATCGGAAACACGTCAAACTTGCTCGCTGACACTTACCCGAATATTCCCATCAAGCGTCGGCCACCGTAAAACTTGACGCTGTTGAGCCGCGGTCCCGCAAACCGTCGACAAACAACGTTTGATCTCGAAAACGTGGGAATTCGTTTCGGTAAGGGGCGTAAAAAAAAAGAAGAAAAAAGGAGAAAGAGAAGTGACGGCCAGACTGTCGACCGGAACCGTTTCCTTATCACTGGGAAACACTCCCAGCGAGACGTAAAAGCCGTGTAATCGTAAAAGCTGCATCGGGACGAGAACCGTGTCCTGTAGTAACCATAAGTCCCTCATGGAAATTTAGTGGCAGTCTCAGAATTGGTTTTCCACGACGTCAGCACATGGCGCCAAATATCAAAATGATACTACGCACTTGTCTCTTCCCATAGAATGATACACTTCAGTAGCCAATGGTCAGACTTAAGTAGTATGAGTCAACGAATGTTGAAACCTGACATCTCGTACATTTATATTTTGTTCTAGCTGACCCGATAGACGTTGTCCTATTCAAATTTCAATAAATTATGGTCTCGAGTTCATACAAAAATCCCATAGATTAAAAGCACTTTCATCTTTCCTCGAATTTTCCATTTTTCCGGGAAACTTTTCCAATTCTTCTTTCCCTAGAAAACTTTATTCGGACTATTACGAACATTTTTTTTTAAATTAGCCAAATCGGTCCAGTCGTTCTCAAGTGATGCGCTTACCAACGAACAGTGTTTAATTTTTATTCATACAGAAGATAATTTACTAGTTTTTTATTCTTTTTTGTCATTTTGCCATAATAGTATTATGTATAAGGTCTGACCAAAATTGTACATATATTAAATAATCATTTTCCACAAAATATTAATCAAATAACAACGAAATAAGCCTAAAAATTGTTTCAAGTAGTATCAGTCAACGATAAAGCACCCAGTCAGACAAAATCCGACGATTTACAGTAAATATGAACGGAATCCACTAAGAAGAGAATTTGCAGTTATAATAGAGACGATGCCTTCCTCCCGGCGAATCATGGGTAAAAATGGCGTAGCCGTATATGCGGGAAGATTCGATCGAGCCCGTGCGTCAGGCCTCTTTAGGCTTAGAAGAGATTTTGGTTAACCTGTCGTGGCTTAACGCGGTCTTGTGTTATGGGGTTCAGGCTGACGTGGGGATAACGTGGCCAGGCCAACTTCCGGTTGATGAATTGAGCTCGGATTAAGCTGGCAGGACGAGAGGGATCGGTTGAATGGACACGGGGGAGGGGCTGCGCGTGTCTTGCGAGAAAACCACACGCTGGCCTTTGGAAAAGCGTTATCCCTCCTGGAATAATCTTTCCACGGGTCGCGATAAATTGCTGACAAACGAAGAAACATAATCGCCCGTTCGGAAAAGAAGATCGTCCAAACCGGTCGCGGAATTCAATTAAAAGTTTGGCTCCCTCGCGACGATACGAGCGGCGCATTCGCGCGAAGTACTAATACTTCCGAGTAGTTGTCGAGCAGTAGTGCAACTGGTAACAAGGAACAAGTGTCCAATTTTCCCATCGGGCGAACGAAGACTGTCGTAAGTTGCACTAATTAAGGTAACTTCGCTTACAAACGTTTGGTAGATATATATATAGAGAGAGACAGAAACGGGCTGGCCGTTTTTCCTCTGGAAAAAAGACAAACCCGAACTGTCACCGGGGACACTGGAGACGATGAAGCTAATACGATTCTCGATATCCTCGGGATACCTCGATCGCGATGGCAGACGATCAAATTAATTGCGAACGGCGTAAGTTCATTGTCGGCTGACTGAAACCGCGGGGGAGCCGCGTACTGCGAAATCTCGACGAGTCGAGTCGAGTCGGGCTCGGCTGCAAACGTTGCAGTCGACGCATGATTGCTTCGGCGAGAATGCAATCTGGAACAGTGCACATTCCCGTTTGCCGTTCCTCTTCGAGATTTAGAGGCTCGTTGCCAAATGTCAGGGCGCCGAGCACCACCCAGTAATTAAGTTTACTCCAAGAAACGCTTCATCCGATTCTGGCCTGATTCTACCCTCCGCTCCCAAACCAAGCCACCCTTTGTCACCTACTACTTCGCCTTCCGCAGTCGGAAGAGAGCGTTGCCGATGCTTATAGAACATGCTCTTTGACGACGAGCACATCCGAAGGGGGACGACTCCTTTTCGTGAAACTACTAGTACCACCTACCCGGCAAAGAGGCGCGTATAGCGATTTTTTAAAAAAATGGCCACCTAACGTCACTGTATTAGCCCTTTGTCATATTATCGTACATGAATTGTCCGATTTTTAAGTAGCAATGTCATTCATGACTTTTACAATGCATTGTCAATTAATTACTTCCTTGACTGTACAATGTAGAAATTGAATTTTTGGTAATTTTCTTTACGTTGATGACACAACAGTTGATCTACTGAATTTCATCAAGAAAATCAAACTTATCAATAGATCGTGGATCTTTATGCAAAATAAAAATGTTCTGCAGTGATCGTGGAAAGCAGGAGTAGAATAAAAATGATTTTCATCCCTTAATCACATTAATGCATGGACAATGTTACCAGACTGCGGATCTTTATGCGAAATAAAAATGTTTGTATTGATTGCAAGACACAGCAGCAAAATAAAAAATTTGTTAACTTCTTAACTATTTTATTGAACTGACACATTTTTATCATAAATGCATCAAATTCGGAATTAGTTAAATACATAACTGTATTCTTAAATTATTCTAATCGTTCATGGTTGACATTTCACGCAGCCATTTGCTTAATAAATGCATAAAAATCCACAGTCTACTTACCGAACAAATAATTTTCGTGACAGTTCCGGCAGTGATTAAACCGCGACAGCTTGTACAATAAAAGAGACATTCATGCGAAAGTACGAGAGTGTTCGAAGCTTTCCTCGTCAATTCGCTGGAGCTGTCCGAAAGTTGGCTGCGTTGACATTCGCGGTAACTTTCGTTCTGGTGCTCAGTTCCTCGGCTGGTTCAGCTTCAATTTTTCCGAAAACCAACACGGTGTTTCATCAGCGTGGAAAAGTTAACGTTTCGTACCTACCTAGTACACCCGGGTGCTTGTTATTTTCAATTTCCCCGGGATCCACCGCGAAATTCCCAAGTCGTATCGCGACGCGCATCGTGTCTTCTAAAAATCACCCGGAGCTAGTGTTGCACGGTGGAAGCTTCCGGCGGAAACTTTTGCCGTGTTACGTGTCTGAGCTTTTCCTAAAATTTTCCGAGCGGCCTGTCGGCGTTTCTGCAAATTCCAGGAACGCCGACGAAACTTTCTCGGGGAGCAGCGCGTCACCGCGAGAAACGAGCAAGAAGCTCGCGCGACGAACGTCTGCGGATGGAAAAGAGCAACGAATTTCGCCATCTACCCGAGTCCGGATCCCTTTGAAATAACAACCCACCCACCCCACCACCTCAGGATTCCACAGTCTCGAGAAACGCGCAAGTTTACCCAATCGACCGGCGAACGTCCCGCGCAGCACTCTTTCGAATGGCACCGAGACTTTTCTAATTAATCGATAGACGTCATCGATCTATTGGCTCTTCCTCTAAGCACCGAGGATTCCACTGACAAGTGGAAGACAGAGACAATTCGGATCTCAAGTCTCTCTTACTCAAGAGCGCTCCATTCTCGATGGAACTCGCACCATACGACTTTTAACAAAATTATTCCTGTGACTAAACCCCTACATTTTCGAGGGGTAGTTCTTAGAAACATATTCGACACGTGTCTCTTTTTATCGGCCATTGTCGACATTGAAGGGGTGAAAACATCCCTCGAAATTATCCCTGTAATGTAAATAATTAATTCACCCATTCAATATATTCACATACTGTAAAATTATGTGTCCTTTTATGTCCACGTCGCGAGATGTATTTCTTTAAAATTTGACGCTATAAATGAAACATAATTGATGAATTGTTATTCCAATCTCTTTTATAAAATATTGTTATGGAATTTTCAACCTATTGAACATATAATATTTAACGTGAAAATTCAGTTTTAAATCCGTGCAAACAATTTCATTATCCCTATACGAATACGGCACAGAACGTGTCGAATTATATTTTTCAATAAAGAATTAATTTTAATATCGAAATTTTTTTCACCGTCACGATTTTACATATCGACACACATATTCGGACTTGCCGAATTGTCTTCTGTGCGCGTGAAGGGGTGGACGAAGCGTTCGAGTTTTCGGGGAAAAGTTTAAAAAAAATTCTCGCGTAGCATCGGATCGCGAATCGAGGTCGCCGCGGTATCGTCGTCGTGTGTGACGTTCCACAGCTGTCGCACCATAATCGTTCGAAGCGTGAAATTACGGTGGAATCGATATTCGAACTGGACCCAGGTTTTTGCAGGCCAATGGGAGAGCTCAGTGAACAAGAAAATGCCGATTCGAGTCAGACTTGAAATCGAGCCGATCCTCGAGAAATTAGCCACTGCGTTTCGCGAGTTTCGTACCATACCGATACTGAAACAACTAGGCGGACCTCAGTTTCTGAAATTCAGGTTTCGCGCGTGTAACAGCTGCTCAACACTTGCTTTTCCACGTGTGAAGTGTTCAGACTGCCACGTTTGTATCATTATATATCGTTGTATTTAATCGTGATCAATAATGAACGTTTCAGACATTTTAAAAATTAATGTACACTCTTAAAAATGGTACTCATTAATTCTTTATAAATCTGGGAATAATAATACTTAAATACACTAACCAGGAAGAACAATGAAACCGCCCTCTGTTGGCGAAATTATAAAGATAAATGAATAAAGTTTTCATAATTGTCTCGCGAGTGCTTATCTTTCCATGTTCACAAGTGTGCGATTTTTGAGCATGTCGACCTAGCGGAATCTACATGAAAAAATATATAAAACAAACTTTTTAAAAACCGCGCTTATATTAGGACGCACTAAAAAGGAGAAACTGATATTTTTAGATATTAGTGGCTATAAATAATAGCGTGGAACACTAAACTATATTAACATAATCTTCGTGGCCGCTCCACGCTTTTATTTATAGTCACTGATATCCAAAAAAATTATTTTCTCCTTTTTAGTGCAGTTTAATATAAGCGTGGTTTTTAAAATGTTTTTTTATTTTCTACTTTTTAGTAAATCCCGAGTTTGATTCCCGCTGAGATACTCTATTGAGATTTTTTTTATCTCCTAAATGCATAGTTTTTAAAAAAAATTTATTTTTAATATTGCATTGTCATCCAGTTCTGAGCTATGTTGAAAATTTCAAGTCTCCAGCTGATCGGGAAGAGGTTTAAAATTCGATTTCAAGACTTGACGCATAAAACGACAGCTCGGTAAGCTAACATAAGCGTGGTAAAAAATAGATAAAAAATGTACAATAAAATTTTGTTACGCGAGACTACGTTTTGAAAGAAAACAAATTTGAAAATTCATTGGCTACGCGTGCTACGGAACAGAAACAATATCCATGGACTGTCGATACCACTCCTTGTATATATCGGATCGCGTGAGTACGACGAATTTTCGAAATCGATTCTCTGAAAAACAAAGCCTCGGGTAATACAATTGTACAGTTTCTATTTTTCGTGTCGAAACACTTCCCGGTTATGCTATCAGAATACAATTTTCCTGTGTACCAACATTCTCTCTTTTATTCAAAATTCCAAGTGTAAAACATGTGCACCCGTCTCGGGGAACATATTTTATGGCGGGTATAAATTTGGTGTGAAGGCATCTATGAAATGTTAAGGTGTCTTCTTACTTCTTGACCCCTCGCTGCATGATTAGAATCTCGTGGTCTTTTTCACAGAAGGAAATTTATTTGACTTTAGTATTTATTTATTTCAGTATGCACTTATTAATTTTAAGAAACTCAGTGCTGTCTGTCGAGTGCAAAAAGTTAAAAGCTCTGCGTACTCCGATTCTGATGAAATTTTAATATGTTATGGAGCAACACATTCTGAACAACTTTTTCCCATTTTCCAATATAAGGGGGTCGCTTTTAGTATTTGAGATATTTGCAAAAAAACTATCGCGAATACTGTATTGAATTTTTCGTATTCCTGCGTTTGTTTACATTTTGACGCTGTAGAGATGAGAGTGTGAAAATTGGCGCAAATATTAATTTCATAATGGAAACCTTCTTTTTAGAAACACTGGGTAGGTGTGTGTAGTATTATCGTATCTCATCTCCACAACGTGTTTACAAACAAAAAATAAACAGATGCGGCCTCGGAACAGGTTTACGTTGCCGCGGAGCATGCAGGAATACGAAAAATTCAATACAGTATTAGCGACAGTCTTTTTCAAATATCTCGAAAACTAAAAACGACCCCCGTGTATTGGAAAAGGAAAAAATTGTTCAAAATGTCGAAATTTATAACATTAAAATTTCATCAAAACCGGAGTACGCAGACCTTTTCTATAAAATTACCAAAATGTGTTTTCTTACCATATATATTTATTTTTCTGAAAATGTTGTTCTAAATTTTCAAAATATTTTCCCCTATATATAGGGGAAATCTATATAATATAGGGGAAATCTACAATATACAATTACCTTTATTTTATTGAGGGAAACGTTGAGGAGATATAAATTGTTTAACTTTTCCTCGGAAAATTCGAGCAGTTTGTCCGCCCCTGGATGCTCAGGGAAGACATCTTAAGTTCTCGCTAATAGTCACGTATCGATACATAAAATCGCGATGGGCAAAGAAATATCACGAGCGATTTTTATTAACATATCGTATGTACGTATTGCGAACGAGTCACGGAGTGACATTTATAACGTTCCCGGTGGTTGTTCTTCCGGCGTCGGACCACGAACACCTCGACGAAGGAATTTTATTATACACTTTCGGTAAAATGTGAATTCCGCCGTATGAATACCAATGCGTTTAGACATTGCGACTTCACGGCCGGTAATATTTATGACCCCTGGTTCTCGGTTCCCCGACCATCTCGGTTTCTTGCCGCTGCTGTCTCGGTGTTCTGCTACGAATTGTGATCACGCCGCTGTATCGGCAGATGCGCCCGCAAATAAAATGGAAACGAGACCGTTCAGAACGGTAAACGAATGTACGCTGGTAATAAATCTCGTTCTCAGTCATCCGATTAAATCGTTGCTGTCAGTTTTCGACAATTCGGTAATTAACCCGCTGGAACCTGTTTTACAAAAGGGTTATCTCCACACCGATCGCGATGATCTTTAAACATGTTGTCAAGGTCTGAAAAATCTGAACAACTTTTCCTTGGTTTTACTAAATATTCGCAAAAATAATTTTCAGCTTTGTTGCTTTTATTTTCAGTTTGAGTTAGGTCTGGATTAACTCTAGTATAAAAAGTATAACTGCAATTTTTATCAAATATCGTGCATAATTATTATTAATTGCCTGAGTTGCATCGGTGTCTTGTTTACCGGCTTGGCATCAACACGTGTTTCATTAATTCTAGGAATTTAAAAATTCTTCTTTTTCCTCAGTCTAGTTTAACATGCAGTATAATATCATAACGTTTCACAATTTACAGAAGCAATTACATCTTGAAAATGATGTAAAGTAAGATCGAAACGTTGAAATTAATGTGATAATTTGCAAACCGAAAAACGAAAACCAACTCCTCTATGGTTCTATGGACCAAACTTACTTGTTAAGTGGAAAATTATTTAAGAATTACTATTATAAACACGTGCTGGCTACATGCCGGCATAATAAAGAGTGAGGTGAAATGTGACAAACGTTCTGGTCTGAAAACGACAAAGTCTTGGTTTGGAGAGACAACGAATCAGATAGTATCGATCGACCCATTGGCCGATCGATATTAAGCGGTTAATTGGAACCGAATAGAACCTTTCAATCCACAAATGACCACTGGTCAGGTACAATATAAAAAACTTGTAGTAGAAATTAATATATTACAAAATTGCTTTCAATTAAAGTGATTGAACTGGTGCGCTAAAAACATGAACTTAGTTTTTCACAAATATCGAAAAATTGTACGGGAGAATAGTTGTTCACAGGGACCTTGGCAATACATTTCAAGGTCTCCTAAATCCTCATCTAAATAATTAATCGAGTATTTCCCATGCAGCTTTGCTAACCCCTATACGTGTCCCATAACTTTCCGTAAAATCAGAATTCTGTCGTCGGAAATCCACAGAGACAGAGTAACATTAGCGGCTATAATCTCGGTCCTCGCACTGTCTAATTAGAGGAGTATTCTTGCTAGTTGAACGGGTGGAGGGGATTTCTTTCGAGGGATGGAACACGTAGATTCCGTCATGCGAGTATTTAACTCCGGACTAATGCCGTCTGCGGTTTCCTGGCTAATTGTGAGTTCAGCGATCGCATGGGCGACGGCGCGCTCGTCTTGATGCCTGTGATTCTCGGGCAATTACCGGCGACATTTTGTCTGGCACGGGGGAGTATCGCCAGGTTTCGAGCAATTAGTTCCAACTGCGGCTGGGCGGTGCCTACTCCGAGCAAACAACCGGTTCATCCGGCTGGAACTTTTGAGAGCCGGGTCAAGCCGCGATTAAGTACGCGTGCTCGACGAACCGCCGCGATAGGCCGTACAAGTGTACATCCGAATTTCGTGCTCGATAGCCTCTCGCCGGTGGCTCGCGTGTACCACGAATAAATCTGTTTATCTAATGGCCGGCTCTCGCAAGGAGACGGCCCCTTATCGGACCCGTACGCCAGCCCGCGTTCTTTATTCACGTCGCGAATTTTATTCACCGGCCGAGCGTAAACCCGCCCCAACGATAACATTGTGACGCGATACCAAAGCCCCGCGGCCATGTTTCCTCCGCACGCCAGATAAGTCTGTTCTCTTTTCGCTACCGATCGACAGCTATTTGACAAGTTACGGTTCCGTCCGACCGCCAGACCATTGTGCGCAAGGCCTCTTCAGCAGTTTTCGATAGCTACGCCACACCACCGGATCAGCACAATTTTTTCTCGATGATATCCATTAGCTTCGCCCTTTATATGCAACGTGCTCAACCTCCATCCGCTTTTCCTTTTTAGAAAATCGCCTGGACAAATCGGCCTGCTCGAGGCTCCCATCCCTATCTCTCTACCGATTTTTTTATCACGCTTGTATTACCCAGTCAGCACGCCTGCTCTGTTTCTGCAGGAACACTGACTAAGCATGGGCGCGCAGATCACTTGCAAAATAACCGAGCCCAGGCCCTGCAGGCCGGGCTCAGAATCTGCACAAATGCAAGGGTACGGTATTAGCGGTGTTATTTGATAATAATACAATCACGGGTTTTTTTAGTAGTCAAAAACGCTAGATAAAAGGCCGCAAGCGCCCTCAAAACTCATATGTTTGTTCGTGTATAAGGGTAATTTGTATTATTAGGCAGCATATATGTGCGGCTTGCTCTGTATTCTGTATAACTACGGCAATCGCGACATTAGTGCTGCCCTCTTGCGGAGGTAGATTCCTTTTTCCAGGATTGCAAGTGTGCATTCTCATTTCTCGATAATACAATAATTTGATTTTTCGCTAGTCAATAACGCTAGACGAAAGATCGATCTAGGTGCGATCTTTCTCGAAACTCCTAATTTTTACGTTTACGAGTCGCAATTTCTATCATTCGGAAGCATACAAATGGGCACAAAGCTATATGTTTTCGTGACATATACACTGTCGAATAATGAAAATTACCCTTGTATACGGAAGAAATATGAGTTTTTAGGGCGCTTGTGGCCTAGATTGATCTTTTATCTAGCGTTTTGACTATTGAAACAACCTGTGATTGTGTTATTATCAAATAACACCGCTAATACCGTACCCTTGCATTTGTGCAGATTCTGAGCCCGGCATGAAGGGCCTGGGTTCGGTTATTTTGCAAATGGCTTGATCAGTGTTCCTGCAGAAACTGTGCCGACTCGGCCGAGATCAGCTCGAAGCGATGTTCGGCACGGAATCTGTTGGTCAGGGGCCCTGCAGGCTGGGCTCGGCGGCAGATGGTGCTGACTGGGTAAGCTTGCCGAGTTGGCGTTGTATGCGTCAAATCTTGAAATCGAATTTTAAACCACTTTCCGATCAGCTAGGGACTTGAAATTTTCAGCATAGCTCAAAACTGGATGACAATGCAATATTAAAAAAAAGATTGTAAAAGACTGTGCGTTTAGGATTTAATCTCGATGATATCCATTAGCTTCGCCCTTTATATGCAACGTGCACAACCTCCATCCGCTTTTTCTTTTTAGAAAATCGCCTAGACAAATCGGCCTGCTCGAGGCTCCCATCCCTATCTCTCTACCGATTTTTTTTATCACGCTTATATTAGCTTGCCGAGTTGTCGCTGTATGCGTCAAATCTTGAAATCGAATTTTAAACCACTTTCCGATCAGCTAGGGACTTGAAATTTTCAGCATAGCTCAAAACTGGATGACAATGCAATATTAAAAAAAATTTTAAAGACTGTGCGTTTAGGATTTAAACAATATTTTTGTTCCGTCGCGTAGGAACGGGACACGTGGTTTCTTTTGAACAATATACATATATAGTGCGTTCGTGACTAGGAATCTTCCTCGAAGATTCAGTTAATTAGGGTCCTCCTAATTATGTTACTTTGTTATTCATTTATCTTCGATGTCAGGAGCTTTACTAACTTATGCTGCACTCTCCACAAACAATTTCTGCTTCCCACATGTGTATCGTTTACGAAAACAGTTGATGATTATAGTTACCTATGTTTTTCTTTTTATGATGCTGCTTCCACCACGAAACTGAGTCCACCATGAAAAACAGAAAACAAAGTATGTGTATCCTTAAGAACATCATGTGAAACAATAATGAATTTCACCAGAATTTTTTACCCAGTGTAATATTTCGTGAATAACTCTTGAAGGAAGCGAAGGAGAACATTTTCGTAAAGGAAATAGTTACATCTAATATCCTCGATAATCATCCTGGTAATTAATTACATTCCTCACCGATTTCGATGGCCTTGAAATATGTTGTCAAGGTCGTCATTCTGAACAACTAAAAGTGTATGGAATTTTCTCTCTTGGATTTTCGTATATCAGTATAGGCGATTGCTTAACGGTGTTTCTAACCAAACACAAAATGAATAACACAGGTATACAACATACAACATATGTATAAAAGGATTTTCGTATGCGTGGTCGAACCAGTCCTCTCCACCCCCTCCACGACCTAACCAGAACTCATTCTATTCGTATGATTTTTCCATCACTAGTTCCAATTCCGGATGACAGCTGCAATGCAAAAATTATGCGATCAGAATGAGATGTGGTTAGGTCGTGGAGGGAGAGGAGAGCATACGAAAATCCAGAAGTAGGTTTTCAAAATTGTAAGTTCACCCTATGTATGTATGACCAGAGTGAGACCCTGTTATCTTTCTCATCTCCACAGCGTGTTTAGAAGCAAAATGAAAAATGAAAAATAATAAAAAAATTAAAAATTTAAAAATTCAATACAGCATTAGGGACCATGTATAGGGAAAAGTTGTTCAGAATGATGTTTCAAGGTCATCAAAATCGGTGAAGAAGCCCCTAATGTAAATAATTACCATCATTTTGTTCGAGGTAGTACATTTTTGTGCCAGCCAGTATGCGTGAAACGTAAATAAATTCGACGATCTAATTGATCTCATTCTAAATGTATCCTCGCCAGATCCCAACAAGAAGGGTAGATAATAAATAATAGATAATTAGGATGGAAGAGCATACCTCAGGAGGATCGCTGTTCGACTACACCGCAAGCATATGCGAGGATTAAATTCCACGTGTGTAGACTTTCGTATTCCCATATACACTAATCGTTTCCACCCTGTTTCTCAACATGACAGGTTTCTATACAACAAAGCATATTGTATTTGCCACGGAGGTGGAAACCGAAGCGTTTCAGACCCGGTATTTCCATATTAATTCGCCGTGCCCGCGGATCTGCCGCTCGCGCGCGTCTCAATTAACCCCGGCCCCGAAGCCGAACAAGATGATATCCGGGCCTCGATATATATTCGTTTATCAAATTACAACCGGGACCGGTCGGAAGGAAGCTATTATATCTTTCTGCGAGCGGATAATTGAGAAAAATCGACGCTGGTTAACGGCCGTGATAGCCGCCGCCACCACGAAACGAGCTTCGAACCGAACGGCCGAGCGTAATAAAACTCCCCGCGAAAGAGGGGTGAGTTTCGCCGGTGATGGTATCCCAGGTCGCGCAACGGGTTATTCTTCTCGCGATTTCCGGTTTTGTTCGATAGTAACGAGCACACCAAACACGGAATCAAGACGGTGATCCTACCCCACACGCGCTCAAAGAAATACAAACCTTCGAGGGTGTGGATTCTCTCACGGTCTCGGAGATTCCTAAATGACGTGCTGGAAAATTAAAAGATACCGCGACTCTTCGTGAAATTCGCGATTTTTGCTCGATAATTGATAGAAAATGCTGATTAAAGCGACGGAGCGTGAACGAACGTAAATATTACTGCATGGAATCGAATTGTAACGGCAATTTGTAACGATATCTCTCGGTAACTTCGTGCTAGAGAGAAAAAAAGTGCAAGAGTGGCCGGTATTACTGGGGTAGTCTCGCACCTACACTTTTAGTTGATAATTATAACCTCATTCCTTCGCGTTTCAACCTCATTCCCTCGACTCCTCTCGCTCATTTATTCCAACGATTGCTCACTGACTCGGCCACTTAGCCACTCCGCCTGCACCTTGACTTTATTACTTCGCTAACTAGCTTTAATCGCGGACTCTAGTCCCCGGAATACACCGGTCCCCGCTTGAAATTACCGAGCCGCGGAATCGGCCCGGACAACTGCGAATTATTAAATGTCGCCGACATGAACAACACGAACGTCGAATTTCAAACATTATTCGACAAATTGAAGATCACGCTAATACAGAAATAATTACATCAATATAGGAATAAAGGACAAATCAATTTTATGTGCGATTTTAGGAATTATGAATATTATTTAACAAAACAGGGGTTACGCCAACACAGGACTGATGGACAAATTAATATTATTTCGGTGAAATGGGACTGGCTTTACAGGAATTTCGCATTCCCTTTTCGGTTAAACTATACAACCCATTCTTAAAATATGTGGCGTTTTTTTCGGAAACATTGTGTTGAATGAATGAATTATTTATTTATTAATGCCGTAAACCATGTTTGGTTTGTATAGCATTTGTGAAATAATTTCCATACGGTTGTCAGACAGATTTTTCATTGGAATGATGATAACAATTTTTTAGAAATATCTCGGACTTTGAACAAGGGTTGAATTTAAGGGATACTGGACATTTTGAGTCGCACCATTTTCAGGGTAGGTTTGCTTTTCATTTCGCCGATCGGTGTTTAAGTTGACACGGGGGCGGCTATTTATTGTGACAGATCCTCGCGGCCCGACGACGCGAGGGATAACAATAAACAAATACCGGGCCGCGTGCGTTCTGTCGATAATGCTTCGAATCGACGGGATCCCGCGGATAGTTCGATATATTTCATCGGCGGGCCAGAACTGAGAGTGGTGCCGCCGCGTCGGTGATTTATCTCGGGAATGGTGAAAATAAATGTTGAGAAGGAAAAATCTGTTTGGAAAGAAAATGCGGGCATTTGTCATGCGATTTTAAGCACGCGACGGAAGGAACGTTATTCGTTCTTGTCACGCGGCCCAACAGAAAACGAGGCCGAATTTCGAGCCGAGGAAAATCTACTCTCTGTTCAGTTGTAAATTATTCGTGTAAATGTTCTCGCGCTTCGTTCTTCCTCGAGCTTCAAATTTTTTCTCGTTCGAAGCTCAGCAGGCGGAGCGCGACAACCGCCAACAAAACAAAATTCTCAATTACCGCCGCAATTTTCGTTGAATAATTCGAAGGATTTTTATGTAGAATTCTACAGGGTGGGGCGCCACATTTTGCCATCTAGATTTACGTCATTATTATTACGCATAGCAAACAATGTTTCAGATGAAGTTGAATGGTTTTGAGAGGAGCACATTCTGATACATTTCTGGTACATTTTTTTTGTAGATGGACGTATAAAGGACATATGAAGGTCATTATTATATTCTTTACAAAAAAGTATTAATCTATTTGTGTAAAAGAATCATTAGTTTAGGAGATATTTTAATTATAATGTCTAGTTACAGAAAAGGTTCAATGTGGCGACCATCACATTGAATTCATATTATTGACCAGAGAGTCGAGATTTCCTCACAAATTATAATTAAAATATCTCCTAAAGTTTGCTATGCGTAATAATAATGACGTAAATCTAGATGGCAAAATGTGGCGCCCCACCCTGTATATTTGCTGGAACTCATGTTAATAATTCATCTAACCCTGTGGCGAAAATTTTAAATACCTGTAGATTTGTGACAGCTATGTCGGTGAGTAGGCAAATTCCAATCGTTCGTGTATAATTACTAGATCATTATCCAAAATAATGATTTTATTCGTCAACCACAAGACGCAGGAACCATACAAGAATTTCTTTATATCTATAACAATTTCAACAAATTGTAAATTACATATGGACGTTCTTACATAGCCTTGATATTTTTACTGTTTCATCGAAAATAATATTCAATAATCATCAATATTCTAGAATATAAAATTCAACAAAGAATATTTAAATTACAAAGGCCCCTACCACTGAAACAAGATTTTCGTTGATTGAACTTTCTTAAAATTAGTATATAAAAATTACAAATTGCAGAAACATCCGCAGCCTAATTATATAACCACGGATCCATCGCGAAATCAAAGGGAGAAGTGTCCGAAGCAACCGCCGCGGGTTATAGGTCAGGTTTTGCAGGGGTTGATTTACCCTTCGAGATGAAATCCAAATTTTCCAGCGAGGAAAGGGTTAGGTCAACGTAACAAGGGGCGGATCAGGAAAACCCTGGGGAAGAACGTCTTACTGCCCAACGACCCCTTCTGTCTGTTTATAGTCGTTTGCCGAATGGGTGGAATAAACAAAAAGGGCGTTCACCCTGCGGAACGCTGACACTGTCAGATTGAGTTTTCGAAATTATCAAGCGAAAGGGACGGACGGCGAGGTCTGGCTATGGCTGTGAAAGTTGTCGGCCCGGCCGGATCAATCGCAGACTGAAGCTCCTACTTTATTAGACCGGCCGAGGGTGGAATTTTAAGGGAGTTCGACGGGGAATAAATCCCCCGGGACAATCCGGAGGGTCTCGCGAGGTTTGCTGACCAGAGAAGGACTCGTCTTTTGATGACGAACGAAAATTGTTTGTTTTCCCAGCTCCGGTTGTCGAGTGGTATCCACTGAATCGCGCAACGAAGATGCTGTTCGACCCGGGACCCCCGCTCAAAGCGGTTGTTTGAGACGCGGACAAACATGATTTCGAACGACGAGTGTTTAATTACTGGTGTCTATCGATAATTGGAGAAAGGCAAGCAATTAGTGCATTACTGGCTGGATACAGTCGAGAGATGTATAGCGCGGTGCTTATAACCCCCGAGGCACTTTTCGAATCGCTTCGTTCGGCCCTTCTACCTCGCTTCCCAGATGTTTTTCTTTCGAGATGGTAATTCTCTGTTCACACTGCCGACTACAAACTCAAAAACCCCGATTTCTAGTTGTTCTTGTCTCGTCATACTCTTTGCCTACTAGGACAGGTACCTAAACTACGCGTACCAGTTAATTAGAGACTCGCAGTCTAATCATAAGGTACAGAGAGCTTTATTAATTGGAACGCCCTATATATTCAGTTAGTTCACGGTACACCATGTTGGTGAACTGTACTCACCGTTATCTGAAAACTGAAGTGAATAATTCTATTTATTAGAGACAGACTATTTATTATAGAATTTATTTATTACATTATTTATTTAGGTAATTATATAGAAAAGGTCTGCGTCTCCGATTTTGATGAAATTTAAATATGTTGTAGATTTCGATATTTTGAACAACTTTTTCCTTTTCCAATATAGGGGGGTCGCTTTTAATTTTCGAGATATTTGCAAAAGACTATCGCTAATACTGTATTGAGTTTTTGTATTCCTGCATGCTCCGCGGCAATGTAATTTTTCTGTGATTGAAAAGAAACCGCCTGCAGTCGATATATTTCGTCTATTGAGTTCAATATAATTATTGATAAAGTAAAAGAGAAACTCAACTCGATGCAGACAATAAATTCATTTGGTAAATAAACTTCATCGAATTCACTACAGATTTTCGGTTGTAACGAACGCTCTCAAACGTTAAACGTCGCAATTGTTGAATAAAAAATTGTGATATCCGATGACAGATCAATCGTAGCTCGAAGAAGGCGCAGTTAATTAACACTCGTGTTATTGGCAGCGAGAAATATTGGGTTTCTTCAATTTTCGTCACGTCATACTCGAGCTGGAATGTTTGATGGAAGTGTGCAACGTGTATCGCGTGAAAGGGTTTTCCTACTTCGACGCCTTGAAAAAATCGATTTTATTCCATTCTCTTTTTACATTGTATTTTCGACGTATTAACCGGAAGCATTATAGGCAAATTGACAGCTTCAAGCAAGCATCTCAACGGCACTTTGTAACGGCGATTAAAACTTTATGTAGACGATGTGGGATACTTGGGTCTCGAATACCATGAAAAATTGTTTACGAACGGTTAATCGATTATTTATAACATGATGTACTCCCGACTTTTTCATGACCATTAAGCTTTCACGCGGCTACACGGTTCTGAAACGTTGGAAATTCATGGGAACCAACAATTTTGTTCACAGTATTTGCTGAAATTAACTAATTCATCACGAAACTGTACTGTCTATTTCAAATTCTATGAATTTTCATTTTGATGCCGGCGATTATTTCGAATGACACTTTCCATTTACTGAAATGAGCTACTAGTTGTTTCTGTGTTATTTGATTTTGCAGACCTGATGATAGTATTTTTTCAGCGACTAATCACTCAGGTTAATTCAAGGTCAACAAGCTGCTTTCACCAAGTTTTTCAATATGTTCGATGGCCTGATAAACTTGGATATATAGAGAGAAATCTACTAGCAGAATTGTGTCAAAAGTCCCTTTCCGGATCTCGAAGTGTGTAGAGCTGTTCAAGAGCTTCTACGCGGAGTAGAAGATCAATAGTAAGTTGCAACGTGTACATATTACCAACATCTGTGTTATTTGCAGCAAGAAATATTGAGTTTCTTCAATTTCTGTCACGTCGTATTGGCGCATGAAGTTTCGATGGGAACGTGTAGCATGTAACACATGAATCCAGCCGTTCCTTTGATCTCGCTCTCGAAAGTTTCGGGAGCGGATGAAAAAGTTTACCGTCGAGATGAACGAGCTACAGGAGAGACCGAGAGTCTGGATAGGCAAACAATAAACTGAAGGAGGGCGCGGCAAAGGGCGACGATGACGTCTTAATAAAGATCGAGGGGCGGGGAGATCGCAATTAAATCCATTGAAATAACAGGATCGTTCGTCGCGCTTCTGTCTCGTTACCCGGGGGAGGGGAGGGGGGATAGGCTGTGCCGCGCGCGAATTAAAGATCCGTGGTACGAGTTAGACTTCCGTCGGCCTTTTCCCGTCACGGTTCTCTGCATTGTTATCCCACCGGAATTCCTTGAATTTCTTGAGAAGTGGATTTCGACGAGGAACCCAGCGACTGCGCTGATTAAACCGGCTTGCCAAAAAGTATAGCTTGGCTCGAGCTTATTTCGAGTTAATTCGACGGTGACGTGACGCGGCTCGTCCGCCCCTACTTGTCATAATAAATAAATCCAGGATCCAACTCGAGCATCGTTAACCCGCCACTGCATGATTTTTTAAATTAGGATGGAAAAATTGAAAGGTCTAAATTCAGATATCTAAATTGATATCTGAATTGAACTATAGAGCAAGGTAGTAACGCAGATGTAGGCAGAACTGAAAAGTCAGCCTTCCGCCAAGGGAGGGTGTCTTTAAATATTCGGCGAATGACCCGATGTGGTCGTATGTGATTGGCGCAATATCGCTGTAACGATAATACTAAATTGTGGACATTAACAGCCGCGTTGCCAAAGTCAAAACAATAGCTAAAAAACGGCAATCTTTCTTTCACTCTTGTATACAAGCAAGAGCTACCGTTACTCGAGGTCGTTGGCTCGAGTCGATTGTCAACAACCGTCCACAATTTGAAACTCTGAATCTTGAACAACTTTCGAGGAGCTTTGTTTATAACATACCACATGGCCAAAAAATATATGACACGTCTTCGAAAATGAATACCTGATAATAAGATGAATATGTAACGATTGTGAAGCGATTGTGAATATATGATAGCCTTCAGAGGTCGTTCCGTCCCACTGTGCGCCGGCGGACAATGCGAACCTGTTGTTTACCTGTTTAAGGGGGTCCAGGTGAACGACCCACGAGAACGCAGCCACGGTCGCCTCCGGGACTTGTGGCCTGTCGGTTTTGGTATTGCCACGGCTCTTCAAAGGGAAAGTAACTTCAAGACCATCATACATCCTGTTGCACCCAACTCCGCCAGCCCCAACCTCCCGAGACTTTGTTCAAACGAGTGCCGTTTGAGTTTCCGAGAGCAGCTTCGAAAATTGCTGTTTTCGGACGGCGGATAGGCAAACTTACAGACACCTCTTCAAGACCCAGGCTACCTTCAGCCGCTGGTGTCAATAATTTCCCGATGATGAATAAATCTGCTCGTATGTGTATCTCTCTTGGAACCCACCCGTGAATGCCGGTCCCAAATGAACGTAAGCGGATGTGGAACGATCTTATTTCAAAGCACTAAACAGATCTGCGAAACTGGCCCTTTTGCTTTGATACTATGTCCCAGGGTAGCTAACTTTTGATTGCGAGGGTACTGTGCTTCCTTAACACTAGGTTTACGGGTCACTAAAATTTTGTTACTGTCTCGAAGGAACAAGGACATGTCTGTACAAATTTTTATCCTAAGAAATAAGTCTCTTGGATAATGGATGCATCTTTTTAATCTATACTCTATTCGTTGAACGTACGAGTATGTCAGAAATATGAGAAAGTGCTGCCATTTTCTCACCCAAGTCTCAAAGGAATAAGAACGTGTCTATACAAATTTTGTCCTAAGTAATAAGTCTGTTCGATAATGAATGCATTTTTACAATCTACACTCTGTTCTTTGCACGTACGAATCTTAAATTTCAAAGGAGAAGGCAAAACTTTCTGGTTATTCAAGGAAAAGTACAGCCCCCAAAAAGTTAATTTTTAACATACATTTTTGAACAAATTATTTTCTTAAAAATCAATATTTGAAATATAAAAAAAATATTAAAAAATTTGTTTGAAATATTTTTCTCATAACCCCCCTTGTTAGACCACCCTCGTAATTATGGGCACAGCCAATGAAGTTCCAGGACAATGCAACGTGTATGCAGTCTGCGGATTTTCTGCATTTTTTAGAAAAATGGACGAGTGTAAATTGCAACATACAAGAGACATTCAATCTTAAAATTTTAAAGATACGTAGAAATATTTTTTAATCGACGAAGAAAATTTTTATTTTGCATGAAGATCCGCAAGTTCATTCATATGTCACGATGATACGTCGTCAACAATAGAAAGAGCAATTCGGCGGTACTATTCCGAGATCAACGGGAAGCTCTGCGCATAGATAATGAGAAAAAGGGGCAAATAATCTACCGTTTTGTTAGGGTATCTCAATTTTTGACTCGACAACTGCCGTAGGCAGTGGCTGGTATATATAGAGAGATAGAGAGAAAGAGCAGTTGCGCGTTTTCATGCCGGCAGCGCGGCGGGTCCCCTAAATCAGCCGAAAATCAGTGTCAAAGCAGCGTACCTTGCAACTTGTACATACTTACACGCACCAGCTGGCTCATGTTTCTTGTTTGCCCGAGTGTTTGCGGGCTCGTTTGCACGTGAGCGGCCCGTGTGTACCCACGTTAATATGCGTCGCCGCGAAATATTTCGGCGTCGCGGCGCGATGCATCGTTTTACGCGCGACGTCCCCGGCGCGTCGCTCCCCTCGGAAGACAGTTGAACGCGCCCCATCAAGTGTGGTAATAGTTTCAGACAGGGGTAAGCAGCACACCTTTGTCTCTTACGTGCCCCTAGAACTTCCGTGCAATTCTCAAACTTCTCAACACCGTGATTGACAACCGCGACAGGCTCTATCTCTGTCACAAACTATCTACACGATTCACTTTTTACAACTATCGTCGCACTGTTAATTGTTACACTGACACTCCTGGCGTCGCTAATCAATTTTCCATATCTACGCAACTGATGTCCAGTAAATATCTTTACTATATTGACGTTATACTGACTAGAGATATTCGTCAATTGTTATTCGTGATTTTTTATATCCACGATCGGTTAAAAATAAATTTTTTCACAGCTCGGAGTTTGTTTGGAATTTTAATTGTCAGCACACGAGACCGAACGCGACTTTTAGTCAGAATGTCGAGTGGAAAAATTTGATTGTGTGGAGCTATACGTGTAGATAAAAGCCTACTACTACAGTCTGCTGACTCCATACAAACGAAATTTGACGTACAATAAAAAAATATATAAAAGAACTTTTCAAAAACCACGCTTATATTAGAATGTTCTAAAAAGGAGAAACTAATATTTTCAGATATTAGTGAGTATAAACAAAATCGTGGAGCGCCCACGAAGATTACGTTAATATAGTTTGTCGCTCCACGATTTTATTTATAGTCAATAATATTTAAAAATATTATTTTATCCCCTCTTCTTAGTTCATTCTAATATAAGCGTAGTTTTTTTAAAAGTTTTTTTTTCTGCTTTTTAGTCTTTACTACCGAACGTATTTAGTTAAGACCCACTTACCTAGCAGAACCGCCAATCCTTGTCACCCACTGCCTGAACTAATCCAAACAACCCACTAAGTAAACTGAGCTCCTTCACTGGGAAGTGGGCCAGTGGAGCGGGGTCGGAGTCGGAGTGGGAACGCGTAGCGGAGTAGGGAGCGCGCGGAGTGGGGATCGCTGCACGCGATGACGTACTACCTAACGTCGCACGGCGATGGGCGAAGCGGAATATTTAAAAATATTGTCTAAATCCTAAACGCGCGCAGTCTTTTTAAAAATTTCTTTTTGAATGTTGCATTGTCGTCCAGTTCTGAGCTATGTTGAAAATTTCAAGTCTCCAGCTGATCGAGAAGTGGTTTAAAATTCGATTTCAAGATTTGAAGCATAAAACAACGACAACTCGACAAGCTAATGACATGTAAAGAATAGTCTGCCGTAACTATAACTTTTATTTTTATTTGTCGATCGTATATTTAAACAAAGTTGATGTTATTGGCGCACCATTATTTTCTTGAAAAGGGTCTAAACAAAGACCGAAACGTCGACATTAATATACTGCAAAATTGCTTTCAATTAAATTGATCGAACCGGTGTGCCAAAAACATCAACTTTATTTGTAAGTATACTTTGCATTTTTTACTTCTTACGCGTAGACTATGGATCTCTATGGATTTATGAAGATACAAGTCCGCCGGATGGTTGTTCGTAGCCATGCACACCCGCTTCGGCTTAATACTTGAATTTTTGTTCGTTGGAATTCTCGCGAATTCTCTAATAACTAAGCGCGTGATCGATACTTTGCTCTTCAATATTGGGAAAACCTGAAGCGAACAAAACCGAGCGAAATTCCCAGTGTTCGTTGGTTCCCCGTTCGCAAAAGCAGTTCGGTTTAATATTGACGCGATGTGGAAACAGAGGCGGTTACTATGCCCTGTGAAATTCTGTACCGGTAGCTCTCCAAGAATGCGTCTAATCCGAGTGAATTTGGATCTGTCTGGATACCGAAACCCCGGAAATTAACGTTAGCCGATCGACCAATTCCGGCTTTCACGATTGTTACGTCCCATGGTACCCTAACTCTTCCATACTTATTCATCATAAAATTCCATGGATTCACGTAGGCGAAATTATACGTCGCGGAGGCCGGAAAAATGTGAATTTAAAATATAATTATGAATAGACTGCGGATTTTTATTTAATTTTTATTTAATATTTACAATGGATACCCCTAAATTTTTGTATATATATACAATATTACTATTATTTTAGTTAGTATTATTACTAACATATACTAATACTATATATAATAATATTATTATTAATAATAAGAAATAAATATAATTAAAAAAATATAAATAACAAAATAAATAGTATTTCCGGTATATTTCCGGTATATTAGTTAGTATTATTACTAATATATACTAATACTATATATAATAATGTTATTAATCAGAGTAATATATATACTAATAATAGTAACTAAAATAATACTAATAATAGGAAATAAATATAATAAAAAAATATAAATAACAAAATAAATAGTATTTCCGGTATATTCGCGAGGTTTATATTTTGTTAGTGAGTCAGAAGGGCGAGTAGCTGGGGGCTCGTAATTTTCGGAAAGAGTAGGGGAGCTGGGCCGAGGGAAAATATCGAGGCCATTTAAACGGCCGTGTGACAGGAGTTGGCCAGTTGTCACCGCGATAAATTCGGGACGCTAATGTTCGACGAGAGCACGTTCGAGAGGACAGTTACAAAGGAGATGCAGCCCCATCCCCGAAGACGTACTTAGTCTCGGCCAGCGTAAGAAATATATTACGGGCCGTTCGGTTTGCGGCCTGGCTGGCTCGAGAGGGTTTCCAGGGTTCGAGCGGATTGATCAGAGGGACTTGGCAGGACATTTATCTGGCCGGCTACTCGGTCCCCAGGAATTATCATATTTTTGCATAATGGAATCAACCGCGACGAACGCGCGTGCTCGTACGAGCGTGTAGAGGGTGCGCGCGTGGATGGTCGTCGCGTCGACGTCGCTAGGACACCCGGCTCAGAAATAACGCCGTCGCTTGCAGATTTTATAGGGACGATGAAATTTCAGTCGAGGAATTATGCTGAGACCCGAATCGGCCCGGATTTCGATAAATGCGGGGAAACCACCAGGAAAGATTTCCGACGCCCGTCCTCCTCTTCTTATTCACGCCATTTTCCTCGGGAACGATTATTTATCGAGAAATGATAGCTCCGACGGATAGAATAGCTAAATCGTCGGTTAGGTTCCTTTCTCCCGGCGAGCAATAAGGACTCCAGGATCCGAAACTTTCGAAATTTAATCACCGGATTCTTCGCGCGTAATTAATCGAAATATTATATATGTCGGACGCAACTACGCCGGATGATGATGATAATACGGGGAGCCAGCACGCGATTTCTATCGCGTATCTGTGGATGATCGAGTCAATCGGCCGATCGAAATAAATTAATAATGGTCGGGACACGCGGACGTGCTCGCAGAAAATGAACAATTTAGTCGAGTGCCCGATATTATGTGATATTTCAATTTCGCCTGAATGGCTGGCCTTCAATATTAATTTGATTGCGCTGCTAATTCCTGTAATTTCGACGATCACGCCGGGAACCGAAACGACGCGCAACGCGGCCAGTAATTACTTACATTTCTGTATCAATTTGCTGCCGCCAAAACACGCCCGCAGAATTGCATCACCGGACCCCCCCCTCCCCCGCACAACTTCGGATGCAACAGAGCCGATTCTATCTTTTCAAATTGACGTGCAGCCGTGTCGCCATACTTTCGCTAATTGCGATTACGTTTGTGCAGCGAATTAAATACAATCCTCAAGATGTGCAATGCACAGCGTTAGAAGGATTAATTCATCAGGTAATGTGTAAATAATTTTTTTTTAATTTGTTATTGATCGGAGAAAGATTATGGTCAGGATTTTTAAATTATTCATCTGTGCCTGCAATTAAGATTTGAAACATCTATTTTGTAAATCTAAGTGAGTTTTAATGAAATCCATTTTAATGAAATTTTAATGTTATAGATTTCGACATTTTGTACAACTTTTTCCTGTTCCAATATAGGGGGGTCGCTTTTAGTTTTCGAGATATTTGCAAAAGACTATCGCTAATGCTGTATCGAATTTTTCGTATTCATGCATGCTCCGCGGCAACGACAGTATTCGCGATAGTTTTTTGCAAATATCTCAAAAACTAAAAACGACCCCCCATATTTGAAAAGGAAAAAATTATTCAGAATGTGTTGCTGCATAACATATTAAAATTTCATCAAAATCGGAGCACGCAGTCCTTTTCTATATAATTCCCATAAAGTTTTATTTGAAAACGTGGATTCTTATCATTTTTGCTATTTTCAATCAATTATATTTCATAACGACCTTGATCGATTTCGATGAAACTTTTATAAAAAGTACGAATTCTTTGCACACACACACACACAGAGTGTCATTGTACACACTTTTCTGGTCGACTACGTTTGAAAAATTGTTTCACTCCGAGGTGTTTGGCAGGTGGTCCGAGAGATTTCGAGCCGAGCCGTGAAAGTAGCTTTCCTATCGCAGCTTCGTGTTCGATTGCCATCCTGAAGGGGTTAGAGCGCACAGGCTTGCCAACCCTTCCTGACGTACAAGTACGCAAACGGTCGCACTTTGGATTACACACGCCCGGACCTCGTATCCGGTTAATACGGTCGGTCTTAATGGCCGAGTCAACTATTATTGTTATTATCACGGTTACGGGCGTGCCTCGAGATTTGCGGGAGTGGGAATACGTAACGAGCCCGGCCGCAAAAGGAGCAATCCTCGGTGTGCTTCGCCGGGCATTACCGATGCGAACGACGTCGCGCAAAAATTAAGCAATTACCTGTACGGCTGATTACGGCCACGTTACGAAACTTTCCTAATTTCGTTGCAACCTGACAGTTCTCGAATGGCTCTCGCCTCCGAGGACAATGGGCTTCGACTGGAATCGTTCGACAGGACCGAATTCACGTCGAAAGATGGCTTTCGTCGCTTTTTCGCAATTATATCCGATCTGCTGGAAAATTATAATGCGACGCTATGTCCTTGCATTTAGGAATTAAAACACGAGCGAAATTAAAGGATTCGAGGAATTTTAAGAATATATTACCACGATTTTATAGAACGTATTGATGAAAGAAGTTTTTATTGAAAACAAGAGAAAAATCGATAAATTTTAAGAATACATTACCTCGATTTCAGAAAAAATATTGATACAAGAAATTTTTATTCAAAATAGTATAAATTGAAAGATTTTAAGAACATATTACCTCGATTTTAGAAGAAGTATTGATGCAAGAAATTTTTATTCAAAATAGTAAAAATCGAATGATTTTAAGAACATATTACCTCGATTTTAGAAGAAGTATTGATGCAAGAAATTTTTATTCAAAATAGTAAAAATCGAATGATTTTAAGAACATATTACCTCGATTTTAGAAGAAGTATTGATGCAAGAAATTTTTATTCAAAATAGTAAAAATCGAATGATTTTAAGAACATATTACCTCGATTTTAGAAGAAGTATTGATGCAAGAAATTTTTATTCAAAATAGTAAAAATCGAATGATTTTAAGAACATATTACCTCGA
>CM052322.1:2185709-2414183 GCA_028455615.1 Lasioglossum zephyrum | reverse complement strand
TTGTAGAAAATGATCAAACCTTTGTGCCGCGAATAAAAGTTCATAATATCCTAAAGATAAATTATGATCGAAAACTAATTAATTAATTATCTAACCGAAGTATATTTTAAAGAATACAGAAAAATATGATATTCAACCAAAGCGCACCTGAAATAATTAAATTTCTAATGAGCAACCTAGAAAACGTCTATGAACCTCTTCCTAAAAATCGTTCCACCGTGCACCGGTGCGGTTCCATCGATTCGGGGAACTTCCAGACGATTTTTAATAGTGGATCGGCGCCACGCCAGAATAGCTCGCTGATGGCATCTTTAAAAGTTTAGTACGCTGCTCGCGTCACCCGCACGTGTTTTTCCAGAAAAATTTCCGGCACTATTAAACAGTTTTTAATATCGCCTGGGGCGACATCCGACAGTTAGAACACATGCTTCGCGTCTCCATGTACAAGGTATATAAAATTAGTTTCTCTTTTTTTAATTCTTTAACAATCAATGTTCCATATAACTATATATCGTATCTTTATGCAAAATAAACATTTTCTACTGTTTACATGGAACCCTGCATAGAGTGGTAATTAAATTTTGTAACCGGACTTAATTTTCCCATTGAAGAAAGAATTCTTCTTTCGTTGCTAATAAAAACTTTGAAAGTCTTAAGAGGGATTTTGTTACCACCGTTAATCGCATCAGGGCCAATCACTACAACTTGGCTGCTTCACTGTTCCGGGTGGGCATTGTTAACTATACCAACTATAAGTATGGCCATGAAGTGGAGGACTTAGACCACGTCATATGGCAATGTGGCCTATTTGATACTTACAGAACTAGACTAACTGATGATCCACGCAGAATAGGGTTCTTTCTACCCCTCAAAGCCGACATGTTTTTTACCAAACCCAACATCAGGCGTATCTTTACGTTTTTGAAAGAATGCAATTTGCGCATATAACCCGACATGCTAAACAGTCTGCTAACTGATACACAAACCGTAAAACTCTGAAAAAATGTCTAACTTCTGTAACTCAAACTACTGAATTCTGTAACTCAAACTATGTAAAATAATGCGATTCGGGTTCAGCTGTATAGACCCCATTTTTGGGGCCTGGGTAAGCTTAATAAAAAAAATTCTTCTTTCGGTTCCGAATAAAATACCTACTTCGTGATTCTTATTTCTTATAAAATAGTCGGATAACTGGAATTCCTCCGCAGTGTGGATAGTGATGAAAAGGTTACAGTTCGATAAACAAGAGCACTGAGAGAGCTTCACGAACAGGGAAAAATTCCAATATCCGGAAAGCGAGAAAGAATTATGTTCGTCTATTGTGCCCTAGGGAGCGAAACGTGCGTTACTCTCGCTCTAGCTCTACTCTATCTTCACGTTTCCCCGAAGACCGCGTTAACAAGGAACAGTTACGACACCATTAGAATTACACGAGTCTTGCCGAACGATCAGCATAATCACCGGGGGAAGAATGAATAAGAATCGCAAAGGAATGGGCTCATAAATCTCCCGGCTATTCGCCGACATCGTTGCTCTCTCGTCGTTCCAGTTCTAGGGTACCAGCCATCGAGACGACGCGCAACGAGCGTCGCGACGCGCCAGCATCACCACCAACCGAATCGAATTCCGTGGACGTGCATGCGAGAATAACACGAGCACGTCGTCAGACAAGCGTTTCTAACGAAACAACGCGTTCCCTAGCGACTTGTTCAACGGTGCGCTGACACGGCAACGTCGGGGTCTGTCACCTCCAGGAGAATCGAAAGTCATGACTTTGAATGTGTGTCAGAGATATAGCCTTCGTGTACAGGGTGTCACAAAATTATATGTCGCGGACACCACAGCGCGATTTTACACCCCCTTTTTAAGCGAAAATTACATAAAACACCTCGCAGAATGGATCTCGTAAAAATCTACAGGATCAGATAAATAAAAAGAGTCCAAAATGTATGGTCCTTTAAGGCGAATTTCAAATTTCCTGCAAGGTAAAGAAATGTCCAAAATTTTTGGCCCCGTGAAGTGAAGTATTTCCAGTACAAAAATAATTTTATCAATAGCAGAATGGACTTGCATAAAACTTGCATTTTATAACATTTTATGGGTCTGTATCTTCTTTGCTTTTTTTATCGGTGCACGATATGAAAATAATTAAATTCATTATCTAGCTCTCAATATCATAGAATACAGTGGCACACAAAAACGTTGATAATTTACACATAGCAGGTACGGTGAAAATTTAATTTACAGTTATTATTGATCTTTTGAAACATTTAGTACAACATTCAGTATTTTTCGGACGCAAAATTCTCTTGAAAAGGATCCAGAATCGGATTGAAACGTTGAGAAAAATTTTATAAATTGCAAAATTGCTTTGTTGATTCTTTCTCGCGCCGATATCACAAACTAATTTCTATTAATTCATACGATCGACAAAACGTAATATTTAAATTCATTATGTAAGGAAAAACTGTATTTATTTGTAATACGGCTTCTTCTTTCGATTGTAATTCTGTGACTCTACTGTTATTACCGATTCTTTGTTATTACAAATTAGGTCATATAGAAGGCTGCACCCACATCAACCGTATAGTTAATGAAATTGAATTGTTTATATGAATGGTCAGAAAAATGGTCGAAATCTACCGTACCGAAATTTTCCAGACGGCAGTGCTCGCGGTAGAAGCACTTGCGGGATGCGTATCGGTTTGTTTATATGAGTTTTTCTGGAGGTAGGACAGCAATTCGTTCCAGTATGCGGTGACAGGGTGCAGCTCTTTCGGCTGATCCGCGGCGAACCGGTGGAAAAATCGCGGGTGAATGGGCGCGTCGTAAATAGTCGGGGCGACGAGGAGAGGCGGCTTCGCAAAAACACGGCGAAAGATTCATTCTCTCAGGTGGCCGGCCGGAAATAACCATGAAAAGGGAAATAGCAAAACGATAGGAAAGAACGGCGAACGCTGGACCGCTGCCGGTGGTGGACGCGTTCTTTCAGGCCGCGTCGCGCGTGCACCGCGTGGACGCGGGCGCAGGCAAGAGTTATGTGCGGCGTGCATACCATAAATTTAATATGCCCAGTAGAAAGGCTATCTGAATTGAACCAGGAACGAGAGAGTTGAATTCTATTCGCTCCTGGCGTACGTGGATCTTCTCTCTCTCACTCTCTTCCTCTGTGCTCTACACGTTCGCCCACCACTGTGTTTTGGAATCCCGCTTTTCGCCAAAAGTCAATTCATCAAGTTTTGTATATTGAAAAAGAATTTTCTTTGCTGTACAGTGACTCCTTTGAAAATCAAAGTTCAAAATATAGCAGACTGCGGATTAGAATTCGTAGTAAGAAGTATTCTGCATCGATTGTGGAAGCAGTCGTTCAATAAAAATTAGTTTCACCCCTTAAGGATGTCCTGGAGGTACAATGGGAGGCAAAAGTAAAAAAAATTAAAAATCCATCAATATATTAGCAATGAAAGCCATTCATAAGTATATTTTGCATTAAAGAAATAGATTAATTCAAAAAGCTTTCGTTTAATTAGTGAATTTCATGTTATATTTATTTTTTAATCAAATTGTCTTAATATTATAAAAAATTGTAAGTGACTTTTGCGAATGATTTTATCTCAATATATATAAATAAGCAATAAAAAGTTAAAAATAAATATTTAAATAAATTAAAAATACCTCAGTTCATGATTATTACTGAAAAAAGGTAATTTTTTTGTTTTGTAATTTTTTGACGTTTTGTAACAGTTTATAATTTTTTGCTCTGTAACTGTTTAGTGAATCTTTATAAATTTTGAACATAATAAATTACACAATTTTTACTGTATATATAAAAATGGAGTTTATAGTTGCGTTTTTTCAAGGTTTAAATAGAATTTGAAGTGGAATATTATGAATTCTCCATAAGGAAACGTGTTAAAATGTGCAAAGTTTCTATAAATATTAAACGGTGCAGTGAATCGAACCCAAACTTTGGTAACTGCATTAATTTAGTAAGAATTATATCTTTTCAAATTTTCAAAAATTTTCTTGCTTTTTTATATATCTCCAGAATATCCTTAAGTCTTTTCACATTGGAAAAATCATAACAATATTATTAGAATTTTTATATTTATTACTATTCCATGTCTTAGCCAGTTAATTTTGTCGCAAATACAGAAATACGATTTTTCAAATATTTCTGATGATCCGACAACAAAATGTTTCCAACAGCAATTGACCAGTATTCATCTGTCTACGAATTTCACGGAATAGTTCGACATTTTCATCGTACAGAAGCGAACGGATGAGCTGTTACGTGAGCTCGTTCTCGGATGCACAATAGTTTCATCTCGCAAGAAAAATTGGTGTATAAATGTTGCAGACGTTCCGTGTCATCGCGCGAAGTCTCGAATTCGGCGAACGCAGCGCTGAAGGATCATTTGTCGGAATTCTTTTGTGAGATGGTAGTCTGACCGTAGCGAGAGGAAAGAATTGTCTGAGCAGAGATGCGAATAATGTAGAGACGTTCGTTCGCCGAAATTTCCGCGGCGCAACGGCATCGTAGCTCGTTCTCGCATGCTGGAGAAGAACCGTAGTTGTTTCGTTCCGGACCGAAAGTGAAATCCTACGTAACGCCGATTACCGTCGAGGAAACACTTATCCGCGCGCCGGATGCCCGGGTTCCCTAAAGAGCGGTACAAAGAAAATTTTATGAACACGCGTCGTTCCCTCGAGCTTCCGGGCAAATAGAATGCCGTTTCGTCGGCGAAGGGAACCACGAGATTATTCTCATCCGATAAATGGGAAGTGCTCGTCGACGAACGTGTGTGTGCTCACCGGCTGCGTCTCTATTTATCTACAAGTTCTCTCCCGGCAACTTCACGAGCTTCTCCTATCAAATGTTACGACGACGCGCGTTGTACCGAAATCGCTCGTTTTAATTAATTAATGCTCGGTCATACACAAGTCCGTAAATACAGAAGTCGATTGGCCCGATTGTTAATCCACTTGTTAGTCAATACTTGTTAAACCGAAGATTGCTTGGTAAAGTAAAATTCTTCTCGATCGAAAATGTGACTGATTTAATAAATTGTTGAAGTTAATCATTGTACGGTCTATCCATAAATTGTAATTTGGAGCGAGAGGGAGACAGTTAATCATTAATCAATTATTCGATTGACAATTAATAATCGTTAATCGCAATTAACGATTAAAGCAGAAAAATCGTTAATAAATATTTAATCGTTAATCGAAATTAACGATCAATAAGTATTTAATCGTTAATCTTAGATTGAACGAAGCAATCATCGAAAAATCGGTGATTGATTTAATCAATTGTTGAAGTTAATCATCGTACGGTCTATCCATAAATTGTAATACGGCGGGAGAGGGAGCAGAGAGCGGATGTAGAATTCACAGTTAATCATTAATCAATTATTCGATTGACGATTAATAATCGTTAATCGAAATTAACGATAGAAGTAGAAATATAGTCGTCAATCGTCGATTCATTTTTTGCCAAACTCTGCGTTATACTCCAGATATCATCGTCGGCGTCCTGCAACCCGTTAGACTCTCTAGAACCGCGGTACACATTTCGGCTACAAAAGGAGCTTTCCCAGAGTAAAGCTGGAGTTTTATCAGGCAGCATTATTCTTCCATTCGGTTGTGTCGCGTAGTATCTTAATTGCCTGCGCCCGAAAAGAAGAGTTGGGTTCTTTGATGAAAGCCGGTGTATTCATTGGCCGCGTTCTAGTTTCGACGGGAAGATGGTCCCCGGAAACGCAGAATCGAGGTGACGACGACGAGGTAACCGTCGGCGCGCGCGCAAAAAGAAAAAACGAAGAGTACTCTCGAGGCTGGTCCGGAACCGTCGCGCTCTCGTAATTGAACTACTTCCGGCCAATTATAAAAACCGCTGACTAGCGGGCACTTGTTAGTCAGGGGAGGAAGACGGAAACGCGCTCGGTGACGATCGGTATCCTTTTCTCAGTGATTCTCGTTCACCAGTCTCCATGCTTTTCGTCGCTTTTCCACCAGCCCGACGTTTCTGTTCCGCCATCAGCGTCTGGTACCCCTCTTTCATCAAATTTCCGTTCGAGACGAGCTATCTTCCTCCCATTCAGAGTCCAGACCTTTCGTCCTGTGAATCGCTGCGAAAGGAACCCATTCCCCGGGATATTATCCTCCCCTCCCCTCAGTGAATGGTTAATCTTCGTCGGTGGAGATCGTTCGCGCGGAAAGATTCATTGTGACGCGAACCGGCGAGCACGTGAGCATTTATGGAAAAGAATCGCGGACCCCGAGCACCCGTCAATTACCCAGCAAGTAGCCTCCTCGCGTTCTCGTTCGCCCCAGAGAGATCACTTTTGATTTAATCTTTCCTCTCGCGCGAACTATGGCACGATTGCGATATCCCCGGTCGAAGTCGGGATACTGAAAGTCGATACGCGAGCAGTCTAATAATATCCTCGGATCTGGATGAAGCGGGTCTTTAAACGCGACTTCTATCGCTTCCATGTCTGACGCCGTTATTAGGTCTGTTTATGAGCTCGTTCGTGTCTCACTCGTACACTGCCGGTTTTATATTAGATGATTGCAGAAGCTGGTTTTTATTTGAAAATTCTTAGAGTTATAGTTACTGGATTTTTATGCACCTACGAAGAAACTGTGAAACAGTAATGGATTAGAAAATTTTAAGAATATCGCCGTGTCTCCGTTGTAAGAAAATCTATTAGGAGATTAAGTGAAATTTTTCTTGCTGGCCAGAATCGTCGTGAAGTATTTTTATTTTACAGAACCATCCGCAGTCTAGTAACGACGTCTATGTCTCCGATGTTAGAGAATCTGTTAAGGGATGAAAAGAAATGTTTTTTAGAAAGACACAGTTTTTCTAAAAATTTTTTTTGGAATATTGCATTGTCATCCAGTTCTGAGCTATATTGAAAATTTCAAGTCTCTAGCTCATCGGGAAATGGTTTAAAATTCGTTTTCAAGATTTTACGCATACGACAACTCGATAAGCTAATATAAGCGTGGTAATAATGAACTACTTGAAATCGGTCAAGTACGTTTCCCGTTTGGTTGCCAGGCGGCAGGTATCCTTAATAGATTTCGGAATTAATTAAACCTCTGTATCCGCAGAAAGTCCACGCGGTTCCCATAATATGCATTGGAATTGCGTCAGGAAACAAGAAAGGACAAATTGCGACCCAGTTCACGTACTGTATTTTTCCCGTCCATCGTGAAATAATTTGCGAAATATTTTTCTACAACAAAAGCACGTTTCAGCGGCGAAAGGCAATTGTTACTGAATATTAATAACGTGCGGCCAATGCAATATACAATAATAAAAATGGGACGTTTTTATTCGAGCAACGTACAGATATATATATGTATATATATATTTCGCGTGCGACAAACGAGCGAATGCTCGCGCGAGCGAATTCGCGGTGCATTATAAGAGAGAAGTGGGACGCCGCGGCGCCGTAAGGATTTTAATATTGTGCCGGAATAATTGCGTGGCTCCGCTAAGAAATTAACTTCTATTGTGAACAGCTATTGAACGAATTGCTAGGCGCGGCTGTGAAACGTCTAAATTTAATTGCTGGTTCCTCGTTGACACCGTATCGGAGGGCGGGAACGAGCAGGGAACTTCAATAATAAATATCAGCCCGAAGAGAAACAATTTTCATGGAAAATGGAAAATCGAGGAGAGTTCAGTTCGTGTTACGAACCGTCCGTAAATCATCGAACACTTATTTGTCTTCCACAAAATGGTAATTAATGAATATAAGCTTCCAGCTTGATTTTATCCTTTTATTTTGATTAGATGTGCGTAACTATTTTATATGATAATATTTGAATGCAAAATTAAACATTTACATGTACAAAATGAAATATGTACATGTATAAAATTAAATATGTACATGTACATATATAAAATTAAATATGTACATGTATATGTACAAAATTAAATAATGTAGTATTTGAATAAATGCTGGAAAAAGAGGGTTGAGAAATTGTGGGATGACGATGGACAGCTCTAGCAGCCATATTGGAAAACAATTTCCCCACTTCTCTACATTGGTAAAAATTAGTAAGTGCGATTTTTATTTCATAATATATTAGATGATTGCATAAGTTGCACAGTGTAATGTAAAATAAAATTATTTTCTAGAAAAGAATGGTGACTATTATAATTGATACACGAAGCTGTATTCTTTAAAATTTAACCATTGAATTTCATATTTAAATCGAGCACGAACTTATGCAATCATCTGACAGGTTCTTAATAAAAGATTGTCTGCATCCAAAACAAGTGTCCGGTGACTTATGGACGCGAGTGTGTGTAATTCCGACAAGCGGGCTGACGCTGTTTTCCCCGTTACACGAGAATGTAGTTCTGTTCGTGGCTAGGAACGAACGCGCGTGGATTCGATTACGACTGCCGGAAGAGCCTTCCGCCTCAAGCAGTGCATGAATTTTTTGAAAAATCGTAACACTTGTTTTTTCTCCTGCGCCCGAGGTAACACGTTCGACCGAACCCAACCCCGGGCCCGTCCGATGTTTTAACACGCATGGAATTTGCGCGCCGGTGTTCGCGAGAGAGCAGACGTTTCTCCCCATTCATATTATAGAACAAACAAGATTTTTCCAGGCTGAAACAATCTCCTTGAACGAGGAACCAACCCGACATTTCCGCTGCTCTGTACGGGAACAATTATCGCCCGCGTTACATGTTCTCATCGGCTTCTTTCCTCTGTCGACGCATTCTCCACAGGAACAAAAGACTTTTCCAGGTGTGCTCCGAGTACTCGGACCGCAGCGAACCAACACTGTGCAACCACTCCCGTCGAAATCGAAACACGCCCGACGAAACTTCATTACGTTTCTTGAGCTCTGCATTTGCAACGTTATTCGGCCGTCCCCGAATAATCCAGCGTACTCGAAAAACAGAGTTTGAACTCGTCTCTGCTACGGTGGCTAATATCACGTGTAAAATATGTGTTGTAGATTAGAGTGGTTCGTATTTTAATTTTGAAGAAAATTATTTCACGGCACACCCAGGACGGTTTTAATTAATTAACAAAAATATCTGTGCAAAGTTTCAGCTAGATCGGATAACGGAAAAACGTGTCCCGGGAACGTGAAACATTAAATTGATCAATTAAATGTTGATAAAATCGTTTGGTAATTATATAGAAAAGGTTAGCGTACCCCGATTTTGATGAAATTTTAATATGTCATGCAGCAACAACTCCGCGTTGTCGCAGAGCATGCAGGAATACGAAAAATTCAATACAGTATTAACGATAGTCTTTTACAAATATCTCGAAAACTAAAAGCGACCCCCCTATATTGGAAAAGGAAAAAGTATCTATAACATATTAAAATTTCATCAAAATCGGAGTACACAGACCTTTTCTACATAATTACCAATCGTTTCTCTCGAATATTTTAATTATTGGCTGTTTGATTAATTTTTTAGAAAGACTTCTACCATCATTTTCAACGTAGAATGTCGCTGTAACAAAATTCCGTTTGAAATTCACAAAGTGACCTTGAAGTAACCTCGAAAAATGAAGGATTTAAGTTTTTGTCGCAGTCGGTAACACTAATCAGAGTTCTGTGCGAGGAAAGGAGATCAAAGAAGTAATTACGCCTGGTAATACGGTTATGATATGCGCCCTGGACACTTTGAGGGAGGGTCGTGCACCATAGTTTGTTCCCCGTCACTCGGCGCGTGTCAGACGGGCAAGACCGATCGCTTTTTAATCAATTTTAAAAAGCAATTACACGCTCGTTAAGGGCCGGGTGAAATGGATTGAGGACGGGTCCACGAAATGTCGCGTCGGGGATTCTCGCGGTTATTATTTTTCGCCCCCTACCGCGACACGGTTTTGCATGGCGATGGTACATGATTGATGCGCGGTCCTAAATGACGCGCGACTTCGATCACTTCGGCGAAGCACAATGTTAAATCAGGTTGTCCGGAAAATTCTATGCCTTCGTTCCGAGCTTGCAGAAAGTGTCCCGCGCTTCTCATATATTGACAATGAAAATATAATGACAACGAGTTCTGAAATAATCTCAATATTTGCAAGAATTCTAGACAAACAGATTTAATTGACCCTCATACGCTTTTAAAAAATAGCTGCATAAGAGAGACTAGGATAACAATTCACCCATTTTTATTAAACATGTTAAATCAACACATTATGTTTCATTTATAGTGTCACAGGGTAGAAAGGTTGAATAATTTCCACACTTTGTGAAAATATTGTATGGGTGAATTTTCTTTAATATTATCAATAATATTATGATTAATTTATCCTTTTTATATTAATGTTTATGTAATAAATTTAGGGGTTATCTTTATATTAAGAATTATATGAGTAGGGGTGTTTCATCAATTATCTATTGACTGCGCCCCCCACATTTTATGTTAATTTATCCTTTTTATATTAATGTTTATGTAATAAATTTAGGGGTTATCTTTATATTAAGAATTATATGAGTAGGGGTGTTTCATCAATTATCTATTGACTGTGCCCCCTCGTTTTTTCGTTTTAAATCTTACAAGTTGTGAAAGTTCGAAACGTGGTAAAATGGTACGAAGGACGATACAGTAATTTTGGAAGGATCGAGAACCACAGGAAGCGTGTCAGGTTTTTCGCGGGTTAATGGTCTGATTTATGGTTACAAAACCGTTAGCAGGGACCACGTAGTTAGCGACTAAGTGACAGTCCATATAAAGCGCGTCCAAAGTCGAACCTGGCTCCATCCACTCAATTGCTTACTTCTGTTCGAATCTCTCCCTGCCTCTTACCCCGATCGTTCCTCCACCGATTTTCCAGAGCGTGATCCATCTTCGTCGGACCGCAATCTCGACAGTCGAAGCAGTTTTTACGTTCGATCGACCAGCGAGAACAACGCTCGTTCCTCGGACGTTTCGCCTCGAACGAGCGCAACGACAGATTTTCCAGGCGACAATTCCTGGCCGTCCTCGGCTCTGGAACACGTCCGTTCCCATTATTTCACCGTAGCTCAAAGGGTCTCTAGATATTATTTAAACCACTTTCGCGGATTAAAAGAGGATCATCGTTCACCGTCGAGGATGACAGGCGACGCCGGACGACAGACGTCGCAGGAATCCGACGACTCTACCATTTAGGAAGTTATTGTAGAATCGCGCGAACAGATTCAAAGTGGACTATATTGAATCGTCGCTCCTTGACGCCGCCATCGCTTCCTAATGGTGTTCGGGAATTGATGATAGACTGGATCGACGAATACGAAGAATCTAGCAGCGCGTGTCATGCAGAAAATTAAGAATATTCCGCAACATTATTTCACCATTAATGAAATGATAAAGGTGTTTTCATAAGAAATGATTTAATCAATATCTTTATTAGAGCACATACAATAACAAGAACCGCGCGGAGTCTAAATAAATTAATTCGCGTAATTTTAATGTTAACGTCAACAGAATCAATATAACAATCTTGTGATAATATATTATTTTTCTTGGAATTAGATCAACATTCAGTAAAATGTAACAATGTTTAATAATTTACAGACATAATTATTTATTTTGAATATGATTCAAACTAAGATCGAAACGTTGAAATTAATGTGGTATAACATTAAGGTATTAGTTATTATTTGTACCGTAATACAATCAAGAAATTTAATATTACGTTTGTTTAATGTTACTGCTACTAATCGGACATTTCATATGCACCAAATCTAGTAATTCGTTGAATTCGTTAAACAGTTTCGAGAAAGACTTTTCAGGATTGTGAACGTGTTATACTTAAACTAAGATCGAAACGTTGAAATTAATGTGGTAATTTGCAAACAGTGTTTTAAATAACAATTGATCGTACCAGTGCGCCGACAACATTCAGGTATTAGTTATTATTTGTACCGTAATACAATCAAGAAATTCAATATTGCGTTTGTTTAATGTCACTGCTACTAATCCGACATTTCATATGCACCAAGTCTAGTAATTCGTTAAATTCGTTAAACAGTTTGGAGAAAGACTTTTCAGGATTGTAAACGTGTTATACTGGCTCGCAAATATTTAAGAGCGCTACCAACGTTTTATTTCCAACAAATTTACTACTCGAAGTGGTATTTACCGAGCCAGCGCATGCATAAACTCGTTGTCAAAGCTCGAAAACGGGTCCATTTGCAGCGGAGTGGCCGCGTAAGGGTTAATAATCATTTCGTGTTCGCGTTTCAAATCGCGCTCGACGCCGAACAGTCAATAAATAGTGTTATTCGCAGCCTGGTTTCGCCCGGCTAGAACAACGCCGCACTTGTTTAACACGGCGTTTATTTAACAACCAAGTCATTCCCGCAATGCTTCGCACTGTTTAGGTGGAACGGGTGGTGGTGAGATAGAGAGTGTATTTAATTAGCGGCGGTCATCGGCGTCGCCGGTTGTCGCGCCCGCTGTTTGCATTCAATTTCCCTGTTCCGATACGGGAAGCGGGTTTTCTTTCGCGCGGCTGTTTGTTTCGCGCAACTAAATGTCAACAAAGGCCATTTATCTGACTCTTGGTGGAACGTCAATCGAATATTCGAGCGGCGCCAAGCGTCCTGCATCGGAGCCCCCGTTCCACTTGTTACCCTGCCGATCCACTAACTTGCCTGACGCATTGTTATTTCTCGTGCATCAACAACCGGCGCGATCATTCGCGCTTACACCTTACTCACAAAGGAGGTTACCCCATCGTAATCCGTCGTATTTTGTTATAACTACCGGACATCCCTGTTGAGAGGGTGAAAGTAGCTCTCGAAGTTGGGGTGGAAAGATTCATTTGATCAAACATCTCCGAAACTATTTGAACTACACGGAAAATTCGGAATCCAATTTGCGCGTTTTCGAATAACGAATCGTTCAGTTGCAACTGATATTTAAAAAGATAATTGGTAATTATATAGAAAAGGTCTGCGTACTCCGATTTTGATGAAATTTTAATATGTTATAGATTTCGACATTTTGAACAACTTTTTCCTTTTCCAATATCGGGGGGTCGCTTTTAGTTTTCGAGATATTTGCAAAAGAGAGACTATCACTAATACTGTATATAGTACAAATAAAATAAATAATTGATATAGTACAAAACTTCAATGTTTAGTAATCGATTAGATGGCTAAATGTTTAATAATTTAAACTATATTTCGTATAATGGTACAGCTAGTGCTAGGAGTTCAAAAGCAGAATCTACATAAATACAAAATTAAATGTTGTTCGTTGGTAATCGTGTCACTTGAGAACAACTGGACCGATTTGCCTAATTTTGTTTAAAAAGAATGTTCGGAATAGTCCGTCAAGGTTTTCAGGGAAAGCGAAATTGAAAACGTTGCCCGGAGAAATGGAAAATCCGGGAAAAAATGAAATTTCTTTTTTTCTATGGAATAAATAACTCTGTCTGCCGAGTCAGTTAGTTTAAAATAAAACTAAATTCGGAAGAGATTTTTGTCCGATTTTCGAGAAATCAAGTGCGCTTCGAGGATCAGGTGGTCGGATGGTGGGTATGGGAATAGGATGATTAATAAAATATGTGCTCCTGAAACAATTCAAGAGTCTAATCTCCGGAGGAAGCTCCGAGGAAATTAATTGGCCGGGTGGTCGCGTCGAACTTTATTTCCATTCCAGGCGAGGACGACGACGCTCGCCGGATTCAATTTTCGACGACGGTGAAATGCGTTTCCGTTTCCGTTGTCGCGGCGAGTCACGCGCGCGCCTCGAAACACGAAGGAAACGTGCAGTCGCCGTTCCGGAGAGAACCGGCCGGTTTTTATGAAAAGCTTCCGCTCGTGTCATTACTCGTGGCGGGCCGTTCGGGCCGAAGCCTCACAAATAACGCGCTGCCGGGATACACGGCCGCCGCTTCTTCGATTAAGGTCAAGACAAATGGAGCCGGATGTCGGTCGGAAATTAAAATCTCGAGGACGAGAGGCGCTCGTTAAGCCCCTGCCACCGTCGATCGAACCGGGAAACATCTACCTCTTCTACACCGTCTATTCGACCGATGATATTCTTATTCGTGATTGCTGACTCGAAACAACCTGACGGGTAATTGATACATTGTAATTTGACATTTAGTTTCGGCTCTGCGTTAACGAGCTGTCTGATGATCGTTACGGATCGAGGGTTTTTAGCCTTGTTTTCGGATGGATGAACCCAATCTTTCAGGACATTCGCGATTACTCACTGTTGCGTGAGCCGACGTTGAAATTTTCTCAGTGTTCCATGTCTGCTTCACTGGAATTATTAAACTAGGGGAAACGGTTCCTTCTCCGTCTGCTGCTTCGAATCATTAGTCGGCTCATCGGACTGACTCTGTCTTAGACCTTCCTGTGTTTTGTGTTTTACTGGTCTGTGTACAGGGAAGACTCGCGTAATTGTTCGAGCACCCTTTAAACCTACATAACCCTTCAACAAGTAGGACCAACGATTTTTCGTCCGATTAATCCTGGAATTAGTTTAATAGATGATACAAATTTGAAATTGGATATATGGCTCAGAACTGGATGACAATGCATTATTCAAAAAAATTTTTTTTTAAGTCTATCCGTTTCGGAGAAAATAACAATTAAATATTTACCGTTTCATCCCCCCGCGAAAAGCTACGTTATCGTTTCGATACGATTTGCTGCGACATTGTTTTCGATATGTCGCGGTTACAATACTGTCTGAAATTTAGTACATGTCACTGTTATAATTTCATAACCAGGTAAAAATGTTCAAAATCCATTGAAATATTTCACATACACAAGACTAAAAGGCAGAAAACAATTATGTAAATAAAAAAGAATTTTTAAAAAATACCACGTTTTTATTCCTATTGATGCGAACGATTTTTATTTTGCACGAAGATCCGCAGTGTATTCGTGAGATACCCGGGTACTCTGGTAATATTTGTTTACATGAATATCCGGGTATTCGGGTAATGCTGTTTACCCGAGTAATTTTTGTTTACCCGGGTATCTCACAGGTAACCCGGGTACCCGGGTATCTCATAAGTCACAGCTCTAATTTGAACGTGCTTGTAATTTGTCAACTTTCAATTGTACTGTGAAAATGCATTAAAACCGCGCGAGTGTTAACGCTACCTTTTCATTCTGGAGTGTATTAGGAGGATGCAAGTTTTCAACAAACCCCGGGGAAAGTTTGTCGAGAATAGTGGCGATGCGAGAACTTGCGACGATTCTGAGGACTGTGTACAATTAGAAAGCAACGAGGCCGAAACTGCTAAAGAAAAACCACGCACGTGCGAGTAATTGTGGTCGAACGGTGTCGGGAACTGCGGCGCGGCCTGGCCGGCTCGAGGCGTCGCGACGCCCGCCGCTAAAAACGACGGAATGGGCCAGGCCGAGGAGGACTTAATGAATTTTTCGCCGGAAGGGTGGAAACTTTTCCTATTCCCGGGGACACGACGGCGTCGTTAGCCAACAGTTGGCGTCCGCGTCGCCCCGTGCAACATTCCAGGACCGTCCGGGACCGGCAGCAGTCGCGACGGAAGAAAGGAAAAAGAAAGTTCGGCAAGTAATATAACGTCGTCGGTGTGCGCACATGGCCTACGGTGGTGGCCTCGAACCAGAACCGTCCGAGCCGGCCGATTTATCTCGGAAAGTTCCAACCCTCGATGTCTGGCTTCCCTGCCGGGGTTTGACGGACCGTTACACCCCGTCTCGCATACTGTACAACTATTTTGATGTCGTTCGCGAAATTTCCGGCGGAACTGCGCTTCGGATTGCCTACGAATCGAGCCCCGAGCAAGCCACAGGAGCAAAAGATCTCGAAACAGAAGGGTCATCCCCTACGACCACGCCGACTGTTGATCATTTTCTCCGAATTCTCCTGCTGGGGTCATTCGGTCAGGGTGAAACGGGATGCAGGGGTTCTCAAACTTTATTTCTCGAAATTCAAATTTTTCTGGTCGCACCCCTATAAATTATGACATTCGAGAAAACGATGGTAATTATATAGAAAAAGTCTGCGTACTTTCATTTTGATGAAATTTTAATATGTTATGCAGAAACACATTTTGAACAACTTTTTTAAATGTAGTAATATTAAGGGTCTGTAATTTCATCTACATTATTTTTTTAAGAAATAAAGGTGATATCATATGGAAATGTATACTAAAACGAATTCTTTGTCGATCTTACTTTAGATCATTTCCAAGAAATAATTGCGCCTGTAAATTATTATACGTTATGATATTATACTACACGTTAAACTAGATTGAGGAAAACCTACTTGCTTTGTTAAAAAGAAGAATTTTTTAATTCATAGAAACATTGAAGCTCACGTTGATTCCAAGCCGGTAAACAAGACATTGAGGCAACGTGAACATTCGGAAAGAAACATATTAAAACGATATTCAGAAATTGTTTTAACTTCTTGACAGTTCTAAATTGTTTTATATAAATTAATGATGTCGTTCCATGCCTCTATCAAATATGATATTCGAATCCGTGATTTCGAAGTGCTGATGGAAGGTTCGAATATGATAGATCGTGTTCGGGTAAGCGCTCGCCAAGTCACAGATTATAATTAAGCAGAGTACTTTTATTCAGATTCCGGCATTCCAGCGATACCTCGCGAATAATAATGATTCTAATGCCGCCGTGAAAAGCGGGGCGGTCTTGTTTCGTTTGTTAAAAGCTATCCCGCGTGGAAGTCCGTGAAACATGGGGACTACATCCTCGTAATACAATATCGAGCGCGAAATAATTATCCGGGGACGTACGGTCGGACGAACAGCCTCGGAAACAGTTTCAGCGGTTCGCTTGCGTCGTGATTGCAGTTTTAAAACGAGAGGACGGTGCACACGGCGAGGATAGAAAAATGGTTGGCGGAAATCACGTTCAAACTTCCGGTATTTGTTTACGTTTGGTCTGTCAGTAGTTAACATAAACGGAGATTAACCCTCGGACAGTAGACAATTTTTATATAATAAATTTTTAATAATATATAATTTCTATATAATTGGCAATGCTCAGGACCGTTCACACCTGTAATCAGTGGCGTTATCTTATAGGCAACTTTGGAAACAAAAAATTTCAAACTCTAATTTGGGAAAATTCATAATATAGTAAAGTCGCGATTCTTGTCAAAGAGGCTGTGTTCTGCACGGACAGTGATCGCATACCGACGTTATTTTTTTTATGACTGCGTCTACCGCATCGACCGAATGTTGAGCTAATTTCAACAATATTTCTAACAATTCAGCTTCCAACTTACAATTGTTTTATTTTTTCCAATTTGAAAGTCATTTAGTTTGGGTAGGGGCCCCGAAATTCTACTTTGCCCAAGGCCCCAACTAATTATAACGCGCCACTGGCTCTAATTATTGATTTTTAAAAATTTACTTTTGATGATATTTCGTATAGACACATTAGTCTTCCGGATATCCCCGATAAAACAGCTATTCAGTTAGTTTAATTGCCACAAATTGAGTACTTGAATGACAATTTGGATGTTCCCGGTTAAAATAGACGCAAGAAAAGACGTCGGAGGGTTAGGACGCGTGTCCTTGCAGAAAGGGTGGCGGGTCTAAGTAGTATAGGTCGGCGAAAGGGCAGCCAAACGAAACGAAGACCGACGCGACGCAACTGGTTTAACGTTGCGAACAAACTAATTGATCAAACGTCGGGCAGACCGAAATTTGATATAGCATAATTACCGGTGATCATTGTTAAACTGCAATTACGACATCGACACCCGACGCAATTGCATTTTATATGCCAATTCGGATTAGCTGTTCGATAAATCGCAGGGAGTTGTAATTGCCAGAGACTCGATCATAATGCGGGGCCCGCCTATTGAAGAAGCGAACCGTAATGCCCGTTCAACGGATAAATAATGCTAGGTGTGTTAACTTGTCAGTGTTAATAGTGACCGTTAACATCGCAGCTTAACAAACGCTGTCGATAACCTGGAATGATTCCCTCGAATAACACAGCGAAACGATATGAGTGGAACAGGTCCGAGTGTACTCGAAACCTTTCTATAGGCCACCTTTTGCAGGTTTTCGCGACAAAAGGAAACAAGTTGAACAGTTACCGTTTCGGCTCTTGAGAATTCTTCGAAAATTTCGCTTTGGAGGAGCAAGTGCGCTGTTCAATAGCCGTGGCTCTTAGCGTGCGGCTCGAGTATGTCTGAGAAATTCTGTCTACGACGTACTCGTGGTGGGTGATGAACGTCGTCGAATTTCGAGAAACACACACTCGCACATAGATCGTAGAAAGAGAGAGAGAGAGACCGTCGGCGAAGGAGCACGGCCAGTCTTAAGCGAGAAACCTGTTGGGTACTTGAAAGGTGATCGATGGCCCCTCGACGGGAAATGTTTCTTTATTTATCCGAGTTGCAAGCTCGCCAACCCAGGCAAATGGACTGCCGCGAGGACCGATAGCTTGCTGAGGAAATATTTTCGCCGAGCTACGGGATTAGCCGGATCCCCAGCTATTGATTCAAATTATCCAAGCTCTAATGGAACCTCTTCTAGACGCTAAGGTACGTGCGTTTTTAACTCTCGTCCGTCCTCATTTCACGCACTGAATCTGTCCCTCGGTGTCAAATTCACACAGTGGTAGAAGAAATCCATAAAATAACAAGTCTAATAGTTACTTTTCGATGTTATTTTCATTGAAATTTATGAGTTAACATTTACATCTTAAGGACGCTCTACACGATCAATCATTTTGATCAAACGATTGAATCAATTGATTGAGGGGCTGATTGAGGTTGATTGAAGCACGTGTCAATCGATTGACTCAATCGTTTGATCAAAATGATTGATCGTCTAGGGCCTCCTTTAGGTTCTTGCGGGGTAAACCTTACGTTCAGGGGAGGCGGCTCCGATGACCTTGACCTTGAAGTTATATATTATCGATGTTAGAAATGTGGAACGATTTCTGTCGGTGAAACATTAGCGATATCATGCACTTTCTAATTATCAATCTGTCGATGTGTAAAATATAAAACGGTGGTCGTAAAGTATGCTCTACACGATCAATCATTTTGATCAAACGATGGAATCAATCGATTGAGTCAAGCGTGATTGACCGTCTAGAAACCCGTTTGACGCTTGAAGCAAGCATTGACGGTGAATGATAGAAAGTTTGAATGACTCAATCGATTGAAGAGGGGGCTTGATCGTCTAGGGGCATTTTCGTCAAGCATTGCGTCAGTCAGTCGGTAGACACCATGGCGAAAAAAGGAAAAACAACAGGTTCGACAAAAGACACCACTATATGCATTGCTCCTTGCTCCACTTCACGGCTTCCACTGGGGAAGTTTTGATCAAAAAATTGAAGGGCTGATTGAGGTTGATTGAAGCGCGTGTCAATCGATTGACTCGATCGTTTGATCAAAGTGATTGATCGTTTAGGGCCTCCTTAACATTTATGCAACATTCGATTACGTTAAGAATATTACGCCGTTCGAATGATTGACCGTGCGAAATCCTGTGAATTCGCTAAATTAGGTCGTGTTGCAAATTCTGGGAACAGGTGGAACACGTCGGACCGTTTACATTCGTCTTATCAAAAAGATTTTATTCAAATATAAAGGCTGTGTCAGATACGACAGGGTGTTCGTCGCGAGTACAATCTCGCGCGACTCCGCAGCGAGATATTTTCGCATTTTTCCAGATGTACGTCCCCGGCCCCTGTTTCACCCCCGGTTTTCGAGGCGGCAGTCTACCTCCCAGGGAGGTCGGCCTGGAATTACGGAATATTCGTATGGGAAGACGCGATGAAAGTGGGCTTGATCCCGAAGGGGTGTCGGCAATTCCGTTTTCGCAAATAGTCTCTCCGCCGCGATTCCAAGAAAAATATAACGGAGGACGAATATTATTCCTCGACGCGTTTATAATGTACGAAATGATGTACCTGATAAAAAAAAACATTAGGCTGCTAATACCAGAGTAATCTCTACTGATTAGTATCCGGTTTTAGCAAATTTTCCGGGTTTCGTCATCATTCATGTTTGGTTTATCTTTTCTTGAACGTCATTTCGCTTTAATTCCTAAATCGTGCCTAACCTCAAATCTTACAATTCGTCGTGCATCGCCATAGTTTTAAGAACTTTCTCCGCCATAAATAACTTCAAGCTGTAACACTAGTCCTTCATATCCTTCCCATCGCTTTCAGCCATCCCTCTCTTCTGTAACTTATCTTTCTCTAAATACTCTTTCCACCACGCATCTCCTTTTCCCGAAAAATACCACTAACCAACCTTCAAGCGTGTCAGGCAGATCAGATCCGTCTCAACCACCAAACGGCCATCATTTTTAACCCTCATATGTTCCTCAGGGTTAAAATTCACCCATTTAACTTTTTTATATATTGTAAAACGATTGATTTCTTTTGGTCTGCGTTACAAAATGTATTTCTTTGAAACGTCACATTATAATTGAAACATAATTCGTAGATTTGAAATGTGAATATGAATATCTTTCATGCAACTATGTCTGCGGAACGTACGAGGGTTAAGTTTCTACACCGAACTTGTATATAGTAGTTGATACATCAAAGAAGAGTTCACTAATTAAGTGAACCTTAATCTACAGTGTTGTTACTTACAATAACACTACCGTCAACAGCAAGAATTTTAATCAACCCTCACGAGAATAATTTTGTCTCGAGCGCAGCGTGATGACGATCAAAAATCGATTCCTTTCCCGTATAGTTACGATTCGTGGTTCACCCGGTATTATATCTATTTTTTAACAAATATTTATTTGAGGGTAGTGTCACTAGCATTGTCAAAGAGGGAGCGGGGAATTCAAGTACCATGCTAATTTACTCGTAAATTCAGGTGGCGAGGTAACGTGACTCCGTACCCTCGGAGACCGCCAATTATAACCCGCAGTGCAGCTGATTGTGGCGTTACCGGTGTAACGAAGTTTCACTTACACCGCCGCGCGGCAAGTTACAGAATAGCTGTACACAAAGTCGCGGCTCATTATTCAAATTCTCGTAAACAGTGCCGCGGGTCCATTACACGGTGCCCACGGCGGGGGTGGTTTGTCCTCGTTGTTTTCTCGTGAGAAAGTATCAGGTTTCCGGATCGGCGAGGGTCTCTTAATGGACCAGCCGAAACAGCATCCGGTCAGGGACCAGTCTTCCGAAGATCAAGGTATCGCAGCGGCGCGATCACATGCCGTCTAAGAATCTTTCATTATTATTTCCTAGGGGAAACTTATTTGGGAGCAAGAGCGTATCCATTCCGCGGCTCTCGACGATATCTCATCGAGGATCCTGAAGAACAAGAAACCGAGAGAAGATCGTGCGCGCATTTGTTGCGTCGTGCTACGACTGGACATTTTTTCTCCACCCCTGGCAACCACCTCGCTTTATCTCGCCGCTGGGAAAGCGACCGGCCGCGAGCATCCATCGCAACCACCCTCGTGCTTCCCCAAAACCTCGTCCATTCTGCAACCCCTCGTTCAACCGTGAGAATTTGAGGACGGAAACTGCGACTCGCGTTTCCGATCCTCTTGCACCGAATGTGTCGACACTCTACAATCTGATGATTAGACAGCGGATTTGATGCGTTTATGACAACAATGAGTGGGTGTAAGTTTCAACCTATCGAAGTATATTAAGGAAGAATATAAGTGTCTATTTATTCTCTCCGTATTGTTGCGACTCTTCTGATAACCATTATCAAGGTCATCCGAAGGTCATGGTATACAACTAGATCGTTGAATTTGTCTTGATATGGACTATAATATTGTTAAGTCAAAACTACGAAGTGCCATTTAAAGAAAGTGAAGGTGGCCTTGACAATACTAAAAAAAAGAAGAATTTCGAACATTTTTTATTGCATTGTATAGCCAATCGAAGACTGATCAACTGTTGTTGAAAATATCTTTTTGTCAGAATATCGCAGGTACTTGAAAAATCGTGAAAAGTGTTATGTGGGACACCCTGTAGAACGGATTGAACAGCTTGTAATATGGTGTTGGCTTCACAGAAGAAAACAGAGAAGAAGTCAGGGAGTTTGTAAAGTTTTCGACACTTAGGGAATAAAGTATTTCACACGCCCCAGTGTTTCTAAATTATACTCTAGATTCTTACGTATTTTGACGTGCTGCTTGCTAATATGATACTGAAAATTGGCGCAAATGTTAATTTCATAACGGAAACCTTTTTAGAAACACTGGGTGCATGTGAAACACTGTGTGAGTGTGTGGTATTATCGCTTCTTATCTCCACAACGTGTTTACAAACTGAAAATAAACAGATGCGGCCATGGAACAGGTTTATGTTGCCGTGGAGCATGCAGGAATACGAAAAATTCAATACAGTATTAGCGATAGTCTTTTGCAAATATCTCGAAAACTAATAGCGACCCTCCAATATTGGAAAAGGAAAAAGTTGTTCAGAATGTTTTCCTGCATTATATATTAAAATTTCATCAAAATGAAAGTACGCAGACTTTTTCTATATAATTACCATCGTTTTCTCGAATGTCATAATTTTTGCGGGGTGCGACCAGAAAAATTTGAATTTCGAGAAATAAAGTTTAAAAACCCCTGTTTTACCCTGACCGAATGACCCCAGCAGGAAAATTCGGATAAAGTAAATTCGGAAAATTCAATACAGTATTAGCGATAGTCTTTTGCAAATATCTCGAAAACTAAAAGCGCCCCCCTATATTGGAAAAGGAAAAAGTTTTTAAAAATGTCGAAATTTTTAACATATTAAAATTTCATCAAAATCTGAGTACGCAGACCTTTTCTATATAATTACCACCCTATAATTCAGAGTTACTCGACAATGAGAGGAATAGAAGAGAAAGGTAGAGTGGAGAAACAAGTCTTAGTTCGGCTATTCTGGGCCAACGGGAATAAAATATGGGATCGAAACGGGCTCCCGTATCTCGCGTGAAAAACTTCAAAGGATCCGGAAGATCTGTTGGGCAGCATGCGTGATCGGTGACAGAGCGTAGGGAAAATTCGCGTGTTACAAGTAACAAACACAGCCGTTGCCGATGAATTGTCAGAGCATCAGTCGGCCGTCAAGCGGAAGCTTGTCAAATGACCCGCGGCCTGTAATAAACAGCGGAAGCACAGACAGCTCGCACCTCGAACCGCCCGCGTCCCCTTGTTTGACTGCCAGTGATATTTTTCATCTGGTTGCCCTAGGGGGAGTTCGGTTTCGAGACGTTGTATAATGCAGCGAGCCAGATACAAACCGGCCGCATAATGCACGCCGAGTGGTAAATAATGCATGTTTCTCGCATCAGGAGGACTCTATAAATATATTATACGTCAGGTTTCCGTGCGCGCAACGGCTGGGAACAGAGTGAGCGAGAAGGTGTGTGGGGTCGGGTTTCGCGAGGACGACGAATAATTCTTGGGAGACGTTTACGGTGCGCGTTCGCGCAACACAATACCGCAATTTAGCGTAACCGCGCTCTCTTTAACTGAGGGAATTTCAATAAGCGCGAAAGCGTGGTTAAACGACGACGCGCGAGCGACCGAGCGAGCAGAAAATTTGCTGCACAGTAGCGAAGCCGCGGAAGAATTACGGAGACGAAGGACGAAAACTTTTCTGTCTATTTTTCTCCCTTCGAACAGTGTTGCGATCAATGCTAATTATCTCAACTAAACTCATAACGTAATTCCGTATAAATAGATCATATGAAGTAATAAATGTTTGTTTGTTATTCTCGATCGTAAATTGTTAACCAAAATTTCTTAATGGTCTCGGCGCCCAGGTTCGATCTGTTATAACTCCTACACTATTTGCAAAATTACACAATTTTTACTTTTCGACGTTTCGATCTCTTTTTAGATCATTTTCAAGAAAATTTTAAAGATTGCGTCTGTAAATTAATAATTTACGATTAAGTTTTGTAACATATGAAGCAATGTCTAGACAATAAGAATATGTCTGAATTTTTGGACAATCATCTGCTTTTTTTATTAAGCTGTAGCGGACGTGGTGCGCGGGAAAGATGATCTTTCTAGACGTGGAAATTTCGTCTTTCTCAAGTGAGCACTCTGGGTGGTCGGACCGAAGGATAATAATACAACACTGAAGGCACAAACAGAGAAGCATAAGAAATATTTTAAATGCGTTCTCGTCAACATAATATCACCTTTTGTTTTTTAATAACTCACAGACGCAATCACTATTTTCTTCAAAAGGGTCTGAAACCAAGAAAAAATTGCTTCCAATTAAATTTATCGAACCACTGCACCAACAACATCAACTTTGTTAGACTGAAGAAATTTGTGCATATAAAATTATTTAAATAAAAATAAATTTTTTAAAATACCACGTTTTTAAAAATTTATCCAATTTCAAGTCTCTAGCTCATCAGGAAGTTAGTTTAAAATTAATTGCAAAATTTGTCACCGAACAGACAAACAGCCAAACAAGAAAGCGAGCTAATAAAAACGTGGTAAAATAGGGGGACAATCATCTGAATAGATTGCATAAATATGTTTTGGAGAAATCGTGTATAGAAGAAGCGTGATGTGAAGAAAGCAGAAAAATCTATAGGGGGTTAATATTTCCAATATCTGCACGTCGACCCGGTTCTGTTTTTTCAAGGAACAGCTGTCTAGGAAGACGGGCGGCGCGGTGGCAGGCTCGGTTTCAATATCCGAGGACGCATCGGTGGGCACGGGACGCGCATCGACGCGTACGAAATCGCCGTGTGTATAGGTACTATGCGAGCCGCAATAATAACGCCGGGGGATGACGAATAACGCTGCGTCGATGCATTATGCAATAGACTAAAATATTCATGATCGCTGTTTCCTGCGGCGGCTATTGAACCGTGGCACCGGTCATGATTTGCTGGGCCGACGATCGGCGAACGCTTCAGCGCGATTGTCAACGTTGAAAAATTGATGCTGACGCTCTGCCGCCGGGCCGAGCGCGGGGGTTCGCGCACGGTAATTGAGGGCACGAGCGCGGCAGGATGACACTTCGATTATACGATCCGCGATTTCGAAACCGGGCCCGCTTGTTCCCACTGAAAAATTGAGGAGCCGATGCTTTTTCAATGAATTATTCCCTTCGCAGGGAAAACCCGAGTGTCACCGAGTGACTCTGATGGCGACTGTACCGTAACCACCCTGAAATAGTTCTTATACAGGGTGGAGCAATTACTATGTCCACCTTGAATATCTACGTTATTTGTGATAATATAGAAAAATGTTATCAACAAAATTTCCACGGTACGGAGGGGGACATGTCGTGTCAGAAACATTTTCTGCGAGGGTGGAGGCTTAAAGGACATTTCAAGGTGACCTTGATTTTTTAAAATGAATTCTGAGTAAAAATGTATGGATCTTTGTATGTCCTAAATTTTATAGTTAACGAGATATCGAAACAATTTTCTTCCTTCTTTGGATAATACCTCGTTAACTATTAGGTTCAGGACGTATGACGGTCAACACTTTTATACTCGATTCATGATACAGAAAGTAGGTGTTTCCATTTAAAAAAATCAAGGTCACCTTGAAATATCCTCTATGTCTCCACCCTCGCAGAAAATGTTTCTGTCACGACATGTCCCCCTCTGTACCGTGCAAATTTTGTTGATAACATTTTTCCATATTATTATAAATAACGGAGATATTCAAGGTGGGCATAGTTATTGCCCCACCTTGTATTTTTGTAGTCTCTGGTGAAAATTATTTCCACCTATTTTTTTTATACCACAGGATGGAACGTCACAGTTGACTGGGGAGCATTACGAAAAGTAACGACACACTCCTCTGAAGAATTTCGTTTTCCACGTTAGCGACAAGAGAACTGGGAATTTCGGTCCGTCGAGAAATCTCCCTGATCAAAAGAGAAAGCTTTGCAGGCCAAACACGTCTGTTCAGAATGATACCTCGTGACTAGGGCCACCAGTCATTTTCTTGTCCCTTTAGCTCCGTTGTTTTCTTCATGATTGTGTAGATTTCTCTAGTGGGACAGTGGTTCCGCATACAATGTTTGTGGTACGTTCACCGAACATACATTGTTTGATCAATGTTACCCCATTCGTGTTGAAAGGAAAGTTCTGTCGGTTTGTGAATAAGCTGATAATTTTGTTTGTAAATCAAAAAAAAGAACTGACAGATCATTTGAATTGCAAATAATGGAAATTGTATCATTGAATAATATTGAACATATTTTCTTTAAAATACGAGAGAACCTCCAACATAATACAATTGTACATGCATGTCACTTAGGGGGAAGATTCAATCTTGAAATCCATATAGGAAAATGTTTTTACAGTCGAGTCGAATTGTTTCCGGTGCCTCGAGAATCGAGAATTGTTCAAATACTTGTCGGACCCGCTGTAAATAATTATTTCATTAGTCTGAATCGGCGAAATGTTCGTTCGTATCTGTCCACCTTTGGGAAAAACATGAGTGACGTCGCGCCGCCGTGGCGGAAATTAAATATTAGTCGGCATATGTATTTATTCAGGTGCGCCGAAGCTTTGATATCGAAATACTCTGTTAAGGGAATGCGATATCAAAAGCTCCGCGTAAAAGCTGGTGTATCTCTAGCGAATACCTGGAATAACCGACTCTGCCCGCGCTCGAAACGGGAGTTCATTGTTTCCTGCTGCGATCTCGATTCTATCCCCCTTTTACCCTTACCTGAAAACAGAGAAAAATACCAGCGTTAGTTGCAATATCCTACTATTACGCGGCATACTGAAAGATCATAGAAAACTCCGATAATGGCTGTGCGCGAGCAGAGAAAGGGGAATTGCAGTGGCGCGGGCGGCTACTCTCGAAATCATTTGTACCCCTAGTTGCGAGGAGTAGCTGCGCGGGAAAATTGAGCGATGCGCGTCATGCGAGTTCCCGTTTTGCATTCTTTGTTTACACGAGTTTCGTTCCGGGAGATTGTGATATAATATAATGACAGTGTAATTTCTTGACGTATTCACTGGATCTCGGTTTATTTATTTTGCCCGGCTCCATCTCGCTGCGGGAAATTATAATAATAATTCTGTAATTTGTCAAAGTGGCCATTCGTCATGAGTGCAGATAACGTTGCCGTTTTCGAAATTACATATCGCTCGCGGGAATCTTCTAACAGGCACGTCACGCGGCGGAATAGAATTTCTTGATTAACACGTCGACCGTGGAACCGACCAGCAGAAAAAATTCACACAAAACGCCGCGAGATTTATTTAATGAAATATAGCTTTATTAAAAAAAATAACACGAACGTTGTTCAGAGTTGATACAGCTTCGTTTTTAATTGATTCAATTGAGGAAGGAAAATGAATTGTATCTCGCAAAATTATAAACATTTTTCGGAGTTTAAATGTTCGATTGCGGTGTACATTGATCATTTACGAGATCATACAATAATGGGAACGTAGACGGGCCCCTTAAGGATGTTCTGGAGGTATATAAAATATTTACTTTTAACTTTTTATTGCGTACCTCCAGAACATCCTTAAATAAATAGAGACGAGAAGCCAATGGCCAGCAACGTTCGCGAAAAAGTGGTTGGATGGGGTAAAAAGGGTGGATCGTTCGAAAGTGAAGTTGTTCGATTTGTAAAACGAGTGCGTTTTCAAGGACCTTAAGGGCGTGGCTTGGTTGCCGGGTGTCCCTGAACGAGATAGTAACATCCTCTTCCACGGCATCCCTCAGCCAGGCAAGAAACTAAAACGCGCGCCAGCACCGTTCACCGCGGCAACGCACACTTCACCTTTTTATAGGGATTTTATTCCCCCGCCGAGGCAAAACCGACGGCACAACTGTCTGGCAAGTTCCTAAAGCAGCCGAGTACTTCCACCGGTGGTTTCTTCTGATCCTCAGGCAGTCGGTTCGCACGTCCGCCTTTATTTTCCTCGCGCACCGTTGCAGCCGCGAAAAACATTTCGGTTTCGCGCTGACGGCCCGAGCGCTGGAATGAATATTTCTTTTGGCCATTCTTATGGCAACCACCTGGAAAAACTGTTATCAGCTAATTCCGCTAACAGACAAGACGCTTTCGATGCTTCATCTCGGGTACAGGATATAGAATTTTGGAAAAGCCATCAACTCCATAATCTTAGGCTGGAGAGAAGTAGGTAAAAGCCATGAACAGGCGTGATTGGTGAACATGTAAGACCCCCACTACCAAGTAATGCGAATAGCGGTTCGGTAATGGGGGTAACATGTCAGTTTGGGAGATGGAAAAGGTTCTTGGAGACCTGGGCGGTGGGGTTTTAGTCGGTATGGCGTTTGAATGAGTTTTAGCCAATGATAATGCCCCCAATTCCATCAGAGGGGGGGAGCCGAGCCCAACACTGCCCTCTCCGACCAACGTCGGAGAAGAGGGTGTCCATAAGAGGATTCCCCCACCGCCCTTAAATAAAAAAAAGGCTGGAGAGAAGGAGGAGAAGGACTCCCCTAGTCTCGTTTTTCTCAGACAGGGTGAGCCCCACACTACCCACCCCAAACCGTCATCTAGACCTGGACGAAGGGGTGGGGGTGTGTAAAATGCATTTCCCCATCGCCCTTAAAAAAGAAAGGATATGTAATGCTGGAGGCGTGCTCGATTTTTTTATGGAAGATCTACATTCCCTCCAAGGATTCGGAGACAATTCGGAATCATCCCTCAACGATATCTAATAATTAAAAATGGCGGTCCAAGCGGAAGTTCCGGTAAGATGATAGACATTACGTTTCGAATAGTCGGCAGTCATTTCACGCGTTCCTGTCACCGTGCCGGTTGACATCGCTCCGTGGATGTCATAGGCGGGCGGGGGCGCTCGTGAAAATAAATAAACTCGCTGGGGCGAACGCCGGACGTCCGTTCTCAGTAATAAACTACGCCTGCCGCTCCGGAAATATTCTCGTCTACATTCAGCGGTGGCGCACTCTGGGAAACAGCCGCGTCCGCGAGAAAAATAAAGGGCTAGAAGTCAAAAATTTCCCACTGTCACCGTTGAATTACGTGCCGGCCACACTTCAAACGTGCTTGTCCGCCCGACATTCATTGCCGCTCACTATTTTATTAGCATCCTCTTTCTACTTTATGTCCATGCGTCCGAGAGCCTTCTCACTCTCTCTCTATCTCTCTTAGTCGAAGGATCCCACAGAATGTCGGAGCAGACAACAAATTTACGAAACGGAGAGGATCACAGAAATGGTTTGTAGCGGCCACTTGAACATTTAGTGCATTTTAGGGTAGAAAAGCCTTTGCGAAGACCTGGCTCGTCTCTGTCGTAAAACAAGGACGCAGGTTGATGCTTTCCCGTCTCGGTGAAATCCTGGCAAAGTCAACTCACTCTCGCCGTAGTCGCTGTGCTGATCCCCTCGAGGAAACTGTGTATGATGAAACGAACAGTCCAGATTTTTAAAACCTTCGTTTGTTGCAATTAGACTGCGGATCTTTATGCAAAGTGAAAAATGTCTGCGTCGACTCCAAGACACACAGGATAAATAAATATTTATTTCTTGTTTTAATTATTTTGTTAAACTGAAGCTAATAAGTTGATGTTCTCAAATTATTATTGTTATTATTTCACCTTCTACGACGTCCAAGATTGTTTTTAATTATTTTGTTAAACTGAAGCTAATAAGTTGATGTTCTCAAATTATTATTGTTATTATTTCACCTTCTACGACGTCCAGGATTGTTTTTAATTATTTTGTTAAACTGAAGCTAATAAATTGATGTTCTTAAATTATTACTGTTATTATTTCACCCTCCACGACGTCACATGACTAGTTCGGTGCTGGCGGAGAGAGGGAAACTGTTACTCCCCTCGATTCGAGTCAATTCCTCTGGTCTGGCGACACTGGACAAACACTTTGCAAACGAACGAAAAAGAATCGAAAGTCGTTACGCTCTCGGAGTTATCAGGATGATTAATCGCTGGTTCGGAATTCTTTTTTTTTCCCCGTGGACATTTTTACTTTTTACCGGGACTCTCTCGTTTAATCCAGCAGCTCCCCGAAACAGTGTTGTTTGCTTACACCGAACGCTTCCGGTATTTATCAAATCCATATTTGATACGAGTACTCTGCTGGGACTATATGCTGTCGAATTCTTACACGTGCGCGGCTCCGTGTGCTCGCGCTTAAAAGGGGGAATGGCGTTCTAAGCTAATTGGCTTTGGCTGTTCAGTGCTCGCTATTTCCTGCTTGGAAATTTTAAAGTGCACGCGAGATCCTCTTAAATAGTTTTTATAAAACTACGGGTAAACGCAACATTTTAAAGAACAAATTATACGTAAGTAGACAGCAGATCTTTATGCAAAATTTAAATTGATTGTGGAAAGCAGGAGAAAAATAAGAATTGATTTCATTCCTTAATAACTTTGTTATATTAAAAACAATAGTTCCACTGTTCTACGTTTCACCCAGGCAATTCCTCCAAAAATGCATGAATATTCGCTGTTTACATATAACACAACTTTTACATTGTCAAAATTGAAAAAGATAGTCTGCCTAATGCGGGTATGATGAAAATGATTAAGTAAATGTCACTGTTCCGTAACGAAGGAAAACAACGTTCATAGTAAAAATGTACACTGAAAATTGTTTCCATCGAAAGAGCTTTTTAGCAAATCGAAAATTCCTGTTTCTGCGCCGGTGTGCTGACAGTAAGTAGAGAAGGTGAGCGATGGTCAGACACGTTAGCCGAGCATTATTCACTATCGCTTATTCCCGACGTACTCCAATCTCCAAAGTGGAATGAAATCTCGTAAATAACAGGTGTGTGTCTCTCGTGAAAAATTCACGTGTCGAAATTGTTTGTCATCCAGGATGTTAAATTAATGATTGTACAGAAAATAATTTTACGAGGATCTCCGGGCGCAGCTACGAAGTAGCTCTTGTCCAAGGTATTTGGTCCTGCGGCTTCGGAGACCACACTTGAGGAGTTCTAGGGTTAAGGGTAATTTAATCCTTCGCTTTAAGTAGCCACAACAAGTTTCTTTGAAATTATATCTGCCTCGAGGCGAGTTAGCGTCACGTTATCAAGTAGCACGAGTACCCAACAAGATTATAGTGTATACCTACGCGGAGACGATATACAACGCCGTTAGGATTTCGACTTCTAACGGCTACGATTAATTCTCGTCGAAGTTTCAGCCCGAGGATCGGTCGCTCGTTAATGGAAACGAAAACCAATTACAACAAAAATCGAATTATTATCGCGAAGTTCATGTTCGTTATCCGTTGTACACACGAGTTGCGATGAGAGGCGTGCTCGTTCCCCTAAACAAAGCCAATCGAAGGAAAACCGTTCGTTGATGGTTCGTGACAAAAATCCTGGGACACTTTTCATCGCCGATGTAGTGTCTCCTTTCACGTCGAATTCTTCAGCTTGGATTGAAATTATAATTCCAATCGCATTTCTATTAATTTCATTTTACCAGTGAATTTAATCGGTGTGTATATAATTAACCTCTGATATCTCAGAAGGTAATTGTCAATTTGATTTAAGAATTTCCCCCACTTCCCCTTCCACAGTTTCGCCAAGCGATTATCCATTATTATTATTCAATTTTTTGTTCACCCTTGATTCCACTCTTTAATTTTATTAACCCTTTGCACTCGAGTAGTGATAATTCTTATACCATTATCTAAAATATCTGTGACATTATTAAATTTGTATTCAATAATATATTAAACGTATATAATATTTTAATGAACTTATTCAAAGTATTGTACTCGGTATTACATAAGGTTTGCATCGATAAAATTTCAATATTTCAGTTAGAAAATTCGGTTCTCGAGCTAGAATAGCTCCAAAAGGGTTAAATCAAAAGTTACTTGAAATTACATCAACCCATTTTTGAAATAAACGCATGAAGGTCTAGTAGTCACGCCTGCCATAATTGAGGATTAGAAGGGAAGAGGAAGGAGAATCCGCAAAGCTTTGCGACGACGGAGAAACTCGCTTATGACATTTTGACGGTCCGTTACACCTGTATTACAGCGTCCATATTCATTACTGTAATGAAACCTAATCTGATCGCAGTTCTTGCGATACTTGATACAGGCGTCCCATTTTGTCGCGATGCAGAAGATCAATGTTCCCGATAGCGAGCCAGCATTTGCGTGTCTTGTTATCCCCTTATCAGCGAGGAGATAGGCGAACGACAATTTCCTCCTGTAAGACGCCCTCGCGCTACGGAGACTTATTACCGAAAGATTGAGATACGGTCGAATTTTATCAGTCGAACGTAAACATTCTCGCGCAATAGCGAACTCGGTGATGACTTAATATCTTGTTGCTCGGCGATGTTTGCGCGCGTGTACAAGTTTAGACGGATAACATCGTGAAACTTTAAACGTGTGTAACGAGACCGCGATATTCTATGTTTTATATTTTCATATTCCAGCGCGTGGAAACTCTGGTAAAATGAATTATTATTTGTAATTATATAGAAAAGGTCTGCGTACTCCAATTTTGATGAAAATTTATTATGTTATGCAGCAACACATTCTCAACAACTTTTTCCTTTTCCAATATAGGGGAGTCGCTTTTAGTTTTTGAGATATTTGCAAAAAACTATCGCTAATACTGTATTGAATTTTTCGTATTTCTGCACGCTCCGCGGCATCGTAAACCTGTTCCATGGCCGCATCTGTTTACATTTTGACGCTGTAGAGATGAGAGAGAAAACAGGGTGTGTGTGATATTGTCGCTTCTTATCTCCACAACGTTTTTACAAACTGAAAATAAACAGATGCGGCCATGGAACAAGTTCACGTTGCCGCGGAGCATGCAGGAATACGAAAAATTCAATACAATATTAGCGATAGTCTTTTGCAGATATCTGGAAAACTAAAAGCGACCCCCCTATATTGGAAATGGAAAAAGTTGTTCAGAATGTGTTGCTGCATAACATATTAAAATTTCATCAAAATCGGAGTACGCAGACCTTTTTCACATAATTACCGACAATTTTATTAATTTTATCTGTTATATTTGAAATTAAATGTTAAATTGTTTGTCTTTATGGACGTGTTATTCTATTGACGACTTAAATCCTACAAATCATGTCGAGGATCAACCTGCTTGCTGGTCTTCGAGTCATTCGAAGATCTTCGAAAAGTCTGCAGACGAAATTTGCAACAGTGAAAACATTTTTTAATTATCAGAGTATGTTATCTTCGTCTTGTTAACGAAATAAAGACAATTATATTTGGATCTTGTCTCTTCAATTTGTAAGAAGTTTTTATTGTATGATAGTCAGTCGACTTTTCTCTAATATATTTATTATTGTTCTAACAAATTCTAGTTGATTATTAACTAATTGGTCTGAACGCCACAGAATTTTTGAGTTCAGCAGTGGGCGTATTAATAATGAATAGGGAATTCACGTGTTTGAGATGTACCATAATGCTTTCGTAAGCCTGCATAAGCGGACTTACAGTACTAATGGCTGATTCCTGACTACTTGCATTGTACTAACACGGTGATAAAGGATTTCGGAGATCTACTGTTTAGTATTCGCTGTATTTCTATTTAGTATTTTATTACGTTTGATCGGGTTTCACTTAAATAAATAATGATATTATTATTATTAAGTATAGAGGTCGGAGAGTTATGTAAATCTCAAACTGGCATTATTGTTTGTGGTTGTTGAGTGTAAGCCGTATTCAAATGGAATTATATCGGAGATCCTTGAACGGTCATCGGTTTTCAGTCATTGGTTGCGTGGATGTATTAATCGAGGTACGTGTAAAAGGGTTTTGATATATTCGAAATCAGAGATCAAGGTACGTCAATATGAATATACACGGTTATCAGCCAATTAATTCGTTCTCATAGAGCGTTCTAAATGTTTGACATCAAACGTGGATGGAAGTTGTTGAATGAATTACAGCACAAACATTTAATATATTTTCTATAATACGGGACTTCAAAGATTGACCGTGTACTACAGACGACGAAGAATTTCATGCATACTTTTTGCCTTCCCAATCGAAAAAAAATAAAACACGAAACTTTTTCGATTAATTTAATTAAAAGTACAATTCGCTCGTCGATTGGATGAAATTGACATTTGAAATTGACAAACGCATTGACATCAAACTTCAACTATTCCAATTGCATTTCATTTTATGCATACACGTTTTCGTTTGATCTGCGATCCGTGCGCAACAGTTCGAATAGAGTGCGAATTGAATTATAAATGATCGTTATCAATAATTGTATACGTTTGTGCGCAAAAAAAAGAGCTTCGCGGAAGATCATTTTTCATCAGGCGCGTTCATTCCCAGGTCCCCGAAAACCGCGAGCGTCGGAGTACAGAGGCAGAGGTTGGAGTTTCCGGCGGTTTGGCGTCGCAATCATTCTAGCGTCGCGGCGGAGAGAATACAGTCGGCTCGGTGAAGGTGCGGAATTGAGATCGAGGCGGACGAAGCAAGCTCCTTTGTGCCCTACCTACCGCTTACCACACATCCAGTTCTCCGTTCCACAGGCGCTCCCTTTTCTCACGTTCCAGCCGCCCCTCCCCGCCAACCCCGGACTGCGTCGACACCCCTTTTATCCGCTTCTCAGTCTTTACGCGTGCATTGTTCCGGCGGTATCGACGCGAAACGTATCGCGGCACGGTCTACGTACCGCGATCCCAGACGCAGTCCTTGCTACTCAACCGAGAACGATTTAATTGAGATCGCGGCGGTCGGACTGGGGCAAATCTGCCTTTTTTTCTTTAAAGGCGGTGGAGAAATGCTTTATGCACACCCTCTCCTTCGATGGTAGTCCGAGAGGTTAGTTTGGGACGGGTTCCATGGAAATCACCGACACAAATTTCCCCGACACCAAATTTGACCGACAACTACTTTGACCGACAATGTCTTTAATCGACAACGATTGTAGATTTAACCGACAATGTCTTTAACCGACAACGATTGTAGATTTAACCGACGACAACTTTGGCCGACGTCTTTAACCGACGATTTCGACAGACAACTAATCTAAAATCGTTGTCGGTTGAAGGCGTTATCGGCCAAAGTTGTCGTCGGTCACAAATCTGGTGTTGGTGAAATCCGTGTCAAGGAAATTTCCATGGGACCCGGCAAATATACCTATCACAACGGACGCACCTTTTACGGGATTTTTCCTCAGTGAAAATTTATTTTTCATTAGTGAGAGCACGCGACTGCGGATCCGTGGTCGCTGATTCAATCCCGCTGCCGGCACCTCTGGAAATATAATATTCCATGTGCGATCTAATACTGTGGTGCCCAAGGTGGTTCGGAGTCCACCTTAATAAATTGTAAGTTCCGTCGCGAAGTAACCTTAGCAGAGAGTTGAGAGCGACGTAAAATAAACAAATAAAAAAAGATTAATATTTCCTCAAAGGACAGTTGTTCGAATTATTTACATAGATACCTACTTTCTTATGATAAAAGTATACAGGGAAATTTACTCAATTACTGCATCACAAAAATTACTAGGAATGTCCTAACTGAGTTTTGTTCCGATATAAGACGGAGGTTTAGGTGCAGCTTCGCTATCTCGGGAAAATGAGCGATCATCTTCTGTATACTGTCATTCATCCATGGGAATCGTCCAAATACTCCCGTAGTCTACATTGCAGAAGTAGAATAGTTCCTCGTCTTCCGGTAATTAAATAAAGTCGAGTTAATTAGTTTGATAGTTCGCTGAACGGCCGTTCGATTGTGTTTGAGTATGACCGAGGTGCTCATGATTATTGTAACCTCTATCTACCCGGATTGCATGAGGTTACAACACTCAGGTTTGTCATTAGTTAGCAGTAAGGATGTTTGCCCATGGGCGCACGTTTGAGTTACACATATGGACATTGAGAAACCCATAAACCGGAAGGTGCCCGGAGCATACGCTATAAACAAACAGGCTTGTGCCCAATCAAAGGAAATTTAGATTTCTATGTATGCTGGACACGGGATATTATACGAGGTGACGTCTACTGCCTCCAAGGACCCAGCTAAATTGGATCAATCTGAAGCTATTGATCCTGCAAACAGTTTATGTACAATTGTAGAAATAATTAAGCTCCATTATTTGATCTGTGGTTTGTCCTGGATACTTGCTACTTGATCGTCGAAAACAGTATACTGTTCAAGCATTCGAACGTACTTCTACGCAAATTAGTCTACAGGACAACTGCAATTGTCATGGCTGGGAATGTAACTCAATTGTAAGTACGATGGCGCTCTAACTCGGAACTAAACACATGTATCTTAATGAACGAAGTGCGGATTATTTATGCATTTCTGAGAAAACTGTAGAATTTGAAGCGATTGTAATATTCAGCAATTTTCATTTGATGTATCAAGACTATTAAATGAAGCACGGACATTTTCATTTGGTTTATTTCTTGCAATAGAAAATTGAATCAAGGTTACTTTGGGGTCACTTCGTCTTTTTCAAATGGGACGCCACATCTTTGTCTTGATACTACGAAAGTAAAGAAAACAAGCAAGTTCAGCATGCGTCCTTGAACGACCATGATGTAATATTTACATCTTCATGAAATTTTTTTCGGGTACGTGTACAATATAATTGATTTTCTAAAACAGTTTTGTTCTTTACATGAAAAAATGAATCAAAATACGTGAAATGAAAAACATATAACATATAAAAAAACATCACTTTCTATTAAAAAATATTTGCAACCCCTTTCTTGTCGCTCTTTGGTCTATCAGGCCTAAAAATTTGACTATCTGGCCCTTTCCAAAAAAAGTTTGCCGAGCCCTGTTCTAAAATGTACATTTCCTTCCGAAATACAGCGGTCCCATCTTTTTATGCTTGACTATAGATTTGGGTCCGCGGAGGTTAAACGGCGCCGGTTGGTGCAGCATCTATGGTCTCCGACTGCGGAACCAGTGAACACTTTTCAAGGCCAAGAACAGGTGTGGGAATGAGTCAAGCCCCCTCTCCAGCTGAATACGGATAGCGAGTCGCGGAGGGCGGGGGTTGGCATGACAAGTGTGCCAAAAAGGGACCGGAAGGGCCGTGGCGGTGGGGGTTTAGTGGGTATAGGCCATAGGCGATAGGATAGGATAACAGGAGTAGAATGGGAGCGAGAGGTACCCCTCCTATATGTGAACAGCGGGCCAAGGGGGTTGAAAAGTCTCGCTGAAGAAGGAAGAGGAAAAGGTCCTTTAAAAGGCCCTGGGCGGTGGGTGTTTAGTTGGTATGGCGATAGACTGCGTTCTAGCCAATGACAATCCCCTCAATTCCATCCGAGGGGGGGAGCTGAGTCCAACACTACCCTCCCCAATCGTCATCGAAGGGGAGGGTGTCTATAAGAGGATTCCCCCACCGCCCTTAAACAAAAAAGGCGATAGAATGCATCATGCAATGATAATCGCCCGATTGCACCTGAGGGGGAGCCGAGTCCCACACTACCCTCTCGAACCAACATCGGAGGAGAGGGTGCGCGTAAGAGCATTCCCCCACCGCCCTTAAACAAAAAAAAATAGGGTCCGGAGGTTAGTATCACGGCTGACGTATCGGCGGATAATCTATCCGGAATATCGGTTTCTATTCAGCGAGTACAGGTGGGGGGATGTTGGAGGGTGGTCGAGGTTTCAAAGTCGAAGCAATCTTCGGCGAGCGCGCCGCGTCATTATCATTCGCCCGAGGCGCGAACAATGTTTGCGAGCGACACTCGTCGTCGTTCCCGTTCCGTCGTCAAGAGTAGGCGTGCACCGGCATGCACTGGCGTGCATAGGTATGCAGAGACAGAGAGACAGATAGAAAGACAGACAGACAGGCACAGAGGAGTGCCGGGCAAGAGCCGGCGTTCGCGTTGCAGTCAACCAGGCGAGTCTCGCTCGGCGACGCGTAATTTTACAATAGAGACCCGAGCAACGCAACGCGACACACAGGCCTGTCCAAGGTGTACAAAGCTCGGCGGAGGGTAAATGTTTACGCACCTGGAGTTTCGCATTCCATCGACGGAATTGCAAGAGGAGACCGTGCTGCGCCGGCTTGCATCGTACCGCGGCCGAGTTCAGCCGACGCCGTTCGCGACACCGTGTATCAGCAGAATTAAATTTAATGAATCCCCATAACGCCCGCGCAACTCTGCATTATCCACGCGCTACCGGACCCACTTTGTCCGGCTTACACAGCCGCCAAGGCGAAAGCTTTTGTAATTTGATTTGCCGAATGCGCACGCTCCTGTTACCACCTACAGGAAATGCGGACTCTTTGCTTCCCCAGTTAAAACTCCCTCACACTAATTCATGCTCTCAGCGAGCTGTACCCTCTCTGCCGGATTAAGGTGTCTATGCACGGTCAAGCATATTGCGCAATGTTATTTACCGTGAATGGTACTGATTGACTAATTAATGCAATATAAATTTGCGTAAACATCGTGCTGCACAATAATAATTGAGCGCAATATGCTTGACCGTAAATGGGTCCCTTAAGGGGGTAGGATTATCAGGTGGTATTACTAGAATTAGGAGTGGAAACATGGGTTTAGTCGGGAACACTTTTCGTCCTTATACGAGCATATTTTGAGCTGCACACAAGTTCATTTGGTAGAGAAAGGTTCAGCGCATAGTGTTGTGCTTCATCATATCAGTCAAAAAAGTCTTTTAGAGACAGAAAAATACATTGAAATCTGAGGGTGGTTTTCTCGACTTTTTCCCCGACTTTTTCCACTTTAGACTTATTTTTCAATATATATAATATAATTATTATAATATTTATATATAGTTTATTATTTTAATATTTATAGTTTAGATCGACAATCGATCGATTATCTGATTCGTGACTTCAGAAAGTGTTTCATTGTTGATCTCAATATCTTACAAGTAAGACATGAACACAGCACGCAGCATTGTTCTTCTATAATTCTTAAAGTTATTTTACTAAGCAAGTAAGTTGACATGTTTCCAAAATTGTTTTTGGCATGTTCTCATCAACAAAATTTTTGTGTTGTTTTAATAATTCACAGACGCAATCATTATTTTCTTGAAAAGGGTCTAAACGAAGACCGAAACGTCGAAATTAATATTGCAAAATTGCTTTCAATTAAATTGATCGAAACGGTGCGCCAAAAAAATCAACTTTTTTTATTATTATGTAACATTGTATAATATGTCAATCTACTAAGCCGAACTGAACCGTTATTTATTCCCGAGTAATGGCGCGTCGTCAATCAAAGCCGTCAGGTGTTCTCGTTGTAAAGGTACCATTCACACCGTTATTCCCCACATACAATACCTAAATGTTTTAATATTTTGGATGATGGTACAGCAATTTCCAGTGTGCGTTTTACGTTCTACGTTGTGTTCACGACAGTAATTGAAACCTTCAGATATCTCAGCAGATAAATAAACCACCCCTCAGAATAAGAACAAATACGTCTCCGTGGAAGACCTGAGGCAAGTCCGCGTCCAAGTATTTCGGTATCAAATATTTCACAGCAGACCTGCATCGCAAAGTTTCAAACAAGGAAAAATACTTCGCACGAGAAACGAGATCGCGGCAAGCCCCGCGTCCACAATTTGCACGTGCGCCCACTCTGGCCCGCAACTTCCTCCGCAAAGTCGGCGAGGAATTCGCAGGCAAGGAAAACTGTGACTGTTTGCGAACAAAAGGAGAAGTTTGTGTAAACAAATGAAGTTCGCTGTTACTCTGGTCTCAAGCAGAGAATATTGGGTAACCAAGTTCCCTCCCTGATCTTATCTACAATTCAAATCGATTAACTACGTCACGTCTTGATCTTTGTTTAAGTGATCTTGAAATTGTTTTTGTGGATCGCAGGACAACTATTAAAGGAGAAAGGACTATTGGGAAGTTGAAGGATCGAAGTCAAGGTTGAAACTCGAGCAAACAGTGGTATCAAGAAGTTATTGGATTCCGCGATTAAGCGTTCGAACTTCTTCGTCCGCCGCGGTCGAGCTCTCTATTCAGAAATTCGCCGTTTCCTCCCACCGGAAGCAAATTGCGTAACAACCAACTTCCGATCAAGTACAACGCTCCTGCCCGACGATATTCCGCTGACATTCGACCGAGCGAGATCTCGCGATCTGTAAAGGATAGTCCCTCGGATCGGAGTAGTTTGCTCGTTTCTCGGTTTATTTGCTCATAGCCAGCGGAATCTTCTCTTTAACCAGAAAACTTGAAGCGAAACTTCGGTGGTGGGTAGGATGGAGGGACGGAGGGATGAATCTCGAGTCTTTTGCCGGAGTTCCCCCGGTAATGATTGACCCATTATAAACAGAAGCGAACGGGACCATTCGAAACGGAAAGATCCCGGCTGCGTTTTCATTTTCCGCCCCGGAAAAGATCCGGTATTCTGAATTAAGACTCTTTGATCTTCGAGAAGAAATCCTCGCTTCCTGCGGTGTTGTTTTTGCGAGAAATTACGGATTATCAGCACTTTGTACTTGGCAGATATCAGCGGATCGGTGCACCGTAGCTGCCAATAAGCTGCTGCACTTTTTCGAGGTGCTTTTAATATTTCATTACTTCGCGAACGTTGCATTGTGTTTTAATCTGATTTTATATTATTACGATTGCGAATCTTTCTGCAAAGTAAAAATATTCTACACCGATTCCGAGAAAAAGGGGTTGAATACAAAATTGATTTCATCCCTTAATTATTTTGATATATTGAAGACAATGTAACAGCAGTATTTGATTTTCATAATATTTTACTATTTTATATTTTAAGTCGAGAAGTCGCGGTGCTTTTAGTCTTCCATTACTTCTTTGTATTGTATTTTAATCTGATTTTATATTACGATTGCGGATCTTTCTGTGAAGTAAAATTATTCTACACCTATTCTGAGAAAAAGGGGTTGAATACAAAATTGATTTCATCCCTTAATTATTATGATATATTGAAGACAATGTAACAGCAGTCTATGATTTTTATTATATTTTAAATTGAAAAATTACGGTATATATCTTGGCAACTCAATTTCGGACTCAATTTTTGCTGATCAGAAATAGAAGATTCATGAAACTTATTCTTAATGGTAAAAAATTGCGAAATTTCGCAGTCGGTTGAAGAGTCGGCGCGAGTAGAATAGCCTGATTCGGGTCGGACAGACCGGATTTTCGTATCAATGAATTTCTGACTGAAATTTATCCGGGGTTTGCTCTTTTCCGCAGTGACGAGCGAAACTGCGGGATGAAACAATTCGGACAGACGTGCCGTTAAATCATTTATCAAAATAAATCCATCCTAATTAACAACGGCCGTGGCGAATAATATGGAGGCGATATTAAATATTCATTCGACGCTCGAACGGAAATCGCACGGTTCTGCGGCGGAACGTCGGCCCCCGTGTGTTTATCCCGACGTGTTTCCCAAGTAATTATATTGCGTGTTAACGAATACGCCGCGTTCGCAAACAGCGACGCGTCAACGGGCCGTTTATTAACGCGTTTCTCCGTCTCCGAGCGACGCGACTGTCCGTTAACGATGCCGTTTTACAAATCCATTCCGTTCCTCGTTATAACTTACACTCGTGGGACCACTTTGGCAAATTAGCTGGCCATTTTCTCCCGGATACGGTCCGTTGTTGTGTTAATTTGCGCCGGAGTGACCGGCAAACATTGTTGCGCCTCGGCTAAGTGTTCGTGTCTCCTGGACGAGGAGCAACGTTCGCCAAAATTTGTTCCTGTTGACAATCACTCTCTACAATGCTCGGACGAACCTCGAATATTACACGTGCCGTCTATTACAGTAGAACAGGCCTGGACACATTTGCCTCAATTCAGGCAATATCATCCCCACCATTTCGACAACTACCCCCTCCTCCGTTGCCATGGAGAAGGACGCGCTTCATCTGACATGGGGAAGGGTAAAAATTCATGAGCCATCCAAAATGGATCATAGCACAAGCTACTCATTCGGAGAAATGGGAATAACTTTTCCTTTTAAATGTCGTACCATTTCTTTGATTATAGAAATGTCAGTATCTGCAAAATATCGGAACTGCTCTTTCTTAAATGATTTTTATTGTGATTTCTTTTTATTTAGAAGCATTTGAAACCCTTCTGGGTTTGTTTTGCTTTACATGAATAATATAAGTGAATACAATAATGCGAATACAGGAATAATACAGTAAGAATTCTATAAAAATACAAGTATAACAGCAACGTTCGCTAACGCTAAATATGTATTGGTAACACTTTTATTTGAGATTACCAGACAGAGACGTTGTCCTGTCCAAATTTCCATGAAATTTATTTTTGCAGTTTGTCCGAATTTTTCGAATTTCCTTGGGGATTGTCTCGAATTTCTTTTCTCGAAAACTTTTCCGTAACGAACAAAACAAAAAAAATAGAATTACACATATCCACCGTTCGAATCGTGAGTCATGGTCTTGAGTTCATACAAAAATCCCATAGAAAAAAGCACTTCTTCAATTTTTCTTTCCCTAAAAACCTTATTCGGACTATTACGAACATTTTTACTTAATCGTAATCTTAAAAATTTAAATTATTAAATTAGCCAAATTTTTACTTAATCTTAAAAATTTAAATTATTAAATTAGCCAAATTTTTACTTAATCTTAAAAATTTTAATTATTAAATTAGCCAAATCGGTCCAGTCGTTGTTAAGTGAAGCGCTTACCAACGCACAGCATTTAATTTTTTATTTATATAGATTTGATCTTTACACTCACGAGTATTTCAATTACGAATGAACAATTTTCCGCGAAAAATTGATAATGATTGCATCCGATATCTATCAGAGGAAACGACGGAAAATTTGACGGTCACCATTTGCGAGAATACGGTTAAGCGGTAATCCGCGAACAATCGGGAGCCGTAATGCTTATCGCCGGTTCACGAAATCATTAAACGCATTTCCGTCCGCGATACAAAGGAGGCGTCGTTGAAACGATAGCCTCGTCAGAGCACCTTTTACAGTCGCCGGCGTCGGCGACGTCGGGTCATTGAAATTCTTTTGGCGGCGAACAGAAATCCGCGGAATCGCGTCAAATCCGACGATTTATCGGGTACGTTCACTCGAATAGGAGGGAAGCGTAACAGTTCTGGGCAGCGGAGGACCGTAAAATGTCCACGGCTCGCCTCATAAAAGCCACTTAAGTCGCGGCCGGAATCGCGGCCGACGTTTTGTCGACGACGCGGAACGCCGCGGGAATAAACCGCAACACCTTCGCGGCAATAATATTTGATGGTTGCCGGCGATAGCATTGTTGCGGCGCCACGATTACGGACAACGGCCGGGATTAATCTTCGGCATTGTTGCACTCGCTGCGCGGCGGCGTAATTGGAACCGCAAGGAGACTCGGCGGACAGAATGGAAATATGGAACCCGTCCTTGATAGCGAGCATTAGAGTGGACTCGCTTTGACACTGAATAATGCGCAAAATATGTAACCGAGGTTTTGTGTGGCCAGGCTTTACCAATTGCTCGTTTCAGAAATTCACGTAGCTTCCTGCAGGTGCAGCAAGTATCACAACAAAACAATTACGCATCAAAATAAATGAGAAATTTTCTAAATCAATTTTACGAAACAGAAGTTCAATCATCATTCTGCTACTGTAATAGTTGTAATAAATGGACAGCGGATCTTCAACAAACTACAGTTGGAAGGATGCCCTATTATTATTTTCTTTCTTAATCCTTCGCTGCATAGTGTATCATATCCGATACAGTTAGCAAATCTGGTATAGAGTAAACTAAGAACGTGTTTTCTTATTATGTTTATATTTCTAAAAATGATGTTTTAATTTTTTTAAATACTTTTCCCTTATATAATAAGGAATAAGGAAAATAATCCACAGAAACTGACATCCTTTCAATTTTGAATCCCATTTAAAAAAATCATGCAGTGATGGGTTAACACATTTAACTTTAATAATAAAATAATTTTTCCAATGTTTTCGCTGTTTCAAGTAGCAAATTCTTGTTAAAATTACATAAAATCCGTTGTCTAGTAATTGGTCACAGTTTCACGTTTCGGCTATTAATTTTGATTGCGAGTAGAAAAATCCACAGTCTGATCCTGGAAGTAGTATAGCCAAGCCATTTGTCAGATACCCCTGAGGTGACGCTGTAATCACCAGTGTAACACGCTGTAAATGGTTCACGTGTTCGATACTCGTTACTTCGACCCCCGAAGGGTCGTTCAGATTCCATCGGAAGGTTGCGCGGCGAACAACGCGGAAGAAACTAATGAAGAAACATCCCGGAACTCGTTCCCCTGCGCAAAGTTGATACGCATTATAATGGATCTCGCGTTGCGACTCCATGGGAGTCGAACAAAGTTGCAGTTTAGCGATCCGCCTACCATCGCAAACCCTCTTACCAGCGGCGCGGAGCGTTGAAAGTTCGAAGTTCAATCATCCCCTGGAACGTTAGGAAGCAAAACTGCCGGCGGATCGCAAGTTTCCTCGCCTATCACCGACATTTGTTTAAATAATTTCGGCTTCATTATCCTGGGATCGAGATCCCAGTCAATAACGACACGCGTTATCCAATGAATTCTTTTGCAGAGCATTAATCTTTCCAGGTCCGATCGTTTGTTAATTATTCGATAAAGCAATTTTGCAAATTACCAAGTTAAATACTCGACGTTTCAATTGTCAAGATTATTATTATTGCAGCTAATTGTTGTTGTAAATGATCGAACCTTTGCGCCGCGAATAAAAATTTGTAATTGTCAAGATTAATTAGAATTGCGCCTCAAGACGCAAACTTGCTTTATAGGATAAAGTAACAAACATAAGCCAGCAACATTAACCATTCTATATTAACAACAAATACGATCGATAGAAGAATATATTTACTATTGGTTCCTTTAGGGATTCAGATTTCGGGTAGATTTTCACTGTAGATTTTGTGCAATTTGATTAAAAGACTCTCTAATGAAATTTTCAGAATTCTTTAAATTTCAATAAATATAAGTCCCCATGAAATTTAAAATACAACTTCAGTATTTTCTCTGGGCAATTGAAAATTTTTCTAATTTTTGTTAACCTCAAGCAGTAAACTAATTGTTCTAAATTCTCAAAAAAAGTCGTAGGGTTGAATATTAAAGAAGTTGTCGTCCTTTTAAACGTGTCCTGATACCAAGGTATTCACCTCAGTATCCATCTTTGGTATCCAACAAATACCGAAAGCAGTAGATCGAAGTGACAGTGGGTCCTGTCAGAATCCGCCGATGTAACGGAGAAGGGGTGTTGTGGAGCTGTATCGCGAGTACAGTAGCACGTCGGAGATCGATTCCCTGCTGGCGAGAGTCTGCTCTTCTGTAGCAGCCGTTAAATAGTTAACAGACAGCTGGCAGTCGTCCAACAGTGAATCGAATATTAGTTAGCAATCAACTGGCTATCAGTCGGCAATCAGTCTGTAATTAGTCGCCTCTGAAATGGCAATCAGTAATCGGCCGGTAGGTGATTGTCCGTCAGGAATAATCAGCCGACACTCCATCGACAATGAGTCGGTGTTGTATCGCGATCAGCAACTTTGCTTAAACAGACTGGGTCTTGAAGACAAGCCAACTGTTGGACGCAAATCGACCCGAGACGAAGCAGTTGTTTCATATAGACAACTGGGTGGCAGACTTCGGTGTTAGTTCCTCCACATTTCCAATTTTGCTGGCAATTCAGGTAGCAAGATCTAGGCTGGATATGGGTTACTTCGTGAGCTAGTAAAGAGCTCTCTGAACTGCTCTATTGCTGTCTTAAGGTAGGAACCATCCGGAGGCTCTGGAAAACTAAAAACTAGGTCTGGACTAGGTCTCTTTGGCAAAGAACAGGAGTGGTTAAACCCGGTTTAGAAGATCCGTGAGAATTGTGGACAACGGGACCACAGCTAGGTCTCTTTGGCAAAGAAGAGGAGTGGTTAGACTCGGTTTAGGAGATCCGTGAGAATTGTGGACAACGAGACCACAGCTAGGTCTCTTTGGCAAAGAACAGGAGTGGTTAAACCCGGTTTAGAAGATCCGTGAGAATTGTGGACAACGGGACCACGACTAGGTCTCTTTGGCAAAGAACAGGAGTGGTTAGATTCGGTTTAGGAGATCCGTGAGAATTGTGGACAACGGGACCACAGCTAGGTCTCTTTGGCAAAGAACAGGAGTGTTCCACGGACCACGGATCTCCATATAAATCGAGGAAAAGTTGGTAGAGGGGCGTCTTATCAACCGTCCCGTGTGAGGTTAAGGTTTTCAGTGGATATGGATACGCTGACCATCGGCCTGAGTCTTATACAACCCTTTTCTGGGGTGTGCGTAACGTCATTTTTGCCCCTTATTCATAAAAAAGGTCTGGGCTAGGTTCTGGGTTACCACTATCATCCACCAAGTGTCCAGAGTCGCCGAAGAACAATTCCTTCAATCATTTATTATTTGATGATCTGTGACTCTGTCAGAAGCTGCACTATCCAAAAGATTGTGCACCGCACGTCAAGCTAGAAACGTTTCAGAGCGTTGCAGAGGGTTGCAGAGCTTCGAGGGAAATGTGATGCGAGCGGGCTTAATTTCATTTCGAGTGAAAGAAACGAGATTGTTCGTGGGAAGGAACGTTCGCTGCTGGGATTCACGTGGCAGGATAGACCGGTTCGTGAGCGACTTAATATATTAAGCTCCCATCGCAGCCGTGTGACGCGCACGTTCTCTCCTTGTACTCTCGTTTCTCCGCCGTTTATTTCCTCGTTCCATAGAGGCGGCACCGTTCTCGAGCGCTCCCCTCATGGCAATTTTATTCCAGGATATTGGCCAGAATTTGTCATCTCCCGATAGCCTGCTTTTACATCGTCGCCTGTTACCGAGACAGTTTCCTCCTCGTCGAAAGTCCTCTCGAATACGGGGTGGGTCACGGGAAAACGGAACGCCGAAATATCTCCGCTAGAATTGAAGATGGGAGAAAATCATACCGACCGAAATTGTACTGCACGGATCGGTTATCGTCGACAGTGACGACTGGATTTTTGTTTACTGGCTCACGGAAAGGCGGTTGTAAAGAATGCGGGTGTACTTAGGCCTGCAGAAAAATACGGGACACCCTGTACATGGTAGTACAAAGATTATAAACGTCACAGCAAACGCAAAAATGTCTCTCTTGAGAATGATCCACATAGGGATCGAAACGTTGAGATGAATGTTTAAAGAATTGCAAATTTGCTGTTTCCTATAATTGATCGAACTGTGCGCCAAAACCATAAAATTTATTATATACAACACGATGTATGTTGTGTACAGAAACAAATAATTTTTGAATTTATTTCTCTATGGAACGAAAATAATTAAAATGCGAACAAAATGGACAGTTACGGCATTTTCACTGGGCGGTTAAAGAAATTGCAGAGAATGGATTTTTCGAGAGTTCAAAACCAGAACATCCCCTTAATCCTGTCGAGCACCGAGAGCAAAAATGCCGGGAGCTGTACGTCACCGAGAGAAACAATTACTGTTAGTTGGTCGGTAGAAAACAAACCGTGGTGGAGTATTCAGTCGGCTGGGAACGGGAAAGAGTTCCCACAGGATCCAGCTTAGCGTTATAAACGAGCGGCGCGCTGGGAAACCGGAAGTCGTGTCGCGCGACGCGATGCGAGGTGAGACGAGGCGAGGCGAAGCGAATCGTTGCTAACGAGAGAGGGCAAGCCAACGGGTGCGGGTGTTAATCGGGGTAAAGCCGCGGAATCGAGAGCGATACAAAAAAGGCGAGCACCAATTGTTTTAATTGCCCCTGGTCGGCGACTAATTGCCACCGGCGGAACCCGAGCTTCTTCCGGCCGGTATTACAGTTTTCTTCGTGGCGGAGCAAAAAGGAGTCGGAACCGGTTGAAGGGGAATTAAATAATTAACAACGGCTCCCGCGCCCCGGTCAGGGAAATTAATTGAAACCCTTATGAAACGAGCAGAGCGATAATTAAAAGGGGGGAAGAACCCGAAAGGTTTCGCCCTTTTCCCTCTTGGGCTCGTCCCGTGGAAATCACGTGGAAAATCGAGAGCCCTTCGACGAAGGAGAGACTGGAAAGAATTAATCCCGCAGCCTGCTCCCGCAGAAAGGGAAACACTCCAGAGAAAGTGAACGGGGAAATCGGATTGTGCTACGGTTCATTAGGTCCCTTCAATGGGACGGATGGTCAGAATTTAGTAAGACCTTTTTCTATTCAAGACAGTACCCTTTCAATTATTTCCTCTGCGCCATGGAACTTCGGACTATTAAGAACAGGAACCAACTGAATTTCACTCTCGCCTCTCGAACGTTGCACGAGCAACCGCCTCTTCGGAGGACCACCCAATTAAAGTCTTTTCGGAAACTTGCTTACATAGTATTGCCTGTACAAATTCATTCTATGGCTTTTCCACGGAAAAATTAATGTCTGTTTAGTCGTAACATGAAGTTACACATAAATAAAAATCAAATGCTGTTCAAATGCTTCTTAAGTGCATCACGGCTGGACCGACTTGGCTAATTTTTTGTTTAAATATTCGTAATAGTCCGAATAAGGTTTCAGGAAAGAAAAATTGGAAGAAGTTGCCCGGAAAAATGGAAAATTCGGGAAAAACTAAAAGCGCTTTTTGAATCATATTTCAATACAACGAAACAACGAACGTCACAGCTTGTAATAAATATTTCAACAGGAATGTACACTATCGTCGTCAGATTTATAGAAATTTGAACAGGACGTCTATCGGGTCAACTAATTTGAAAATAGATAGAAACACGACATTGTTTGTGGGACAACCTACTATTTGGGTCTGTACGGATGCCAGAGAGTTGACCTCTGTATGGACCTCAACGCAAGACGCTGCTTTGCCAGTTACCAACTCTGGAAGTTAGTACTTGGACCGTTCTAGCCATTCGAGGATCGTGAACCGTTGGAACCAATCTCTTTCTCCTGGCTGCAACAAATCCGATCGAGACGCTGGCGGAGTTACGAGGACTTTGCAACGTGGAATCATGTGGAATCAAGTCGCCTCAGTGACAGACAAACCGTTCGGAGATCACGATAGAACTTCCGACGAATGGGAGTCATGGTTACCATACTGAAAATCCCTCCGTCCGCGGCGAAAGAAATCCAGAAGGCACTAAGAAAATCTCGAAACAATGAAAAATATCATAACGAGTCATTCAGATCGTACGAACACGTTCTAGATTGAAAAATGAACGAGTAAACTGAATGAAAATGAAGTTTCTCTTCTAATCATTTTGATCGATCTCGAGGAGTGTAATAATATTTTTAAATGACTATAAAATGCATAGAATATGATTAGAAAATCGCAAACATTTAGAATTAAATATACTTTTATCCACTTGGTTTCCTAAATTTGTTTCATTGTTTTAAACAAATCGTGGTACTGTGGTCTCCATTGTTTTACTAGACAAAATTCGTGGCTTAAAGTAAAAATTCAGTTTGCGAAAGTTAGTTATCCCAAGTATACAATTTCAACTTTCTCTTGATGTCTTTCTGGAGATGTCTTGTTACGTTGAGCCGCGGCGTGTCCCTATCGAGTCTGATCCAGTCTGGATCCCCGCTGCTCAGTGCAAGATCCGGGCCGCTTCAACATCCAGGATGATCCTCTGGATGTCGGGAAGCTCTGGTACGAGGTGGAATCGCATATTCGACTACGGATTTTTCTTCGTAGCTTCCGTTTCCTGGTTTTTTATTAACGTGGTCAATGTTTTCCCATGAATTTTTTAATCGAACAACGCCGGCGAATATGTGGTTCCAGATAATTGGAAATATTATTCGTTGAAAATCCACATTTCCACCGATACTTTTGCTGATTATTTCGTAATAACCGTGATCGGATCGGCCGGGAACCGGTAATTAATATTTTGCTTCGTTAGATTGAATCCCCCCGAACGCGCTCGAAGCGCTCCCGTATTATGACAAAACGGGCCACTTAATTGAATGACAAACGAAGCTACTAAACTTGATTAAACTCTACAGCTCGACGGATTGCCAAATTAATGCATCTCTGATTTTCGATATTTCGTTTCGCGGAATGTAAGCTCATGAATTTCAACAACGCCGGGAATATTAAGAGCCCGTACGTTCATATATGTAATGTCGGTTATTGCAGCGCGCGCGAACGCGCGGCCTGCTCGTTTCGCCATAAATGTCAGGCGGAGATATCGCGTTACGCAACGGGTCGGAGAAAAGTGTGCTAGGAAAAATGAAACGAGCAAGTTTCCCAGCGATGTTTTGGCCTCGCTGTCACAAAACCAGAAACGTTATTTCATCGAGAATGATTTCCATCCTGGTACGTGGAGGTGGAAGTGAAATTCAATCGGCCTCTCCGGTTGACAATTATTGCCGGTCCATTTGCCGCATTCCCTCCCAGTCATTAAAAACCGGACGACGACAGCGGATGTTGTTAATTATTATTTCGAGGTACTATCGATCGTGGCTCGTCGAATTATATTTTCTCCCGGGCAAGGGAAAAACCGTGGAGAACGACCTCGGCCTCGTTCGCTCGATGGGGCAACGTGGTCCACTCATCTTCTTCCCCGGGAAGGAAATTTCGTTCCCGGAGGAAAATTCCCGGATCCAGAGACGGTGTTCAGCCTTAATCCGGCCAGGATACCGAACACCCGGTCCCGGAGAACTTCCTTGCACTCGCTCGAATCCGCTCGAGAATTTAGATGCGAGATCCCGCGGCAGGGAATACCCTAAGCCGCGTCTACCTCGTCACGTCCCGGCTGTTCCAACGAATTCATCGTCATTTCCCCGTTCATCGTCATCGAATCGTTGGCTATCGGCTCCCAGATGCCTCGCCCTCGTTTTCTTCTTCCTCGTCACGTGATCAACGGTGAATCGATTCTTTTTCTTCCATCAGCTTGATGAGAAAACGCGACAAAAACCGCTCTCCTCCGCAGCCGCGCCCAGAGAATACCAGAGCTTCACAGCTTCGCCGAGATGAGATTATCGTTCTCAAAAGCAAAGAATGTTCTTAGTTACGCCGCAATGCGAATTTTCTCCGCTCGAGTTTCCCCCCTGCCAACCCTTTTCTCATTATTATTAATACCCAGCCGAAATATCCCCGTTAGATATTTTTCTTTCGTCGATTTCATTTTAACCCTTCACTGCATGACTTTTTTTAGTTGGGATGGAAAAATTTAAAGATGATCAGTTTTTGTGTTTCATGTAAAGGGAAAAATATTTTTAAAAATTAAAACAACATTGTGATCGGAGTCTTATCGTGTTTGGGGTCAATTTGATCAGAGAGGAGTCGCAAATACGATGATGAAACATTCAGGAAAGAATAATTGCGTTCTGCAGGAAAAATTGTGCGATTCAGAAACGTATTCAACGGGTGTAGTATCGATTTCGCCGCGATTTCGTCGAACCGAAATCAGGTGAACGTTTGCACAGCCAGTCGGGGCGAGTTCAAGGTAGGCTCGGGACAACACCGACGTTGAAATTGTCGTCGAGGTCAACGGTGTCTGTGCGAGTAAACGCGCGCGCGCGCGTCGCTCGCCTGTGAACGCGGGCTAGAATACTTATGAGCGATCTAGAGGATGGTAAGCCCGACTGAATAGACTCGAACCCCGGTCCACCCCCGTCAGCTCTCTTATCAATGCCAGCAGGCAGGAGATGAGCGCACACAGAGGCCCGAAGTGCCGTCGCACTTTTCACGAACGGGTCCGCCAGGATTGTACGTCGCGCAACAAATACCCAACACCGTCAACCTCGATTGAAATGTTCCCGTATGTATATTAACCAGCCGATCACACTGTAGCCCTTCGAACCCTTTTTAGACCGCAATAAGTACTCGTTAGAACAGATTACGACCAGTCTAATAATGCGAACACTTTAGAGACTCTCTTTCAAACTCGATCGGGGAAGAAAGCGACTGTTGACCCCTTAATTCGCAGCCCCCTGGACGAGGCAATTTCGCTCGAACGTAATCGTTATTGTCCCCAAGCTTCTCCCCTATTAAGCTTCCTCAATGGGTTCGTCGCGAACTTATCCAAAAGTTCTACAGATTATATTAGCTACTCCGGGAAGTGATCAGCTGTATCTTTTAATAAACTGATAATATTAGTTCGATGGAAAACACCTTGTCTTGTTGTGCTCTGTTTAAGCTCTTCGTTGTTAGGACTTTGCACTCCTGAGAACAATCGATCTGAAACTTTGTAACTTACTCTTTTAATATTTAATTTGGAATATAATGATTAATATCAATAATATTAATAACTATTAAATTAGCAATTTTACAATTTAAACTTTTTCTTCCCTAACGTTTCGGTCCTGGTGTGGAACCTTTTCAAAGGAATTTTCCTATGTATAAACTAAATTGTATAAATTACATTAAGAACCGATTTCAGGATGATACGTCTCCGATCACATTTGCTTGTTCCACTGGCGATTTAGCAGTACCCTGATTATCCGAAATTTCCATTACCGTTTAACCTAAAGCAATGCATGCGGAACACGATTCATTGTGCAAATTAGTAAAGATTTAATCTGACGTTACAGCTAACACTGTCAGACACCGTTGACTTCAACGACAATTTCAACGTCAGTGTTGTCCCGAAGCTACCTTGAACTCGCCCCGTCTGGCTGTGCAAACGTTCACCTGATTTCAGTTCGACGAAATCGCGGCGAAATCCATACTACATCCGTTGAATACGTTTCTGAATCGCACAATTTTTCCTGCAGAACGCAATTATTCTTTCCTGAATGTTTCGTCATCGTATTTGCGACTCCTCTCCGATCAAATTGATCCCAAACACGATAAGACTCCGATCACATTTGCTTGTTCCAGGGGCGATTTAGCAAAACCTCGATTATCAATGCATTCGGAACACGATTCATTGTGCAAATTAGTAAAGATTTAATCTGACGTTACAGCTAACACCGTCAAACACCGTTCACTTCAACGACAATTTCAACGTCAGTGTTGTCCCGAAGCTACCTTGAACTCGCCCCGTCTGGCTGTGCAAACGTTCACCTGATTTCGGTTCGACGAAATCGCGGCGAAATCGATACTACACCCGTTGAATAGGGACCAACGGGAATGGAACGGGAATCCGTTTCTGAATCGCAAATTTTTTCCCGCAGGACGCAATGAGTTTCGAACTAGCCACGGAATAAAAAGAACCGCACGACGCCGTGTATCGTTGTACACCCGTTCTCGGCATCGACTGCCATCAAATTTTCGGGAGGTTCCCACGGAATTGTGGAACGGCCGTATAGTTCGCAATTCAAAAGCTGCCGGAGTTGCGAGCAAGCCTGCCGCGCACCGATCCTCGATACCCCGACGGAATCGAATAATTCTGCGCGAAATACATGGCAAGGGCAGACCGGCATCTGCCAATTTGACCGAAAAATAAAACAGAACGAGCCTATCGCGAGCGCAAAGTTGTGCAATTTTTATTCGCGGAGGCCGCGGCCGCACCACAATCCCGAACCACCCTTATTCCTCTAATAACGAGCTCGTCCCTCGCCTCGCCGCGTCCCCGCGCAAATTTAAAAATACTCGCGCGCCGTGTTCAGACCCGCTCACTAACCGCGCCGTGGCGTGGAATAATTTGCGGCGACGAAAAACTGTGAATAAATAACCGGCCCCCGGAGCTGCGCGACGTAATTAATGTCGTATATCGCGTGCCGCAAAAAAAGTCAATTCCGCATCTTAATCCCGGAAAAGCGGACGCAATCGGACCCACGCGGAAGAACAAAATCACGCGAAATCAGCTTTGGTATCGTTTATACAAGTTTTTGGTTTAAAGAACGCGGGGGTTCCTCGATGTACAGTTGCCAGGCTTAATACTCGACTTCTACGTTCTTGTTCCCCTTCCATCGCGTGACTAATCCGGTACTAACAGAGTGGGGCAATTGTATTCCCCTCATCTGGCGACTTTGTATGCTTCAAAATAATTTGTGGACAACAGTTCTTGAATTTTTGTTGAGAAGTTAGAAAATTAGTTTCGCTGTGTAAATAATTTTCTTTTGCAATCGCGAAGAAAAAAGTTGAGGTGCTCATATCTAAATTTTTGAAAAATTACAGCAAATGCAGGCATACAATAATGAATAATAATGAAGCAACATTAAACAAATTAATAAAAAAATATATAAATTTGCAGTTTACTATTCCTTTCTTATTTTCTTATTAAATGATTTATTCCCAATTCCTTTCTCATTTGTATGAAACAGAAATACCAAGGCAAAAATAAAAAAGGTGTGTGCCATTAGAAAGAGTTTTTAATATAAAAAAGTTGATTTGAGTACACGTCTCCGGCGCAGAAATTTGTTCGAGTGCTGATACAATTTCGGGGTGGAACAGCCGATTCGTTAACGCAGTAGTACGATCGTTAACCGACGTAACGATCGTTACAGAAACACGGGATAGCCGGTCACCGATGTAAATGCGGTCTGCGTGACCACGTTACAAAAATATGGAACGTCGGCCGAGCGAACCGCGTGGCGAATTAATTTTTCATCAGACCGCGGCAACCTTCGCGCGGAATATTTTTTCATATCAAGGGGCACGGTCCGTTTTTCGCGGACGTCCTTATTTCCATCTATCCGATGCTCGAGTGGCACCCGAGTGTAATTAGGCGCGTTGAATATTGCATGAGGCTTGAAAATTTATTAAAATGATCTTCAGCCTCGCGTGATTGCAACACGCCTCCCGCGCCATGGTTAAACGTTACCGTGTTGCAGCTGGGATTTTCTCATCTGCTACAACCCCTCCCACCCTCTCACCCGCACCCACATCACCCTGACGGAAAAATCGAAATTATTAATTAAATGTCAACGACGATATCAGATTCCACGATGCACGTACAATTAATACATCGACTGCTTCGGATCGTTCGTTCACTTCGCGAACGCCCTAATTTACTTTATGAAGGATCCAATTTACAGGATGAACAATTTAACATGTTCAATGGCGTCATTTGTTTCCCTGGTAATTGCTTTCCGCTTGGTCGCTACACTATTAGATAAAACGTATCGCCTTCATCTACCACCTAGCGCGATCAACTTCGATTAATCCGTCAAGATCACCACCCTCCCTCCTTTTTAATCCCGTTTTCACGCAATTTGCAACATCACATTTTCATTGTTTTGCGTAAACCGGCTACGTATTTCGCATGTGAATAAATTATATTTATCGAACTCGCTTCGGTGTCTGTTCAGAGTTAATTATTCAAATCTAGAAATCAATTTATCACGTCACGAACTGTTGACACTTTAAAAACGATTCAATTAATTTTTTATAACAATATGCGCTTCGATAAAGATGTTCATTATTATATTTATTATTATCTTCCGTATAGAAAGGATTACGGTTTTCAATCAATTAATGATGTATGTTTCCTCGTGTCGATAGTAGGGTTATTAGTAACTAATAGATCAATTGTTATTTAAAGCACTGTTTGCAAATTACCATTCAATAATTCTATGAAGTTAAAAATTTCTATTTTTCACTAAGCAAGTAGGAATTACTTTTCCTCATTCTAGATTATCATTCAGTAAAATATACCAACGTTTAATAATTTACAGACGCAACTATTTCCTGAAAATGATCGAAAGTAAGATCGACACGATGAAATTAATTGTGGTAATTTGCAAACAGTGTTTTAAATAACAATTGATGGAACCAGTGCGCCGATAACATTAAAGTATTAGTTATTAATTAATGATATGTTCATCAATGAAGTGTAATTTTCATGCAATCATCTTTACTAATATTTACCTTATTGTGTCGCAAAATTAACTTCTAATCTCACAAACTTCCTTTAAAATGTTAATTCTCCTTGTGCGTATTTTTCTGTACAAAATTTTGTCCGACAATGTGTAGGCAATACACATGAATGGCGTCGAACGTTTTAATTATGACTGTAATGTGCGATTCTCATTCGTGCGGCTGCAATTTCATTGGATACGGGACAAGGAGGAAGAAGAAGAAAAAGAAGGGGATAGAAAGGATGACGCGCGCTCGCCGGAATCTCAGCGCGGGAGAATTTCGCTGGAGAAAAATCCCGAGAATTCCAATATAAAAGGCCCTCGAGAACCTGAATGCACCTGCTGCCGCGGCGAATCCTCCGGTTCGACACGCGATGAGAACTGCATCCGTCTCTCGTCGGCGAAATCCCTTCGCGCTCCGGGGAGTTGAGGGAATACGAGTCGCGTGCATTTCGCTCCTCGTCCGACTGCAGGTGCACGTGTTTCTTAAGTTTCTGCTGCACTTTCGGTCCTCGGATCTGTATCCCCATTCCGCCCCCACTCGAAATGCAATCGCTCGTTGGCCTGGTATCGCGCGTTTTCGGTTCCCGGAGACTGTTTCGTTGTCTCGAGTGCAGTCTCATTCCCAACTTCGTTGTTCCGTTCCTCTTCCGTATCTCGACGCTTTCCGTTTTCACTGAGTCGATACGATCTTACACATTCGAGATCATTCGATTCTTTACCCTACCACCGATCCTATACAATCATGCTTCTTCGCGGATTTTTTCAGTTGGAAACTTTGCGTTCTTCTTTCTACTGGTTTATCGTCGAATCTAATTAATTGAGTTCCATGGAGATCAACGACACAAATTTCCCGATACGGTTTCCACCGACAACATTTCATCAACTCCAGATTTGACCGGCAACCCCTTTAACCGATAATAATTTTGACCGACACAAATTTTTTTTTAATTTAATGCAATTAGAATCACAAAGTAGAGATTATTTTGCCATACATTATTTTTTAATATATGAAATTCTTCTCGATCGCAATTTTAGGTTATAATAATTTTAGCTATGATTTCGGCGCACGGTTCGATCACATAAAACTACAGCAATTTTGCAATTTAAAAGTAACTCAACGTTTCGATCCCGATGTGGATCATTTTCAAGAGAGACGTTTTTGCGTCTAAAAGACAAAGTATCAAAATTAGTGTTTAAGAATATTTGAACAATAGATATAAGCCAATTTTATTTTATAAGCCAATTATTTTTTAATACATTATTATATTTTATAGAATACAATACAAATTACCTTAACCAACAACGAGTTTAGATTAGTTGTCGGTCAAAATCGTTGTTGGCCAAAGTAGTGGTCGGTCTAATCTGGTGTCGGTGAAAACCGTGTCGTGGAAATTTTTGTCGGTGATTAATTAATTATCTCCCATATGTTCCTCAAAAAATAACTGCATATAAGAGACTAGGATAACAATTCACCCATTACACTTTATTTATATCGTCATATTGTTAAGAAATGCATCTCATGACGTCGATATAAAAGGATGAATAATTTTACAGTACGTGAAAATATTAAATGGGTGAATTTTCACCCTGAGGAACGAATGAGGGTTATTCAAGATGATCACGAAAAAATATGTTGGTGTCCAATCAACTACTGCACATTTAATTATTGCATTATATCAATTTCATATTCATAAAATTAAAATAGAATCATATACAATGGAATCATTCTAGATCGAAAGAAATGTTGAAAAAACCGACAATCAAACATTTTGAATAGTCCACACTCAAACCGTATCTATTTTTAAAAAATCGCAAAAAATTTGGTCAGCCACGGTTTCGTTATCGTTAGAAATTAATGATAAAATTGTTTCTAGTGTTTAATCGATTCCAGCCAGATCGGAACATAGGAAAAAGAGGACGGAGAAGGCAGGGGTGGGTCGGCGGGTATAGGGAATTGTATTCATGAGACGGATCGTATTATGCGATAGGGAAGCGGAGTTATTCGAAACGTCTTGGCGTTACTTCGTATGATCCACGCGCGCCTCATATATATGGGGACGTGGAATCCGCGACGATACCTCGAGTCGGTGGGATCCGCGAACGATAAATACACGCGGCATAAATGTCAATTTTTCAGTGGCCGGAGCCGCGCGAATACGCCATTCGGTAAATGTTATCGAATAAAGGGAAATGTATGCCGCGCTCGTGACCCCTTAGACAGGGCGAGAAAGAAGGAGATAGAGAGAGAGAGAGTAGCACACATCCGGTTCGGAATATATTCATTTTCCAGAATAATTCCGGTGCGTCCGGGAACGAATGAGAGTCGATTCTCGCTCGAACGACGTTCCTCGAGAGAGCTCGATGAAATTCAGAGAGGTCTCGTGAATTATTTTTACACGGGACGTGTCACTGACACGATTCCGTCGCCACCTTTATGCGTCTTCCTTTCTCGTGTAACGACGATTTCCGTTCCCCGCGATCCAGTTCGTTATTTTTAGGTGTATACCGCGTATATCAGTATTGTCCCTTTTATATCTTCTCTGATGGACACTAAATATTACAGTACCTTTCTTCGGGGAACCTGAAATGCTCGAGCTTTTTTTTCTCTCGTGCCTATAGCCGTCCTTTGGCTTAGAAGGACACGAAAGTATCTTATTGGAATGACAATGAGTTGATCTTATGAAAGGATTGAATAAGCTCAATTTGTTCTCACCCTTAAATGTCAGATCGTTGTTTTGTAAACATTCAAGCGTGTAATTTTCTTTTGAATTTTTCAAACAATATAATATACAAATTTGAAATTATATATATGTCAAAAATACGCTGTTTTCCTATTAATCCTAATGTAAAGTTTAATAACCCTCTAGGGGAGGAGGTGCATTTAAGCTCACGATAGGAAAAGAAAACGGAGCGTTTCGTCCTAGGACCGCTAGAGGGCTTGTCAAGCTAAATAGCGCTGGGACATATGCATGAAACGCGTCACGTGACCGGCGGAAGCGTGGGGGAACAGCTCTGTAGAAGGGGAAACTAGGACTTTCTTGAGAATCACGTTCGATGATCACCACACAATTCTCTCCTCGCCTCTACCCTAAATTTAAATTAGAATTTTCCGTTCAGCAAAGAGTCGGGGCACGATTCGGGTTAACTGCCCGAAACCGATTTTCTTTGTTCCCAGGGACCGGAGCATCTCAGAAGCTTCACGCGGAATCGAAAGCTCGGTCTCGCTTGATTGAATCGACCATCCCCGGTCTCGTGGTACTCGTTCGTGGATAAATCAAACACGCTGCAAATAAACTGTGCCACACCGCGGGATAAACGACTCCGAACGCTCGGAATTAGAACCCCCTCCCGGTGAAATATGTATGTATCGATCGGACGCGAGCTGGCACTGTGGAATGTGCCATCGAATATTTTTAGCCGTGCCCCAACGTGTAAAACGCTCGTGAATTATTTCGAGGAATATTGTTGTCAAGGGTGTTGGCGTGGCACCCGCCGGCCTTTTCGTCTCGAGGGGCTGTTCTGGTTTCTCATTTCGAAAAAAAAAATCGATTTTTTCCACTTCTATCAAGTTGTACAATATGTGTACCGAAGAATTTGTTGGAATTCGTAAAATAGGCATAGTTGCACATGCTTTAAAAGAATGTACAATTCATGAATTGTACTGAATATTTTTAGTTTAAAAAAATCACACGTGTGTATCGAAAGCCAATGGATATGTATGAAAAAACCTAATTCGAAAGATTCGACAGTTTTTCTGAAAAAAAATCAGAATACTCCCTCCAAGAAAAGGGTATTATATTATATTATATTATTCAGCGACTCCAGATTTGACTGACAACGCTTTTAACCGACAACGATTTTAGATTCGTTGGCGGTCTTTGTTGTCGATCAAATTCGTTGTCGTTCAAATCCACTGTCGGTTAAAGGCGTTGTCGATTAAATTCGTTGTTGACTCACATCTGGAGTCGGTGAAAATTGTGTTGGGGAAAACTGTGTCGGTGATTTCCATGGGACCCGCTGGAACACACTCTGAAAAACGGCGTGGTCTAAAATCAAATTCAAACTCCCACACAGCGGGCATTTGTCTCGACAGATGCATACATTATTAGCAAGGATCAAATCGCAGAATACTTAAGGATTAGCATTGTCGAGGTTATCATAGAGGTTTCCGCAGATCGCTCGGTTTTATGGTCAGATACGATTTCCGGGGGTTGCTCGGTCCTGGTCGAGCTTTCGATTCGAGAGAACCGGGCTTATAGAAGCTTTATAAACCGATAAAATCATTCGAACAAATTTTTAAAAGCTTCGAAGCGGATGTTTCGCTACGGCACGGCGGATCGAATTTTTCCAGTGATTGAAGAGAATCGCTCGACGCGTTCCGCATACACATAAATTGTTCAGAATTTCGCGAATTGAATCACGGGTGCCCGGCCGGTTCTGTATACTTAACGAAGTATTTCTAAATTGAGAGAAAGGGATGAGAAGCGATCGAGTCAGTTGCATACGCTAAAATCCTTGCATGATATATTTTGTAGTTTATAGTGTTATAGTAAACTGTGCGGATGTTTGTGTAATTTTTAGTTAATAAAGCACAATCATCTAATATTACAACATTTTTAATTCAACCGAGTTTGTTGCTATTCCGGTAGAAATTTTTATGTTGCATAAAGATCCGCAGATTATTAATAACGAAGTACCAGTATTACAGTGTTTAGCTATGCGGATGTTTATGTAATTTTCGATTAATAAAGCTGTAATGATCTAATATTACAACATTTTTAATTCAACCGAGTTTGTTGCTATTCCGGTAGAAATTTTTTATGTTGCATAAAGATCCGCAGTCTATTAATAACGAAGAACCAGGAAAATACGGATGAATCGATGGATTCGTAGCTTGCGAAATCCGAGTGTGCCGTTACATGATTCTGCGTGGATCTTTTAATCAATCTCAGTTTCCATTATTTCTCGATAGGAAAAACAATGTGGAATGACACAAAGCGAACGTGTTCGGGGAATAGGTTTTATGGCGTTTCGCGTGTGCATTAAAAGATAAAGGATCAGCGTGGCCAGCAACAAGTAACCGTGAGGCAAGCAACGCCGTCAGCGCGATAATCATCGGCCCGTTTGCATCCGTTGGAAAGAAAAGGCGTTCCTCTTTAAATCGGCCGACGGGCTTGCGGAAAGCCCGGCCGATTAAGAATAAAAAATTGGCCCACGGGAGTGGTTAACGCGTTCCCTCCTTGGCCCCGACCTAATCCCGAGCGTTAAATACGTCGTCAGTCTCCCGCTAAGTGCTCCGTCCTACGGACGAATTCGCACGAATGGAACCGGAAACTCTATCTAGAGGATAGAGAGAGAGAGAGAGAGTCAGGGTTTTTCTTTCGAAAGGAATCTCACGCTCGATTAATAATCGATTTTCGCATTAGCGACCTCGAGGTAACGGGCTACGATGTCTCCTACGAACGGGATGATCTCGCGTGAGATTCCATAGCTGGCTTGCTAAGCGAGCGCCAGAACCTTCGCTTAATAAATTCCCGCGCGTACCTAGCTTACGTCGACGATATTTTCCTGATCAGGGATTTAGGGATTTCATGTCCAGGCATCGACGAATCCCGCTGTTCAAGCTCCTCCCGCTCTTAAGCCGCGTCCTTTCCGAACGAATATCCCCGCGTTTCGCAAACACATACTCGGTGAACCTCCACCGCAAGATATTTTATGGTCGAAATACGCGAAATTAATTTCGAAGAGTTTTCCGCTGATCTGCAAGCGATTTCCCAATTGTCTCGCAGGACAATCATGATCCGTATTTTTTATGAGTTTTTAGGTTGAACGATAATCCGCAAAAATTTTTAATCTCCCTCATTGTTTTGCAAGACCCTTTCGTGGCTTGTTTGATAAAAGAATGAGCATCGAGTTCGTCGACTACTCTGAACTATTTTAAGTTCCGATCTAGCCGGAATCGATTTAACACTAGAAAAGATTTTATCATTAATTTCTAACGATAACGAAACTGTGGGTGACCAAATTTTTTGCGATTTTTTAAAAACAGATATAGTTTGAGTGTGGACTATTCAAAATGTTTGATTGCCGGTTTTTTAATTAAAATGTTTGACGTTCGGTTTTTTAATTGAAATTTAGAGATACAATAACATATAGCATCGAAACATAGCAGACAGTAATTAAAACATTCTATGATTGAAACATGAATAAAACTTGACAATTAACGTGTAACAGGGTCGAATGATTGCAAACATGACAAAATATAGTATTACGTAGCTTGTATAATAATTAGGATTCCGTAGATCACAATATACCGACAAATTTTCATCAAATTGTATTACTTTACCGAAACATATAGTTTTGCACAGGAAATAATTGTTCGAAATATTTCAATTGAATCAGTGATTGACTATCACTCGATTTCTTCGAGTATACTATATGAACTAGTAAATCATTGAACGCAATTAACAAACCTGTGGTTGGCTATTCATAAATCACGCACTAATTCGAAAACATTGATTCTCATATTTAATTCAACTACGTGAAATAATTGATAAATTTAAATAACTAATTAGCAGAATGTTGAATCGTTTTTCTGTTTGATGCATATACAATTAATTTATAATTTGTAGTTTCAGCTTATAGTATTAAAGTTTATTAGTCACACTGAAACCTAATCTTGGACCTAATTAATGGACAGCTAAGTGCTCCTGCCAAAACTGTACCATACTGTTCTAACGTACATTAGTCCGGCAGAAACCTAATTTAGGAAACTGTGTGGGGAGAACTAAACTATCTGTTGTTCTACTTTCATTGAAAAAGCGAATCAACACAATGGAGAACTGTAAACGTATACTGAAAACCAGAATGGAAGTCACGTTCCTCTCATAAACCAACCCTAAAGTTTTATACATATATCTAACATGAACCCTCCTATTTATTTTGCAGTAATCCTGTATATTGAGGTTATTATTTTCTGTACGCTGCCGAGGGTGATAAAACAGACCGAAGCTTCAAGAGCTCATGTCAGCTTCTTCGTTGTAAAGTCGACTTTTATATTTACGAGCGTCCGATATCGCGACCGTGTTTCTCTGCCACATATCGGACGTAAAAAAACCAGTTAGACATTTGTCGGTTCACAGTTCTTTAAAATCACAAGATTATCATTAACATAAGAAATAATTAATTAATTATTTATTTATTGATGCCGTAAACCATGTTTAGTTTATATAGCATATAATATACGTATAGCTTACAGTGTAACACTTATTTTAAAAAAATTAATGAAGTATATAACGTAATATATCATCATAATAATTAATTAATTAATTATTTATTTATTGATCGTAAACCATGTTTAGTTTATATAGCATATAACATACGTACAGCTTACGGTGTAACACTTATTTTAAAAAAATGAATGAAGTATATAACGTAATATATTAACATAAGAAATAGTTAGAACTTAGAAATTGTTGAACAATATAGTACGAATATAAATATTATCCAAAATGGGTCGTGTTTGGAGTCGTTTTAATCAGAAAAATGTGAGAAATATATTGGCAAAAGTTCCATAAATAAATCATTCAAGTCGAAACAGTTGTTTATTTACAGTCACAGTGGGATTCGAATATCCCGCAAATGTCGTGCACATCTTTTCGCCATGTATCGAGACAATACTGTACATTTCGTTTGAAGGGGATTGCGCGCGATTCTTTTTTCTGGAGGAATTTCGTAGGTTCCTGTTAAGGATTGCTCGGCGGCAATTCAATTTCTTCCTAATTCGACAGCGTCCCAGAAAGAAATCCGCAGGAAATTCGGTTTGGAATAAAGCAGGAAGCTTTCGGTTCGCGCCGCCTTTCAAGCAGCGTGCCAGGGAACACGGTAAGGGGGGCAGACAAAACGAGGAGAACGAAAAAGAACAAAGGTTTGTCTATTTCTCGGTGGCGCGCGGGTTCCCGCGTATTCTTGACACGTGTCACACGACCTCTCTCCGTCTTTCAGATCCGCAATACCCTCGACACCGAAGGATTTCCAATCTCTCCTTTTCATAGCGCGCGAGAGGGCACCGGGAATATAGAAAATGCCCGCGAAACAGAGGAATCCCGATGTAATCCGGCCACGGAGACGCGACGCCTACGTGCTCGAGAAACTTTTCACCGCGATACCAAATCGGTAATGTTCACGTCGACTGGCAAGAATGATCCGGGGTATTTGCTGCTGCGGAACTCCACTGTTTTTTTCGGGCAATATTGATTTTACTGTCGGATTCCACTGTCCAGCTCGCCGAGACATCGGTCTCTCAGATTTACTCTCTAATCAATCAATCCTCCACGGAACCCTCGGCTTTCTGTCCCTGTGCAGAGTTTCTAATAATGTTTTTCGGCTCCATCATTCTGTACAAAGTGTTGAAAATCTGTCAATAACCGGTGAACACCGATCACATCTGAATTCAAATCGGTTCGCTGTTACCGAAATCGACGCCGCACTATGGGGCAAACGTAATTCTTTTTTTGTTTTGTTCGTTATTGATCTGGAAAAGTTTTCAGGAAAAAAATATTCCAGGTAATCGCGAAGAAAAGTCGGAAAATTCGGACAAACTGCAAAAATCATAATTTTTTAAAGTTTTCTCTAATTCACAAAGCGATCTCGAACAAATTTATTGAAATTGGGACAGCATCTGTCAGGTCAGCTAGTTAGAAATGAAATAGAAATGAATTTTCATATATCAGAATATACCTATAAAATATTTTCTATAAAAATCCCTGTTAACTTAAGTTCAAAATCAAATCATTCTACGAGTTCCTTTAGATTCGATTTCTATAAAAATTCATCTAGAATGATTTTATTGAGAATGAAATAACTGCTGCAATAAAGAGGCAGTTCCACTTTCGGGTAAGTAAACCAAATGGAAAGGCAATTAAAAATAAAGTACGTTTCAAACGTGCTGTGAATAGATGGTGAATTAATATTTCTATTGATAAATGTTTACATGGTTGATGAAACCTTGTTCATTGCTCCAATTAATACAGATTCAAAAATGGAAGCTACTTGTTGTGTTCGTTTTTATAAATCGAAAAAAATATGCAGGGTATCAATTTCCGAATGAATTCCTATTAAATTAATAATGGCCCAGTGTGCGATATCGTCGAGTAAAATGTTTTTAATAGTTTTCGATCAGGGGAATGGCCGACTAGAAAGTGTCGCGACGAGAAATCAAACGCCGCGGCAGCTCGCATTAGTTAAATCCTAATGCCGGGCGATTAATTGCCGGGGCGAACACGTATGTTCCGCGAGATTTATACGTGCCCGTAAACCGCAAACAAGGGACACGTTGCCCCCGGTGCTCGTGGAAAGAAACACACCCGGGGGGAGGGGGTTGGGAAGCAAGCTCCATGGGAGTAAAGTCAGATGACGCAACAGAGAAGGGGGCAAAGGGAAAAAAAGGAAGGAAAAAAAGAGAAATAACAAGAGAGAAGAAACGGAAACGGAGAAAAACAGGAGAACGCGAGAGGAAGCGAGGAGGGAAATAGAAAGGACAGTACCGAATGCAACGAGCAAACCGGGTGTACGAGCTAAATCCTACGAGAGGCGGAGAATGAACGAGAAAGAGAGAAATAGGGGAATGGGAGAGAAAGAGAGAGGGAGACGGAGGCAGAGAAACATTTTAGCCGGTTATATGCAGTATGAGTTGTTGCCAAAAAATATCAAAAATCTTCTGGCCGAGAGCCAATGGAGGTTGAACACAAACCACGGACCACACGCACGGCGAATAGCCAGCCGAATAATAGGACTTTATTGTTGGACGTATAAGCCCGTGTACGTGGTCGACGTGTTCGTTCGCGTATTTTTCGACTTAGATATTGCACTTTCGGCGATCTGATCGACGATTCGATTTTCCCCGGTCGGTTGGCCGTTCCTTCACCGTTCTCCACTGGAAAGTGTCATCAAATTTATCTATTACATTCGACGGACCTACAGACACCTCCTGATGTTGTTTTCCGCAGAAGTCACCATCTTTATCGTGGATGATAATTTTATTTATTAATCATTTATAGTTTATTTTAATGTGGTCCCATTAACAGCTACGTCGTTAGCGGCCATATGGTTTACAATCGAATCTATCATACATGTTACTTAAGGAGAGGAAAGGTAGAAGTTGAACACGTTTTTCTACCCTACGTTAGTTGAACTGAAGCGCTTGAGCAAGAAGTTGAGTTCTCATATTCATGTATTACCAATCTATGGCATTGCTTTATTTCATAACCTCGTAGAACAATTAACAAATTTATTCCCAGCGACGCAGTAGAAAGGATACTCGTTCTTACACGTACATCTTCCGATAAGAAAACTGGTTTCCGACTGTGAACGTCGTCCAGTATCCAGATAAATTGTAATTCCTGTTGAAAACGGTCGATCGGCGATGATCGGTGGAGGAACGAGAGGACTAGTCGAACAAGCGATTCGATAACTTCGGCGAGGACGAGTTAACCAACTTTCTTCGTTTTCCCGTGGCGGCATCGGCGCCGCGCGGCGTGCTTGGTTCTCGACGATCGCGACTCAAGAACGGCAATAGAAAGTTTTCTAGTCGCGAACAAGCATCCATAATTAACGATCGAAGTTGCACGTCGCCCTCGCGCGACCGCCCGGCCGGGTATTATCATCAATTTCGTGTAATTGCATAACGGGTCTGTATATTAGGGAATAAATTGACGTCCTGTGTCATCTAATTAGCGCGAGAGAGCGTGTGCTAGCGCGGCCGCGCCCGCGCGCATACTTCGAATTGTTTGAGCGCGTAATTATCGCGAATTTCTCGGAGCACCGGTTGGTAATTAGTGATAAAACGTTATCAAGCTGCATAATTATCGGGGACAGCTATGCGTCGCCCCCGTGTACAATGACGCATCGCCGGAAACCGATACGTGATGTTTTCGCGCCTCGCTTCCTAGACCTCGTTGTTTGCGGCGATCATGTTTATACGCTCGGCGAGCAGTCGATATCGCCGCTGGTCCACGGGTCCCAGGTCAATGGAAATGAAATCTCGTTTACGTCCAAGAAGTCCTACTACTTCGCCGCGGCCCGCCGGCGACGACGTTCACGGAGTTTCGTGGCTCCTGGTTATTTCACCGGTGATGGAAGGACTCGAGAATTAGTTCAAAAGTTCCCTCCCTCCGAAAGGTATTCTTATCTTTAATCCTCCGACGGTCGGAGGACTCGCTGGGACTTTTTACTGTCTCGGTGGAAACTCCGCTTGTTAGCATCGGGACTCTAAACCAGTCTAACTTCCGGCTAAAACCGAATCCTGGTTATCCTATGTGGGAGTTGGGACTAGTCTCGTTGGCAGTTACGAAGCTGTGCTGCTTGGTCATTTATTCCCATAAGTATGGGGGTAAATTAATTAGTTTATCGATCGTAATTTATCTGAAATATATTATGAATTTTATTCTCAGCGCAAAGTCCGATCATTTTTCTACACAACAAATAGCTATATTGTAGGAATACTAAACTTTAATAGGAGGAAAAGAAAGGAGATGTTTCGTTCTAGACCCGCTAGAGGACTCATCAGTAAGGCTATCTAACGGGCCCTGCCTTATACACGGGATGTTCGAAGGCAATTTGAGAAACGTATTTATGCTGAATATGGGGGTAGATTAGAAAACAGTGTGTGGACACGCGGAGACTAAAAATAAGTGCGAATCTATTGTAAAGTTCGATACAGCGATAGTTAGGTAGTAATATATAATAAATTTTGTGTTTTCGGCGGACGGTTCAATCATTAATAGACAACAGCAAATTTGCAATTTAATTTATCGCAACGTTTCGATCACTATATGGATCATTTTCAAGAGAGGCAATTTTGCGTCTGAAAAATAATACATTTATTTATTAAATTAAATTGCAAATTTGCTGTTGTCTATTAATGATCGAACCGAGCGCCGGAAACACAAAATTAATTTATATATTACATTTTCGGTCGAGAAGAATTTCACTTTTCACGTTAGGCAGTAAGATATGTGTTGATAGCGGAAATTAGGATAGGCAGGATAAAATTAACAATTTGACAATAGAATTGTTGAAATTTTTAAGCGTTTACAGCTAGCTTTCAAAAGAAACGGAATAAATTAATATAAAACTGGGAGTAGATTGATCGGTGAGATTTTATTTTCGGAATTATTCGTTTATAGAAGTCTTGTCAAGCTGTTTGAGATATATTTCTGATGAGATTGACTCGAAACACGATATGATTTCGATCTTATTTGCTTGTACGAAATTTCCATTACCCGAATAGGTTCGTCACATGTGATCCGTTCAACCTGAAGCAATGCATACCGGACATGATTTATTGTGCAAATTAGTAAAGATTTAATCTGTCTCTGCGGCTAGCTAATTGTTCCTCGTTCCCCTAGATCCTCCATATTGATCCTCCATCAATGATTACGACTTTATACAGGGTGAGGCACCTAAAGTAAAATATTTTCCATCGCAGTTCACCGTCAACTAGATAGTACATTGAAAAGTAAATCATTCTAATTTCGAAAACTCTGAAACACTTTCAAAATGTTTCAGCAGTTGCTCGTTATTAGTCAAAAGATGATTTACAATTCTATGGAGAACTATGTCCCATACATACTATGTTCACTGATCATTCGAAATGCATTTGCTTCGAGAAGCAACGCTTGTCGAGGTCTCGGATAAAAATTTCAAACTCAGTGAATCCTGCGTTCAAATCTACAAACCAAAAGATTGCGATTCTCCATGCAGATATGATTCAAAATTGTAGAACAGAATTTTCCTTTGCGGCAGCCTTTGTTCTAACAGATATGAAATTCAAATTTCTTTCTTCCTCCAATAGGATCCGATTGGCTAGTATGTTCATTCAAATACCGATTCTACATTCTTCAGACACCAAGGCAGTGTACTGGAGAACGATGTTTGCTATTTTCGAGCCTGGAATCCGGTTATGGAAAAAGGTTGTGATTCCGTATGGGAATGCATGTCAAAATCCAATGTAGAATTTTTGGTGGTTCCCTCCGGGCATAAATGCATACATAAATAAATGCGTATAATATGAAAAATAGTTGATATATCGCAAACATTTCTCTGTAATATTTGAAGGTCCTCGTTCATTAACCAGAGTTTAGAGAGAAAATAGGAGAACATACAAGAATATACAAGAATATACAAGAATATACATGAAGATTCAAGAATATTTAAAAATATACATGAATGTACAAGAATATACTAGAATATACATGAATATACGAGAACATACAACAATATTCAAGAATATACAAGAAGATTCAAGAATATACAAGAATATTCAAGAATATTTTAGAATATACAAGAATATATTAGAATACACAACAATATACAACAATATACAACAATATTCAAGAATATACAAGAAGATTCAAGAATATACAAGTATATTCAAGAATATACTAGAATATACAAGAGTATACATGAGTATACAAGAATATACAAGAATATACAAGAATATACAAGAATATACAAGAATATACAAGAATATACATGAATATACAAGAATATACAAGAATATACAAGAATATTCAAGAATATACTAGAATATACAAAAATATACAAGAATATTAAAAAATGTACGAAAATACACAAAAATAGACAAGAATATACAAGAAGATTTAAGAATATGCCAGAATATACAAGAGTATACAAGAATATACAAGAACATACTAGAATCTCTAGTTTTCTATTTTAGAAAGAAGTTTGACAAACTGTACATTTAATTAAATTTCATTGTGCCTATTTAAAAACAATGTTTCCAGATTTATTACTTGGAAAATTCAACTTTCCTGTGTCGCGTCGCGTATAAACGCATAAAATAAGTTTCCCGCGAGCCGGACAATATAATACCGCGCGTCGATCAATTTGTTTTACGCTCGGTTTAAACAACCGAGTAAGCGTAGACGTCTGGCAGGATGGTAGAAGTCCTCGTTTCATCAGACGCGACGCCGTGCGAACAGCTCCCATGAAATAACAATTTCTGAGAGGCAAAGAATTCCTCGGCGAGAGGTGTCGCGGACATATCTCGGCCTGTGTTGTTCCGCCATTCACGCGAATGGTATTCGCCGGAGCAACAAGTATTCACTGGTATATTTCCACGTAAATTCGTCTATTCGTTACTGGAAACGCGGTGTTCTGCAATTTGCTGTTACTTTTGTCTCGCCGTGTTGTTCCGCTCTCGTTACGCGGAACAGGACGAGCGGGTCTCGTTCGCGATGACGATGGCGAAGCGAGCTTGCACGATTACGCGGACTCTAAATTTATCGTCCGTCCCTTTGCGGCCTATCCCTTTGTCCCGCCGTCTAATTGCGACATTTTTCCATCGTTGCCGGAACTAATTAGCGTCCCCGACGCCACTTCCACGGCCAGTTTTAGACGCTGTTTAGCCAGCTTTCCGCCACGACGATTACCGCCAACATCCGACATTTTTACGCGGTCACGACCCACACTATTCCTCTGTTCCCGTCCTCTCACTCTTCCTCTCTCGCGTCCTTTGTTTTCCGAACACGCAATTTCGCTTGAACGCGCGTGACTCTTCAGAATCCACTGACACCACCCCGAAGAGGCGTCTCTACATCTTAGTGAAGGGACGTAATTCTCTCAAAAATACCGGACACGGTTTTCAAAGTTTTTCGATCAAATATTTTCGTGAGCTGCGTAATCTGATCGTAGATAATTTAATTCGTTCGAAGAATACATTGAAAAAATTACAATTTTCTGGTAGCCGTCGTTTAGATTCGGGGATGGAAATAGCCCTTAAAGTTTGGAGTTAAATATCTCGGACGTTGTTGAAGCTAGAGGATTAACTTTGCTACATTTAAAAAATATTTCAATACTTCACACGTTTCCACAACTTTTGTTCCAAACAATTTTCCAAATGTTAAATAGTTTACGCGGTAGGTGGCACGCTGTGTTGCTCTGTAGAATAACAAAATTGACAGTCACTCGTAAGCTAATTTAGATGCACGATTCTCCAATTCCCTTTTCGTCTCTGAATGCGAAAGGAATTGCATTTGAAACTGCACCGTCGGATCGTGGAATGTTGTGTAAAGGGAAAGGACGAGAAGGGCGACGTTGTGCACGGGCGGAGATAACACTGGCGGAGAATTGATAACTTTTGTGCGAGTCTGGAATGAATTATTGAAAAATCCATGTAACGATAATATTGTAGAAGGTTGTGGAATGAAAGAGAGGGGAAATAGAGTGGAGGGTGGGAGGGAGGCGAGCGCGAGTCTCGGCGTTCCGAAGTAATTTAAATTCAAAGGGCGGCGCAATTAAGAAAACCAGGCGAGCGAAGCGGAGGCGTGATCCCGTGGATTCTTCTATTTCCGTTCTTACGTAATTCACGTGGTTCGTCGGGACCGGCTTACTTTATCGCGATTAACGGCGGATAAAACGGAATTATTGCACGGCCGGGGAATTCCACTCACGAGGGAAATAACTTCGCTCATCCGAGACATCGACATGGCCGGGGCGACCGCAATTCATACAGTCGGATATGAAATTTTCCGATTGAACTTGTCCGTCGGCGAACAAAGAATTTAATAGAGTTGGAAAGTCTTGAACAGCCGCTCGTCGGAATGAGTAAATTACGGGTGGAGAGGACTCCGGATAAAGAGAATCTAGCGTCGGAGATCCCAATCCTGAAGTCGGCAACGAAGTCACGTCGCGACCCCTATCGCCGTCTTAAGAGTGAACTTCTTTTTCTTCCTCGAGAAGTAGTCGACTTCTCTCGTTGAATCTTATAGTTTGATTCTGCGGGAACGACTATGGCACATTTTAAGCTACCGTTCACGATGTTATTGACTTGCACACCTGGCTCGGTGTTCCGAACTCCGACCTCAAATTTTATAAGTCTCTTCTTCCCCGAAACGAGTTTTTGCTAGCTCGTTCACAAAGCACGATGTAGATCAGTATATTCTTGTATATTCTTGTCTATTCTTGAATATTCTTGTATATTCTTGTACGTTCTTGTATATTTTACTATATTGTAGTATATTCTGTGACCTTGAACGATCTAAAAAGATTATAGTCACTGAAAAAGGGACTACCATCATAGATGTTTAAAAAGGGGTGGACACTAAGTAGCTGTGACGTAAAATCATTAAAAGAATGAAATACTGCTACATTATACTATTTTCAACCTATTGAACACATTCAGATGGAAAATAAATGTTTAGTTCACTCCAGTTCCTCGCAATTCAGAACAATTTTTATTTTGCATAAAATCTGTAATCTAGTAATAATATTTAAAAAAATCTCTGCCGCGAAGGGTTAATATTCTCTTCTCTTGCGTTTCCACCCTAAAGATGTGCTCGACCTCTTCGACTCGCGAGTAAACTCAGGTTCGCCGGATTCGCGTGTGGCCCATTGATTTCTAAGTTTCGTCGGGAAGTCGATTAATCAACCCCCATCGCCTTGGAAAGAGGGGGTAGTCGATGAGGGGGTCGGGCGATATTTCAGCCGGAGATCAGTCGTGCCGTTCGTTGCCGAGCTTTCTTCGTCTGACGGCCATTAACTCGAATTACGGTCGCTCCGGCAGCCTGCCTGAAAAGATGAACTTCGACGGTACGCAGACGACCGCGAACCCTAAGAGCTGCCTTTCCGTCGATGTCTTTACGAGTTCGCGCGATTGCCTCATCCGAAGGAGTCACGGAAACGACCAGGCTTCGCCGTCGCCGTCAAAACCTTTCCACCCTCGTAAAAACCAACGTGACTTTCGCGCTCAGCTATAACAGGCCACGGACGCTGGGCTAAACTCACCTAACTAGATATGTCGGACGTGAGCGGCTCGTTCGCAGCCCTGATGTCCCGACTCGTGACGCGACCGGAACGGGTTGCCCTCCATCGACACGTTCTTGCTTCAACTTGATACCTTCTGATCAGTTCAATGTAGAGACGTTTCCGCGTAATTGGGGTCGTTAAGCAAGTAGAATAGGGTAGCCAATGGCCGGAGAAGAAGAATTAGGAACGTCCACGAACAGAATCCAGGAGCAATATCGTTCGCCGTTGCATAAATGAAATGGGGTGGGTTGTCCAATTTATACGAAAATTTTAAAAAGTGGAACGAAATCCTATTTTTAATAGGAGCAAAATATGGTATTCCATTAAAGCACGTAACCTTGAACTAACCTTGAGAAAATAAATATCCTTTTCGATCACGGTGATATTTTACAAGATTATAGAAGTGCCTGTACGTCGAGGTTCTTAAATTCTTGGAATCTTTTGGCTGACAGAAAATCCGCAGTGCAATTATAACACGCGAACGACGAACAGTTTATTTCCCGTTAACCTGCCACGGAGATGCTTCCCGAGAGTTATTCCGAATTCGCCAGACACGCGAGGTTCCTCTCAAAGATAGTCAGGGGGGCTCTGTTTCGTTAGATGTCCCGCTGGATTTGGCGGATTCCGCAGTGGCGTCACGTGCCGCGATAACGAAAACGACGCGGGTTGACACGCGCTCCGATTTGCCTCGCGAATTCCATCGGGACGCGTGGATTTCTTTGGAAACTGTTCACAGGGTAATCTCCGTGGGATTCCGGTACCGGGAAGTTTTACGTTTCGCGCGTGTCGTGGCCCACGGTTTTTCGTTTTTCTTTGCGAACCGCATTTTCGGCTGCGGTTCGGATGCGTTCTGTGACCAATCTGTGCAAATTGCTCATCAAACAAACATGAAATGCATATTGATTGTCTGTTACAACTAGTCTGATTCTAATCCACTTGTTTAATACATTTTTCTCACGTAAAATCTTTCAGAAGGAAAGAATTTTATAAAATGATGTGTGGAAATGAGAATTTGTCAAGCTTAATTCGATCAGCAAGTAGTACAAGTCACTAAATAGTCAGATGTTGGAGAATTTATTATACAAGTAGTACAGACCACTAAATAGTCAGATGTATTGATTGTCTGTTACAACTAGTCTGGTTCTAATACACTTGTTTAATACACTTTTCCCACATGAAATCTTCCAGAATAAAATATTTTTGATGTGTGGAAATGAGAATTTGCAAGCTTAATTCGATCAGCAAGTAGTACAAGCCACTAAATAGTCAGACGTTGGAGAATTTATTATACAAGTAGTACATACCACTAAATAGTCAGACGTTGGGTAATTCATTAGGCAAGTGGTATAGGTCAGCCGGCGATCCACCAAGCAGAATTAGTAATGTAATCTTCCTCAGTAACCACTGGTGGATGACGAGTTAATTCGTCATTAATATTCGCCATCGCGAAAATCCTTTAATTATCAATTCCACCGGTAACTCTTAAACAAAGTTACTACTGTGACAGTCTGATACTGCTGGCGACGCTGTCGAAGCATTAGATCCGCCACGGGATAGCTTAACAGGTTCTCCATCACGGAAAAGATTTCGAGCATTCCGAGGGGAAAGTTCAAAGTGGAGCACACGCGACGTGGACCGTGTTAACAGGACAAGAGGAAGATAAAGCAGCTGTTTGAGGACAGCGAAAGACAGGGTAGAAATAAAACGCAAGTCCCCGATTGCGAGGGTCGAGAACGATGATTCGAGCCAACTAGAAATTCCCTGCGGTAAATCTCGTCTGAAATCGCGGAGCAAGGGCCGGCCAAACGGAAGTCGTAGCCCCCCGCCACCCTCCCGAAGGCGTTTTAGATTAGCCAGCCAAGCAGGCGCCGAAGTAATTTTCGCGGGGTTAAAAGAGGGACGGGGAGAGAGTAACCCAGAGAGCCTGGTCGGCTTTTATCGCGCTTCTTTCAGCGCGGGAAAAACGAAGGCGAGGACGGAGGCTGAGGCGGCGGGTTCTTGAATGCGAGCAGAAGGCATCGATAATGGAGTTGCGAAAAGAATCGTCCCGCCGATGATAATAAAGTGTCGATTAACGCGAAAGCAATTCACGGTCGCGCAGCCGTTCGCCGCGCGACGGAGCCTTTCCGCCATTGCCGCGAGAGTAAAGGAACGTCGACGGAATTGTTCATCGGTGATGACTTCGTCGCAATAATTCCAGGCCGATTGCGTTAGCCGAGGAAACCTGGGAAACAATAATCGTGACCGTAAAGCGCCAAGCACGGAATCGCGACGAATATGGGCTCGTTATTGCCACTAAATTGTTGCTATTATTGGTTCGAGCCGAGCCGGCCGTTTCGAATGGTTTACTTTTACGAGGCTTCGCGAGTAATGTTACGGGAATCGAGAAGGGGAAAATGATCGGTGAACGGGAGAAGGTGTGGCTTCCCCTTCGACGCACAGAATTTGTTTTCAATAGTGATAAGACTTATCGAAAGTTACAAATCGAATCGCGAACTATGTGATTCGTAAACAGGGGACGTGTACAGGGTGTTCCATTAAGAAATTGAAGTTTAAATTATATAGAAGCTCTTCGTGGAAGACAGAAGGACAGCGTCTGTGCCCTTATCTGGGTCGTACACATTGATTTCGTCGAAGTTTACATGACGGTTCTTGGAGAAACGTTTACGAACTTTATAAATCGAGAATAATATACAGCAGAGAAGATGTACGTGGTATAGAAGAAAAAGTGGCGTAAGTGTTCTTATCTGGGTCGTACACATTGGTTTTGACAAAGTTTACATGATGGATAGCTCCAGGAGAAACTTTCGACATTCTTTTCCAAACTCGCGAAGCATATTTTTGTCAATATCGTCGAAACTAGGGTGAGCATGTGCAGTTTTCGATGAAAAAGATACGATCTTGAAGAAAATCATGCACTCTACAAGATATTCCTCGAATACATTAAACACTGATAATGATTACAGATCGAAGCGGCGACTTTCCAACGAAGCTTCTGCGGTCAATCGATTTCCGTATTGACTGTACACTCGCTTTGCTTCGCGATCGCGTTCTACACACACGAAACGTTGCTTCGCGATCCAACGGGCGAGTTCGCCGGGAAACGGCCCACAGGGGCTTTAAATTATTCACGAATCTAATTACGGACGGCGATTACTACCCCCACCCCCCTCGAATTTACCATGATCGCCGGCCGATTCGACGAGACTCGAAGCATTCGTGACTCCTGCAACGACGAATGAGCTCCTTAAAATTCGATTATTAACCCTCGTTCCGCGGATATCAGGCAATTCCGAGAGATCCTTTCTTTTTGATATGCAACTACTCTCGTCAGCGTTCGTACACTCATTAAAAGAAAATTACTTTTTTTCAACATTCTAATGTGCGGGGAAAAAACCCCATTTTTCATACTCATTTCGTCCAACAGGCTGTACTCCTGGTATCCAGACATTTCTCGCTACGAATAATAATGACGTAAATCAAGCTGTAATTAATTATATAAATCATATTACATAAATAATAGCTAAAAATGTGAATGGACACAGTCTTGTTATCTTTGCAAAGTAGAATACTCGCTTTTAGTGAATCCAGTGATAAGGTGGTACAATAAGTAGAAATTTTCTAACAGTAACAAACAGGAGGAGAATAAAAATTTACTTTCTCTCCCAATATGTTGGATAGGTGGCATATGAAAATTACTTTTTTTTCAACATTCTAATGTGCGGGGAAAAACCACATTTTTCATACTCATTTCGTCCAACAGGCTGTACTCCTGGTATCCAGTCATTTCTCGCTACGAATAATAACGATGTAAATCAAGCTGTAAATAACTATATAAATCATATTACATAAATAATAGCTAAAAATGTGAATGGGCACAGTCTTGTTATCTTTGTAAAGTAAAATACTCGTTTTTAGTGAATCCAGTGATAAGGTGGTACAATAAGTAGAAGTTTTCCAACAGTAACAAACAGGAGGAGAATAAAAATTTACTTTCTCTCCCAATATGTTGGATAGATTGAAAATAATGTAATATTGTAATATTGTTTCCAATGCTTGTACTGCTTACTCCCACTCCTTTTGTCTAAAAACTAAAATCCGCAACTTGAATAATAAATTTTTCAAAACGAAAATTGTCTCTTAAACCACTGTTGATACCGCGAAAGCGTCCTTTCTGTGCTTCTATCCCCGATTCGGCACGAAGGATATCGACTCGTTCACACCTATCCGATTATCCGGTTTGGCGTGCGCATCGAGGTCCGCGAGCCAAGCCGGAGATTCCCGCGATTCAATTCGCTGATAATCGATTTCTGATAATGATATTGTATACGAGTACAAGCGGATTTTAATTATTCATTGATGGGAATCCCGCGAACGCCGCGTGAAATAATAAGGTTATTAATAACGTTCGCGGCCGACTTGAATGGGGAGGCACTGAGCCGACCAGGGTCCTCGTGACAAATGCGTCCCGTATCGATATCTTTTAATGATTTATACAGCTTTTAAGTGCCGTGAAATATAACCGGGGGATATTCTTCCACGGCTTAACTGTGCTGGACGTCCTTTTATTTCGCCGGCAGAATGGAAGGACGCCGGCAAAATACTCGAATGCGAGATACTGTAATGTATCGATCCATGTGCAAAGCTTCGGGACCCAAAGTGTCACTTATCTGCGAGTAAACGTGCCTCATATCAGCTTCTACCCAATACCTTTCTCGAAACAAATTGCTCGAAAATAAATAACTACTAGCGAGTACAATATTTGGCCTTGTGTTCCCACATTATATAACATTTCTTATAATATTCGTGATATTCCACTAATTAAAACGAGTCCAAACACGATGCCATTGCGATCACGTTCAAGTAGAACATCGATTATCCAAACTAACCAGTGGATCATGGGTATTACGAATATGTTGGTAGAAGCTCCACAAAAAAAAACAATTAACCATAACCATTAAAGTTCCATTCATTTGCGAGCTGAAAATAATTGGTGATGTTCGTTCGTGCAAAAGACGAACGAGAACAGAAAAATGTGATTGAGGTGGGGCACTAGTGAGATGAAAAATGATCCCAGATGAAAGAATAAGGAGCGTTGCAACTTGTCGTCCGTGTACACCGGCATCTGGTAAATACCACGGAGATGCGGAGGTCGGCCCAATGCCTGACCCACGCCACTAGCCTCAACCGAATTCCTCGAGTGCCTCCGGCAGTAAATTGCGAAGTCAGAACACGCGTAAGAATATTCCTCTCTCTCTCACTCTCTCTTAATGGTTGGGAGACTGCGTCTAAAATTATGTAAGTCATATGGAGTTTCCTTTCCCTGAATATGCAAAGCATCCTGGACAATACGTACTAAATTGCCTGGATCCTGGGGACTCGGAGATGTAGATCTAACACACAGGCAACCGTGTAGAATTCGCGAACCCATAACTTACTTGTTGCAGATTTATTCTGTCTAGCTTGCGGTACATCCAACCGGCCCAGCCTTCGTTAGGACTGACAATTCCGATTCGATTAAAATAGTCAACTTCCATCACATGGGATAACGACTCATGGTTATTAATGCATATTTCGAACGTGCAGTCGGGCAAACTGGAATCTACTGCTACCCTCATGCTCAGAAATTTTAACCAGGCTATACCATTTCACATTGATTTATAAAAATTACGAGAGTATATGTATACCATACTTTAGTATGGTTCCCATTAGGGTTACATTTTTTCCGTCTTCTACATTCCCATCTCATCTCCCCTCCCGCTACTCTTAATTTAACCTTGATACTAACTTAATCCTAACTTTACACTTGAAACTATACTTATTTCTAAAGAGAATAATATTCCTCAATAACGAAAATATATTTATTTCGAGTTTTTCCTTTGACACCCCCAATAATTGTAAATTAAAAAATGTATTAGTTAAAACAGTCGCGTCCATATGGGATTAAAAGTTTATTTGACAGCAAAGTTGGATGTGTAAATGCCTTGAAATGATTTACGAACCGTTAGATCGTAACAGTATTTCTTGATTACACCACTTTGTAAAATTTGCAATCTGAGATCGCTAATTTCGTATGCAGCGACGTAATATCGGGTGAAACAGGACCGAAGATACGGAACCGAAATATTCAGACTCGGTACACCTAGTGAATATTCAAAATCGATTATCTCGGAGACTGGTGCAATAAAATTTGACCTTCTTATATTTTCATGAGCAACCACCTCCCTTATTTCGGAGTGTTACTCAACCGCAGTCTGAACAGGAACGTCGGAGCCGGTTCTGCTGTTAGATATTTGTCCCTCGCAGTGCTCAATTCCCGAACGTTTACCTTCCGCGTTATTACCGGGAAGACGAGGTTGCGCCGTTTGGCCGGTAGCCAAGGTATAATCCGAGAAATCCGTGACACGTAGCCAGTCTTCAATCGTCTCCGCGTCTACGGTTCGTTCTCGGATTCCCGCCGTAATTATGCGCAACGATTTCACGCACGTTGCAGCCGCGACCCGTCGACTCTGTCGACCGGATACCGATACACGGGGACGAAATGATCGGCATCGGAATATTTTCCATGGGGGAATTTCAAAACGGAGTCCTGGGATACGTGGCTACAAACTTGCAGGTAAATGTAGGCAAATGTAAGCAAAGCAATTGTTGACGAGGTGATCTATTCGCTGCCTATGACCTCGAACGATTTGGACTAATTTCTATTCACTGAAATCCAAAATAATAGGAATATTATCGTATGTGTATCAGAGGGTGGTCCCGTTGAAGAAAATTAAAGGGACCTTGAATGACCTCGAGTAATTATTTTCATTGACTTCCTAAAGAATGGGAGCATTATCCTACGTATATAAGAGGGTGATCCCATTGAAGAAAAAGAAAGGGACCTTGAATGACCTCGAGTAATTATTTTCAGTGAATTCCTGAATAATGAGAGTATCATCGTAGGGTTTAGAAAGGGTTGGTTTCGTTGAAGAAAATGATAGGGACCTTAAATGACCTCGAATTCAGTGAATTCGAAAGAATGGGAGCATTATCTTATGTGTATAAGAGGGTGGTCCCATTGAACAAAAATAAAGTGACCTTGAATGATCTCGAGTAATTATTTTCAGTGAATTCGATAGAATGGGAGTATCATCGTAGGTGTTTAAAAAATGGTGGTCCCGTTGAAGAAAATGAAAAGAACCTATAATGACGCGAGTAATTATTTTCAGTGAATTCCTAAAGAATGGGAGCATTAACCTATGTGTATAAGAGGGTGGTCCCATTGAAAAAAATAAAAAGGACCTCGAATGATCATTAGTAATTGTTTTCACTGAATCCCAAAAGAATGGGAGCATCATTCAAACAAGTTGGATTTTTTCGAGAGTTAGTTTTGTTAAATGACGTGAAAAATTTTTGTTTTAAATCGCGGATGGTCGGAACGAAGGTTTTACAGCTTCATCCGAGGAATAGGGAATCCAGGACCCGAATGGGGCTTGGGCGAACGTAAAGCTGACAATTCCCGGCGCTCGAACGCGATTCCTCCGTAGCGAGCAAACGTGCCGGGATACCACGCTCGCGACTATAAAGGAAGTGTCAGGTTCTGCAGCGGCCCCCCTGGTAGCTCGTGAGGAATTTCTGAAGCTGCCGGCCGCGCCAGCCGGATTTTGATGGGTTGCTGCGCGGCGGAACGTTTTAGCTCGCCCTCGCTCCTGATGGCACGTAATCGGATCACTGTCTCTGCGCCGATGTTATTTTAGTGGCCTCTACCGGGTAATAATTAAGTCTACAGCCCCGGCTCACCGTGTATATTGAACATTTACACAGCGTTCCGCCGGCGATGTTCCCCACGAAGGAACGCGCGCAACGGATTTCACGTCCGAGGAAAGTTTCCCGGACATGTGTTCCCTCCCCCTCTCGTAGAATAACTCCCTTGCATCTCACCGTTTTAACGGCTAGCAAAATGTTCGGCGAGATGTATCAAGTACTGTTTACTGGCTTTCAAAACTCCGTGAAGTGTATTTTGATACCGTTTAAATGGGGAGGAATATGTTTCGAATGGGCGAACCCTGCTGAGCTGAAACTACCGTAAGTGGAATTAGTCCGCAACTAGTCGGACATGCTCTGCGTCTGCCTTTCAGGCTTCTCTACTACTGTAGAACTATGCCTGACAGTGTTGGAATATTTTCTACTACAAGTTTATTCGATGCTATTGTACTATCCTCGAAGCATGCCTGGCTGCATGCGGACCTCTACTACTGCCGGCCAAGTGAAACTGCAGAACATCCATTCTATTTCAAAAGCAATTCTTTGTGTATTATTAGTTTTTTCCAGGTTACTCTACTGTCTTGGATTTCGTCTTGAGCAAATTCTTTCCTTACCGACTGGCATCGTTGCTAAGTCGTTTAAAGTGTAATCAACTTCGCGAAGTTTGGTTGTATTCATATTTTATTTTACATTAAAAAAGTAATAAATAACAGAGAGAATCAAATATTATTTTTAATCACCTTTACAATTTATTTCATTCTCCAATTTCGTTAATTGAAATTGTATATTGTGTTCGATACATTTTCCAACAATTATAACCGTGTAAAAGAATTATTTCGGGATATATACGAAATAATTATTTTTAAAAAACATTCCGAAACTTACTCTACGGCATATAAAAATAATTATGAATATTAGACTTGACATGTGTGTGTTCAGCGAGCATGTATTTTCCTAGTTATTCGAAGCGTTCCGGTGTAAGCCACGTCGAATAGGAAAGTTTTCCCACAGTTTCGCCATCATTGCAGTTGGCTTCGCCAGGGGTCAAAGACGCACTGGCACTGATGTGCCTTTAGAAATGCGCTCTATGTAAAGTGCCAGTGCTCAGGTTCCGGATCGATAAGTACCAGTAGTTTTTAATTGGCCGGTTGTACAATTAAAAAACAAGAAGACGGTGCTCAAGATAAGTACTGGTGTTTCATAAAGAGTCCTGATAGAACAATTATACCTTCCGATAACATTCCTCTTTTTTTATGTACAATCCCTTTACACATCTTCAACCCTTGTCCACTGTTCAGAAGATGAAGACACTTATATTTTGAGAATTAATTTATAAAACTTCAAAAAATTGTGAATAAGGTTTAATTAAATTACTTCGACATTGCATATTCCCTTTGCACACCGTTTTAATCCCAATGTGTCTTGCGTCTTGTCCAGAGAATTATAAAAATAAAAATATACATTTGTTAAAAGTTAATTAAATTACTTCGACATTGCATATTCCCTTTGCACACCGTTTTAATCCCAATGTGTCTTTTGTCTTGTCTATAGAGTTATACAAATAGACATTTGTTAAAAATTAATTAAATTACTTCGACATTGCATATTCCCTTTGCACGCCTTTTTAATCCTAATATGTCTTGCGTCTTGTCCAGAGAACTATAAAAATAAAAATAGACATTTTTTAAGAGTTAATTAAATCACTTCGACTTTGTAAAAATTTTTAGGATTGCTGATGGGAACATAAAAGTTAACAAACAGATCGAAAAAGGAATTTTGATATTGGAAAGATCGGCTTAATTTTCGATAGTTAGTATCGTGGAGGAGCCGCATTCAGTAAATTAAGGGCGGTTCACCGGTTAGAAGGGCGCCCGTATAATTTCCGCGGCAGATTATACGGCGGCGTGTGCAGGAAGAAAACAGGTCGTCGGCGTTGTTTCGTTGGCTGGGAACCGAATGCATTAGCGGCGGTAAGCTCGAAAATATTTTTTCCGGGCCAGACCGGGAAGCAGTTAATTTCCCGGGCGGCTCGGATCCGTATGCCGCTTTATCAAAGTGTTTTTTGTATTCGAAACTCGGGACCAAAAATTCCCCGTGTTTTACGAGTCGAGGCCGAGCTTGCCCTCCCGGTTTGCATTTCTGCGTGCCTCGATAACGCCGCTCCGTATATCCCCTGTGTGCCCGGGAGGGAAACAATTGCTCGAACTGCGAGATTCTCGGACGGGTTTCGTTCGCTTCGAAAGTTCGCTACTGGCCCAGGTGACGTGCAGGTGACGACCGTGGCTAAGAATGATTTATCGAGACCGGCCGCAAAAAGAACGTCGAGTAACGACGCGCCTCTAAAATCGAGGGGAACATTAGCGATTTCGAAGGAGGAAAGAAATGAATTCCTGTCGACCGTTCCACGTGATCTCCACACGCGCGCCACGCCAGAATAAATCGCGAGTATAAATAAAGGGGAATGTCGCTCGAATCGGCCGCTGTATCTCAGATCGCCTCGTGAAACGCTAGCGTGCAATTTTCTGTACGAGCGTGCGCCATTGTATTAAATCAAAAAATAAACTTTCTGCATTTTCAACAGCAATTTTCGATAATCAATTGGATTGTAGATCCAAACTGAAGATTTCATAATTATTTATAATATGGCGTAGATGCACAGAAACTGATAGAGATTATCTCTGACAATGTGCTTTGTTAAATTATGAGACTCTACTCTTCATAAATAAAAAATGTTAACAAATCTGGTGTATAGTAAACTAAGAATGTCTTTTCTTACTGTGTTTATTTTTTTGAAAAAGTTAATTTTTTTAAATATTTTCCTCTTAAATAAAACAGAAAACTGACCTTCCATGAATTTTTTCATCTCAATTAAAAACATCATGGGGTGAAGGGTTAATAACGAACGCGATGGACGACAAAAATTGTAATTCACTGAGAGAATATGTTGATTCGCTTGAGGCGCACTTCCACCCAATTTATTTGCAAAAAGATGTTCAACGTTGCAAATCGGATCAACACGCTGATCGATTCAGTCGCGAAAAGAAATGTTCGTAAATGAGTTTGTTAATAGAAGAAATAAATGGATTTGTTCAATTATAAATTGCAAGCAATAGGAAGAAATATGGAGGGACGAGTGGTTGAAAGCGTGTGTGCTGATAATGCGCGATAAATATTCAGACACGACTCGTTCCAGTCGGAAGACCGCAAAAAGGAAAGAGGAACGGGCCCGAGCGTTGGACGAAACAAAGTGAGAGCCTGCAGCAATCTGTTATTAATTCTGCGGGGGCGTAGCGCGGATGCGAGTTCGTTTTCTCGTTAACTAAACCGTCAGCGCCGCGGAATTTATCGTCATCGGAATTATAAGCAATCCACCGAAAGTGATTTAAAGTGGGTGGAATAGATGCGAGAGAAATTTCTGCAGCGTCCAGCCCTGACCTCACCCTTCTTGCCAGGGAACGTGGAAAACGCGGGGGACTTGGCTTGCACCGTTTCGCCATTAGTTTCTCGCCGATCGGTGAAAGGAACATTTTGAAGGGAAATAAATCCCTGTCGCGGCTTGTCATCGGGAATGCACCGCGGCAATGCCGATCTTTCAGCCGAGTCTTCTATCTATCTTCTATGCAGATTTATGTGCCATATCTGCGGTGCCGTTTGCGGTGTATGTTTTGCCTGATACTACCATGTTCATACTACTTGTATTACTTATTTCGGCTGCCACCTGTGCTTGATGAGACGAGTGAAAATTTCAATGAATGTTCTCCTCTGCTCTGATTAAAACTGCAAATTCTCTGCCTTTGTTCGTCATTAGACTGCGGATGTGGAAAGAGGAATCAAATTAAATTGTGGTTTCAGTAGTAGTCTGTAAATCTGTAGAAATAAAAATTAAATGCTTTTCCATTTGGCTAATGATTAAAACAAATATATTTGTAATTGTCCAAATAAGGTGATTAGGGAAAGAAAAATTAGAGAAGTTGCCCGGAAAAATGGAAAATTCGGGAAAAAATTAAAGTGTTTTTTTATGGGATTTTTCTCATTCTTACTTTGTTTAGACGATCAGAAACAAATTTATTGAAATGTGGACAGGACAACATCTGTCGGGTCAGCTAGTCTGAAATAAATTAGAATCTTACTCAAATCTGTCGTATTTTATATTCCAGTATTTCTTTGAATTTTCAGAAGCCATAATTACATAAAAGTGCGTAGAATATTTCCGAATATTTGGTCGCATCGCAATCTTGTTAACTTTTTCAATTCCGAACCGGTGCAACTTCAAGAAAATATTTATAAAATACTGGTAGCACGGTGGAATATTTATCCCACGGACGTTACTAACGAAGTAAAAGATAAGCCGTGTTATCCCGCGAAATTTAGCTTTCTTGCTCGCGACCGAGAAAAACCTGAATAAACAATATGAAAGTTTTAAGTGATCGTCAATACGGAAAAGTTTCGCGGAAAAAGCTCCGGGACGTGTGTTTTTTCGTTGGTTAGGTAAAAATGCGAAAGGCCGCGGACGCTGGTTTGTTTAAACTAAACGTGCACGGATATTTTCGTAAAAGAGCTCCGACTCGCATCGGTAATTCGGAACGGACAGAGACAAATTCTACGAGAGGCAGATTCCAGCGTGCGATAGCCGCGCGTCTGCTAGCCGGGGAGAGTTTCCCCCTGGTGCTCACGGGTTAATATATTTCCCAGCATGCCACGGAGCAACTTTTTCTTCCGTGTGGCAGCCGACTTTCAGCTCGAGACAAGCTACGTTCCATGCAACTACGGGGGCTGTCGGGATTCTGACGTGTTGCGGGACCCTGCGGCGTTCTTTGATGGCCTTAAATTATGGCAAATATCGAATCCCTAGCTGACGGCAGCTTTACAATCTTCGACAATTGGTAGTTCTCATCAATCGACGCGCACGTGCATGAAGAACCCGTGAGAGGAAACGGAGATATCTGGGAACGATCATTTTACACAATCTGGGAAATAAAAAATTGGTTAGAACGGAAATATTCGACGTGTTGCTTCGACGTAATATTTTGACGTATTATTTCGACGTATTGCTTCGATATATTACTCTGGCGTATTGCTCTGACGTATTGCTTCGATATATTACTCTGGCGTATTGCTTTGACGTATTATTTGGACGTATTGCTTGGACGTATTGTTTCGACGTATTGCATCGATATATTACTATCATGTATTTCTTCGACGTATTATTTCAACCTATTGCTTCGATATATTACCCTGGCGTATTTCGCTGGCGTATTGCTTGGACGTAGTGCTTGGATGTATTGCTTGGACGTATTGCTTAGACGTATTGTTTCGACGTATTGCATCGATATATTACTGTGGTGTATTTCTTCGACGTATTATTTCAACGTATTGCTTCGATATATTACTCTGGCGTATTGCTTGGACGTATTGTTTCGACGTATTGCTTGGACGTATTGTTTCGACGTATTGTATCGATATATTACTGTGGTATATTTCTTCGACGTATTATTTCAACGTATTGCTTCGATATATTACTCTGGCGTAATGCTTGGACGTATTGTTTCGACGTATTGCATCGATAAATTACTCTGGTGTATTTCTTCGACGTATTGCTTCAACACAAGCTGAGAAAGAACACGAAGAATGAGCGACAGTATCTTCCGTGGGAAAAGGATAGAACACGACATGACAGGGGATAGAGATTATTTTATTTCGAATGTTACATTGTCTTCTTATATCGAAAATAAAAACAGTAAACCATACATTCAGATTTTCATCCAGAAAGAACATTAATCTAACTGTCATTTAACAGACATGTTGTTTAACGACATGTCGGAGTACATTCTCGAATAGAAAGTGAGACTCGCATAACAGATCGAATCTTTTAAATTAGGGAGTAAATTCCAAGCGAAGTTCGACACTTTCGACTCCCGCCGAAATAAACACGGAATCGACGGCGATGCTCGAATTTTCCACCGGAAAAAAGTCGTTTGGTCGAAGAATTAATCGGGGAGGGGTACAGTCTCGTTTGCATTTCCGCCTTCCGTATTTAAATACAAAAACTTTTTCGATCCAACCCTCTTCACCCCCACCTGTACCACCCGCCTGGTGCGCTCCGTGACCGGAACGGTCCGACCCAGGAAGCGTTGGCCATTTGTAAGGAGAAAGTTCCGGCGAACGTCCGCCTTATTCGACTTGGTACGGACCCTCCGTTGGAAAAAGTAAGTTTCCCAGTTTTTCAGGAAAGTTTCTTATCTGCCGGCGGGGGCCTCGGGAACGAGATAAAGCGCGTCGATTGCCCGGTGCAACGGGGATCGTCGTCCGCCAACTTTTCGGTCACGATTACGTATCTAATTGCGGTTAATCGGCCCCCGTAATCCATAAATTCCTTTTATACGCGCTCCCCTTATCTATCGTGGACGATACCTTGCTCTGACGTCCGCCAGAAACTTTATCCGGATCCTGATGTTCTTGAATATAAAGTTTTTTTTATCTCCGCTGCCATAAGTATTCCGCACAGTCGCTTTAATGGTGTGCGTCCCATGGAAATCACCGACACAAACCCCGACAACGTTTTCACCGACACCAGATTTGACCGACGATTACTTTGGCCGACAATGCCTTTAACCGACGATGATTTTGACCGACAACTAATCTAAAATCGTTGTCGGTCAAATTCGTGTCGGTAGAAAGTGTTGTCGGTTAAAGGCGTTGTCGGCCAAAGTAGTCGACAACTATTTTTTCCGAGACGAATTTGACCGACAACACCTTTAACCGACAACTAATCTAAAATCGTTGTCGGTCAAATTCATGTCGGTAAAAATTATTGTCGGTTAAAGGCGTTGCCGGCCAAAGTGGTCGACAACTATTTTTATCTAGACGAATTTGACCGACAACGATTTTAGATTAGTTGTCGGTTAAAAGCGTTGTCGGCCAAAGTAATTGTCGGTCAAATCTTGAGTCAGTTAAATGTTGTCGGTGAAAACCGTGTCGGGGAAATTTGTGTCGGTGATTTCCATGGTACCTAATGGTGTACAGTGGCCCCCAAAAGCATTTTCACGCCATTCAAATCCGACTAACCTGTTTTTCCAAAAATAAATTCCTTGCAACTTGCTATATTTTCAAATTGTTGAATGAATTTCCCCCTTCAATATCATTTGAACAATTTGCTACCGTGAATTCGCTATCTCCGAATTTCTCTACAATTTGTTTGTTACATGTCGCACCGTGTGGGCCGTATTTAACTCACACTGTGTTATTTGAAAACGTTGCGCGAATTAAATATGGCTGCACCATGGATTCCAGCCATAACTAACGGACGTAAAACAAGGATATATTCTGTAATCGAAAATATGTTAATAACTTGCGCATGTTCGAAACTAATCGATTGTTGATTCTTTCAGATTTTTCAATACTTCATTCCAGATTTCATGAAATTCATCCAAAATGAAGGTTTCGACGTCATTATATAAACCGAATTGGGTAGCGTGACCAGAGGCGACATTTGTGATCTCTAATATACGACCGGCGTGTGATCTGTAATCCGTTATCAGCAGGTGTATGGCCACCGCTTCTGTTTGATGTGGCAGAATATTCGCGTGCAACAGTCTTTTATTTTTATTTTTAACGTCACGCAGCATTGGTGCTTTATGATCCATTTTATGGGGAATTTCGTTCGTTGGCGACGTGACCCGCGATGACACGGTGCGTAGCATTGATACGTTCTGCGCAAACGATGGAAAAACTATTTATTTTTTACCGGGAAAATATAACGTTGCAGGTGCTCGCTGTTCCAATCGTAAAAGTTCTTCTAATGTCCCGGGACTCGCGTTATCGCCTCCTCACAAATCTTTAGCGAGCGGACTTGCTTCCTCTCAAGATGGCCTCTATTTCTTTATAAAAGGTATTTCAATAAGACTATGTTCGTTATTCCATTGTTAGTGTCACATATTTGTACTCAGTAATGTTGGGCAGGTCATAATGATACTAGGTTACTCAACGCGTTGAAATTATTCAGATTGATCGCTTTTGTAGAGTGGAAGGATTCCTTAGGAGAGATTGATACTCGTAGAGTGCAAGAATAGTTTATTCGTCTGTCGAGTTCGAATACTAATTGCTAACTGTTCTTTTTCAAAACGGACAACTCGAACAGAGGCCCGGCTGTCCTTAGTTTTTATATTTTGCCTTAGAGCGCGAGTCGTTGCCGATCTTACTTAATAACTTAAAAATATAGAGAATCAACAATTAAATGTTTGTGCTTCCCTATATTATCTCAACACAAGATTTCTACAGAAACTTGTACTCGTAGATTTTAATAATTAAAGATTTTTATTTATTCGTTCATTCACGAATTGTCAATGTAATTAATTGTAAGTTTAACTATCACTCTGTCTATCTATTACTTTTCCGAACCTGTCAAGTCACGCCTTCTCTCGAACATATATGGCTCACCGACCTATACAGAGCTTACATATTTAATAAATAAAGTAAACATTGTTAACACAATAATTTACAAGATAACAATTTTATCGTGCACAAGCAAACGGAACAAGCAGTTGTGTTAATCCCACGGATGACTCGGAGATTGTTTGAATGCTCGGGAGGTCTCGACGAGCTATAAGTCAAATAGTCGCAGGAATTGTAATCGGCTCCGTGGAAAATCGAGGAGATCGTTAAGATAAGGTCGCTGTCGGGACCGAGGGTTCTCCAAGCAACGGTAGTGGTCTTCAAAGTCAACAGCAATGGCGGGAAGTCCGGAACAACTCTATAAATTCAAAACTTAAACTCGACGCCGGTGATAGGACCTGTTCACCTCTGTCCCACATAGGTGTGTACCGAGGGCAGACTCCACGGAGCCGGTACGGGTCCAATGTTTGCCCCCTAAATTTCGTTGTGGCCGCGATTTGGAACTTCGATGGGTCTGATGGCGTTCCGAAAGCTATCGCCGGCGTCCCGAGCAACCGAGATTTAATCGAGAAATCGAGTGGGAATATCGAACCACCTAGGAAATTCCGTGTTGAAGAGGACCAAGAGAATTCTTGTCAAGTTTCCTAGTTTCCCTGTACGTTTACGAGAACGTTATTTGGGGATACGGGGTCAGAAATTTCTATTCAGACTCCAACACTAATATTCTTTACTCTAAATCGATGAAGGGGGTAGTATTTACCCCTTAAACTACTATTTACTTTACAGTCACTATATAGGACTTCTCTGTGTGTCCTCCAATATGTATTACGATAGAAATTAAATTTTCTGCTGGTCGAGAAAAATGCGTAACAATTAAACAAACTGTTTGCTGAATGAACTTATTGATGAAAATGAAGGCAATCGCCGCATTCTGTCAACGAATTTCAAATGTCGTGATCACGTTTCGATAAAAATTCAATTTTGTTTATCGTTCACGGTACGTCGTTCGCCATCATTCTTCATCGACGAACAATTCGACCATTTATTGTTACATTTCGAGCAATCATCCCGTAATGCTGTCATCAACGTGTTGATTTTGTCAGAAGGATCCTTCTTTTTGTAATGAGGATACACGGCAATCACGATTTCGAGCTCGTGTAAATAAACTTTGTGATTTCCAATATTTTTTATTTGAAATGCACTCATCTCTGATTACAGGCCATACTGTGGATAATGAAATTACTATTTCGTGTTTACATTGAAATAATGTATTTTTAAATAAAAACCTGGCCACGGAATGATGTTCATTTTCTAATGAAATACGAATATTTATACATTAAAAATACACGGTTTCACATGGTACGTACCATTTTTGTCGCATGGCAAATAACATTTTCAGAGGCTTGAAAAATTTGTAAATTGTTACTGTGGACAGAATAAATAATCATGTACTTTGTCAGACACCAAAATCTTTTTTCTTTTTGTACATTTTAGAGATAATTGAAAAGGAGGTAGCACGTAAACGGGAGTGTAAATGTTGCATAATGAGAGACAATTATCTGCAATTTATCTTTCGGAATGAATTTGTTTAATTGTGCAAAAGTTCATTAACAATGCAGTCGAATAGTTGTGCATCCTCTAGCGAGGTTTAAGTAGCAGTGGTCGACGAAAGATCAGGCATTCTATCGAAAAGACGATTGTCGAGTTGTTGTCGGGTATCATCGGGACACTCGGCGACTCCTCCCGTTGTTTTCCCAGCTCGGTGTTCAGTGGAACCACAAAGTTTCCCCCGTGAAAGTGGTTCTCGTTAATTGAGGATCATGAACAATTCGTCGTCGAGTTGCGAGAAATTCATTCGCGCCGGCCCGTCAACCATCGCCGGACCGTTTTGCTCGCGTCAAAGAGGGCTGAAGGGTGCTCGCCACCCTTCTAACTTCCTCGACGGTCGGGGATTCAAAGTGGTTCCCGGTATTGTGTCGCGGCTTAAACTCGACGCTCGCTGCGAATCGACGCGATGAAATCCGGCGAGCTGGCCGCGCGGAGCGGCGCCGAACGGAGCGGCGTCCACGCGAGCCTCAAAACTCTAAGCCCGGTATTCAACGGGGAATCGACAATGGACTACGGCGGCAGAGCCCAGACAGGCCAACAACGTCTGAGGAAGCGCACCGAGGAGAAGGGGACTTTGTTCTAAGATTCCGGCGAATCCCACAACGCTCCCTACCTCATTGTACCACTCTGAATGGACTCAAGACGCTTGACGGCCAGAACCAGTCCGCAGGAAAGTGTCCACCGATGTGTATCTTCGACTAACCCAATCGGAATTAATTTCCCACCCGTTAGACATATGGCAAAAACATCTTCTTATTTTATTTAATAAACGTCGCATCAACTGTTATGATCATTAGCGTTTACGCAAAATCCAGTTTTTGAATATTAACTTTTCAACACAAGACATATTTACAACATAAAACAAAAGTTTCCAGTTCTTTTTATTTATAATAATTCGAAAATTCTAAAAATAAAAACATAAGGTACATGTACGTACATACGTAAAATTATTAAAATACAAAATTAAGAAAATGATACCCATAATAACAATCACAGAAATTAACAAATGTTTTATATTTATGTAAATTATTATCTCACTTTTTTACTTGTCCAATAAATTATGACTTCACGAAGCAAAGAATGTCAATGGATATATTGCTTACTCGTGTCATTTTAGACACAAAATTACCAGAAATATAAAAAAAACTCGTTCACTTGCTATTGAACTGGAAATAATTGAAATAATCTTTAAAGCATTAAATAATACATCTAAATTTTTGGTTCTTCTATTTGGAGCCTCCAAGGCCAAAAACTCCTTTAATGTTTCTAGAGATTAATTCTCAAGATAAAACTTTCCTCTGCTGCGCACCGTCTAGCACTCTTCATAAGAAGCAAAAGAAGCATTCTACTGAAAAACAAAAAGTTTGGACAAATAAAATATGCTCCAAATGGCGGCATGTTTGGGCTCGTTCTACTCAGAGAAATGTCTCCAATACATCGGTAACAATTTCGCTGGAAAATGATTAGAAACAAAATACTTTTTCTTACACCCTCTCAGTGATCAGGTCTGGCTGCACAGAAATATGTGAACCTGCATTCACAAACAACAAGTACATAAACCCGATTACACGAGCGCTTTCTACCGTGTAATATGCACACTGCTGCTATTTTACCCTTGCATTACACTGTGTACAGGTACTAGCCATAAGAAGTGCCTGTACTCAACTTATTTCGTCATCATTACCCGCATTACTGAAACTCACTTCCCGGCGGAAAAAAAAGTATAATCATTTACTTTGGTAGTAGGAACGTGTTGCGGGTAAACGCTCGCGAATACGTTCACGGCGAAGTTAAATTATCTCGTTTTCTTTTTAGTGGAATTAACTTGGAGAATGTGGTCGTCGCGAGAGAGCGCGGTCCTCCGGGATGCTTTGGAATACAGTGGTTGAGAAATTAATATGGGTCAGTTTATTAAATACCAGCTGATAATGTAACTTCGTTGGAAATTGCAGGGGAAAATTGACGGGGAAAGCGGGTCATCTTGAAATTGACAACGTGACTGAGATGGTGATAATGTAACCAGCTGTTATCAATGTATTCTCGGAGAGTAGAAATTCCTCATTAAAATCACTGGTGGAACAGTGTGTCTCGTCATCGGAATACGCTACGTTCCCGTTGCTGTTGAGCTGACAAAGCGGAAATGAAATTAAAGCGCATCCAGCAACGTGGAATATGAAAGATTTGGCCAAGCTCCGCGCAAGAGACAAGAAATTTATAAAGCCACTACCCGCCATTCCACTGGTCGCAGCATTTAAATGGATCGCAAAGTGGTTACGTGGACTTCGCGATAGAACGTCTTCTCATTACGGAAACAACGCTCGGGACCTCGTACATCAGCTCTAATCTCACCGGCCATTACTTTCCGCGAATTAAAAATATCAAAACAACTTATTCCGCAGTGGGCATCGAGATCATCTACGGACAAGATATACTGATTTATACGGGCCAATGGAAAATACACGAAGACTCTCTGTGAACGATGTTACAACCCCACAGGATCCGCTATTTTTTAAATATTTCGTCTGTTAAATAATTGTTAAATTTATTTTTGCCTGAAAGGCAATTGTGTAAAATTTCAGTTAAAGGGATGTTACCCGTTTTATTACCTCCATTCCATATTTGGAAATTTAATATAAACTTTGACATTTCTTTGTCTGTTAAATAAATTGGGTTATTGTTAATTAATTTGTTAACTTTTTTCAAGGGCTATTGAAAAACAGTGTTAGTTTACTTCCTCGCACATAACATGATGAAAATTATAATTTCATAACCCGTCGCAAATTAATTAAAAATTTTTGTTCGAATAAAAAATCTCCTACCACCGGGATTGCAAAGAACGTTGAATTTTCCGTTCCGCCGGAGCACATTTATATTTTATAATCAATACAGATAATGGTAGAGAATGCAGACAATGCTCGAACGAATGAATATTCTCGCAAAAAATTCTTCCGCGAGCTGCCATTCTCATTGCAGGATCATTTCATTTCAGAACCTTTTCTTTTGAAAAAAAATACGAAGCCAGATTAATTGTTTTTTCTTACAGTTTTTTTAGCGGGGCACGCATTGAACGTGTAATATATATGTTATTCCATCGACATTGGCTGAAAAACAAACCATAGACAGAAAAATGAATAAAATGTAAAAAAAGTCTTTCGAAACGCTAGCAGTTACGACGTGAATAAATGCGATTTTCACCATTTTCAACCATTTATAGTTCATAGCAACGTCAAGAGATTTCAATGACGTTTTTTTTCAGGGTGTATGTAACTGACGCAAGTCGATAACAGGTATTTTTAAAATTTTCTAGAATGTTACAAATCGATCCTTCTCAACGAAAAATTAAAAAAATAAATTTTCTGGATCTGCACCAATACTGTACACGTTTTGAAAATGTCGAGCAGCAATATCCACCATTCTCAGGAAGGATCATTTAAAAAATGCATGAATGCTCGGATCGGATTGGGTCACGCAATCTTCGGTTATCCGGAAGTTTGTGGCTTAGTGTCGTGTATCCAACGGTGTAATTAATAAACGATCCGAATCGAAATAGCCGCAGAGACTGTGCCGGAGATCACCGATCGATACCTACCGTACGGAAATTGATAATTCATCATGCACGTCCGGCCAGAATTCGATACTCCGGTCCGACAATAAAATCGTATACACTGGAGACCGAAAACGTCAGTGGTGCACCGTGCGCCGCCTTTTTATCGGAGCATCTTTTCCCTCGGGTGACAGTCGCGGAATATTGTGTCGCATACAAATTTAAATTTCGCCGCTCCGATCACTCACGATTAACCGGGGAATCGTAATTATCGGTTCCCCGTCGGCGACGCTTTATTCCGCCGCTTATTCGGTCCGGCAAAAATAGACAATTCGCTTGCACGATTTACACAGTGCACACAACGCGATAGACAATCGCCTGGCTCGTCGTTTCACCCTCTCTTCTTCCACATGCACTGTAATTCCTAGACGTTCATACATTTATTTCAACACTGAGCGCGAAATTTTTATAATTTTTACAATCTATTCATTGTAGTAATCACTAGACTGGAAAAATAAGTGGGAACGAGATAACACAAGATAATATTAAGAGAATTCATTTTTTAGTCTTCAAGGAGTGTTCCGTCGCATAAGGACAGAATTCATAGGTTTCCTTCGGACAAGATTTATGATGCGAACGTGCCTAAACAACTCTTCGAGAATCAAACAAAGTAAGGTCATTTGACGACCAGTCAAGACATCTGTTTGACATTCAGTTTTTTCTACGCCTTCGAAACTACAAAGTATCATAAACTTGGTCCCTCCGAAGGACCGTTCTCGACCGTCACGCAGGGTCTCGAATTACCTGGAACTGTCGCGCCGTCGACCGAGTAACATCTCGCCCCACTCCTCCTTCCCAGGGCCTCACGCAGAACTACGGGAAGGAGGTACTAAAGGTCAAAGTGCGTACTGATTGGGAAATGCAACTTTCTGCAGGAACCAATCGGTGCGTCCTATTTCTTATTCGAAAATCCAACGAGCGTCGCGTTAGGTCTAGAAGACAAAATCGCTCAGTTGAGTTTTACGCTCTAACGCCGTGACATTCTCCAGTCCTCGGGTAGACAAGTACAACATACGAGCCGTTGTCTTGTCAATCGTTTATAATACGTTCAAATTTAGCATCACGGTAGTTCATTGTCCAACGGTCAGGACATCCGACAAAACGGGATCGCGCCGATCAAAATCCCTCGCGAACCGGATCGAATCAATCGAGATTCTTCGTGTGCGTTTAATTATATACACGAATCCACTTATCATCATCTGCGCGCGTATAAGGCAGGACCTGCTAGATCAGCCTTACTGATGAGTCCACTAGCAGGTCCGGGACGAAACGCTTCCGTTAACGTATTCATGCGAACTAAATTCATGCGAATCAATTATTGTCTTTTGCGATCATTTTTTCATGTGAACTAGCTGTCCAAGATTAACTTGGCGGGCAGTGATCCGAAACATTCGCGAACTTACGGTTCCGCGACAAAACAAGGAGTGAGATCAGCTATTGGAGAAGTTTCATTTTCTGTCCCATGAAATATCTCGAGAACAACAAATGATATTTTAAAAATTTCGAAACGAAAATTGCATGGTATTCTTGTGTCTACCAAAATGTGTAAACACTTTTTCAAACGCATTTCTCAAAAAAAAGTCTTGTGGTTTTCCTCGTATCATAGGAAATCAAATTATTTCGAAAGTTTCGCACGTGGAATTGAAAATTCTCGAAAACCTACGGTTCGATTTCTCGCTTAAGGTGCGATCACATTTGCTTCTTTCTCTGGATGCAGAGTTTGCGTTCCTATGATGCGATTTTGCATGTCCCTTGTTTTTCGCAGTGGCTCTAGACGCAGGTCAAGACGAAGGGAGTATGCTGATGAAAATAAGACTGACGTGAATAACCTGATAATAAGATATATAAAGAAAACATCTAGTAAAGACAAAACACCGATAAGAAAATACTTTTGTTAAAGAGAAGAAGAAACTAATTTGATAATACTCTATGTTGTATGTTATTAAGTTACATTGTTTTATATATACACACTTATATATTCACATATTTATTTTAATAAGGATAAGAACTGATGATGGGCAAAGAACATGAGTAGAACAGGAGCGAGAGGTACCCCTCCTGAATGCGAACAGCGGGCCAGAAGGGGTTAAGAATTCTTTCTAGAAGAAGCAGGAGGAAAAGGTCCTTTAAAAGGCCCTGGGCTGTGGGGTTTAGTTGGTATGGCGATAAACTGTGTTTAGGGGGGAGCCGAATCCAACACTACCCTCCCCAATCGTCATCGAAGGGGAGGGTGTCCATTGGAGAATTCCCCCACCGCCCTTAAACAAAAAAAAAGGACGAATGGAGTATAACAAAACGCTGCGTCCAGACGCGCAAAGGGGATCGCACCTTTATGCTCAGCGAGCAACGTGAAAACACGAGCATCTCGTAAATTTGATCGTGGAAGCTCGCATTTAATATCTCGCGGATTACGCGTTCGCGTATTAATACGGATACAGTTAGGCAGATTTGAATTTGGCCGGAGCGCGCGGGGGTGGTTTGTTGCGGATCGATCGCCGGAGTCTCGGCCGTGTAATGAGTCCATATTGTTTATAACGTTGTTTATCAGCCGGCCTCGTCGACCGTATCCCCAGCTTTATTCCTCCCATAAATTGTATCTAGTGGTACGCGTCTCTGCCATCTGACAAGCAATTAATGTAAACGTGTCGCAGCCGGCTACTATGCCCCATTAACGAGACGACGTTTTTGTTTAAAATAATACTGAGGGGCCCGCGCGGTTGTTTGCCTTTTGCTCGCGGGACTGTTTCAGCGCCGGTATTACCAAGCGTAATTAAATATTAAATATAGTCTTTGACGCGTTACTCGAACGAGTAGTCAAACTGATTGATACATATTTTCCTGTTAAAACTCATTCCCCGAAGTATCAACGAAACGTTTTCATTAATAAAAAGCTCTTTCATCATTCCGGTAATTGTAGAATATATACGAAACATGTAATTTTGATTCGTGGGGTATCAGCGTTTGTAAAATAAGGAAATATTTGCTCTCTCTTGAAGGGGTGGGCTGGTGGGATCGATAAATCGATAGTTTTCAAAGGTGGAGCGACACTTCCAGCTAATAAAGGGGACTTTAAATATTGCATCCAGGGGGATGTAATTTTGTAAAGTTCCACGGAGATAATTGCCGCGCGCGTTATCGTTCTTTCCCCCCACCCCCGCAATATCGACTTTATAGTCTGAAATTATATCCACACCTCTCGCCATTATTAAACATTAACGAACTGTCTGTACGAGCGCTTAATCCGGTTTAAAGACTGCATTTACCAGGCTCCGATAAGGCTTCCGTAGTTCCCGACGGTCATAATAACGCACGTATATATATATGTATGTATATGTATATCGCTGAAGAGCTTTTGCCAGGATCGTAACAAAGCTTCGTGCAACACCGACTTGAGCTCTTATGAAAACATGAGCCGATTTTGAAACTTCGGGAGCCTTTACATGGCCGGAAGCTAGTTAAGACACTCGATACACAAATTTAGATGATCCGTTCACAAATTAGATGGTTATTCGCGGAATGGAATTGTTTTCCTCGCTATTCCAAGTACGATGCACTTGTTCTCGAGTATTGTACTAGATATGTTCGGCGCGCGTTCGACCACAGACTTCCAACTACTACTTGCAGCATCGACCATAGCTTGACTATCACTACTTGCCTCTGCTGAATTGTAGATTACACGTCTACACTTTATCAACCTACCTGGAAGACAATCAATTATTTATCGTCACGTTCGCAGACTGTCAGCTACTACTGGAATTTTATCTAGTTTTCTCAGTAGTGGTATTTTATGCTATAATTACTATGAAAATTACGAGAGCATCTGTTAATTTAAACACACGATTTTTATCATAGATATTGCAATGGTCAGATTCTATAACTATATTGTACATAATAAATAATCAATTGTATCGATCGTAAATATTTATGTACAAATATCTCTAATACTGTATTGAATTTTTCGTATGCCGTGCGTGCAGGAATACGAAAACTTCAATACAGTATTCGCGATAGTTTTTTGGAAATATCTCAAAAACTAAAAGCGACCCCCCTATATTGGAGAAGGAAAAAGGTTGTTCAGAATGTGTTGCTGCATAACATATTAAAATTTCATCAAAATGGTAGTACGCAGACTTCTTCTATATAATTACCATCGTTTTCTCGAATGTCATAATTTATAGGGGGTGCGAACAGAAAAATTTGAATTTCGAGAAATAAAGTTTGAGAACCTCTGCATCCCGTTTCACCCTGACCGAATGACCCCAGCAGAAAAATTCGGAAAATTCAATACAGTATTCGCGATAGTCTTTTGCAAATATCTCGAAAACTAAAAGCGACTCCTCTATATTGGAAAAGGAAAAAGTTGTTCAAAATGTCGAAATCTATAACATATTAAAATTTCATCAAAATCGGAGTACGCAGACCTTTTCTATATAATTACCAAAAGTTGTAAATTTTTAGTATTATCTTTGCAATTCCGAAAATTTGTTTCGCATCGTGTAGTGAACTAATGGTTCTAATATAATTTTCCTGTGGGGCTTCAAAAAGTGTGAAAATATTGATTCACAGTAACGCAGCAAGGTACGAAAATATTGTAATGCGACGGAATTTCCACGGTCACACAGGTTGGTCAGCTGGCATGTCAGTGAGAGCGCATTCGATGAAAAGCGTTACACGTTCAGAGGCAAGTATCGTTTCGAAGTCGACTGGAGCGGCTGCGAGCGAAGATAATCGATCATCGGCGGCCGGTCCTCGCAGCGACAAACGGGGAGCGTGTCGATGTCGCGAAAAGCGGCCAGCGACAAGGGTTCGCTCCGCTCCGCTGACCGTTTATAGATTATCGATTTGCGTACGATTACGAGCGAAAGCCGTTCTCCGAGCGCGGCCGAATCTTTCATCGTTGGAACACTTAATTCATTCGCGAATCCGCGTTCACATGGACAAACTCCAAATGAAGATATAAAGACGCAAAATTTCAGGCGAATTTCTAACAGCACCTGGAAACGATCAATTAACCGAACGTCCGCGAAACGATCAAACCGGGGCAACGAACAACGACACAGAAAATTATCATCCTCTGGGAAATTTGAATGATCGTTGTGGGATCGTTCTCGTTGAAATTCCAATTGATCCGGAAGTTTAATCAATACTACGGGGCACAACACTCCGCTGGAAATTTCACTCGTGGGCTTAATTGCGTTCCGAATTGTTTTTTGCCGGCCGTTATGTCCGCGCCCAACTTCCACCACGGGCCATTTCAAATCAAAGTGTTGGCATCAGCCGGAAAGTACGTTTCTACAGTTCGATTTACGGACTACGGAAAAACGTGGTCTAATTGTTCTGCGAATCCGCGGTTTTCAGATCTGAAATTCGTTTACTAATGTCAAGAATGTCCATTCTTTGCTCACTAATAGATGATTTAATACTCTTGAAATGAGAATTTGTACAAATACGTTGAATTCAAAAGGTTTAAAATAATCTAGCCCTTTTCTTGGCTACATAAGGGCTAAATTGAACCCTGTAAATACTACCATTCGTCTAACAACTTTTATCAAAAATGAGTCGACAGGAAAAATTTGTCTCCAAGACACTCGTTCATCGGAGTGACTAAAATTGTGGCATAAAGATTTTTGATTTCATGAAAATTCGGTTTTAGGTGGTCTCTGCTATTTGAGACACCCGGAGTGTATGATCGTAGCACACGTCTCTCGCGTCCTCTTCCAAGAAGTCCATCTCGGACGTCGTTCGACCCTTTTGTTTCGCGATTGGTTTCCATAAAAACGGGCCGCGTTCGGTGCAGTAGCAATCGGTCGGAGCTTGCTTGCGGACAATTATTGTATATACATGCGGCGGCGGCCCAGTTTCCAGTTCTTATAATGCTTCCAGCAGATCGTTTCCTCCGCCGGGGAAACGGCGGAGGCGGCGGCTGGGCGCAATACTTGGATGGCTCGGGACGGACTCTGGACTGGCCCTCGGCTCTCGAGCGGCGACCAAGCCAAAAGCTGCAACGGCCCGGGGGAAGAAATGAGGTCGGAAGGGAAACAGGGAGGAGAATATGCGACTCGTTACCTCGATTTTCAACGAGCCGCGCAACCGTTACTCGCCTTTCCGAGGGAATCGTTTGTTCGTCCCTCCTCCCGATCCTCCTCCTCTGGCCACCCTCTGCTCGCCCACGTCGTCCACTCCCGGTCGCGATTCATCCGAGGCCATATGTTACAAGATGGTTGCACAATCACGCGGTAATGCGAGCCTGAAAGACGACCAGACGGACGAGAGAAACGCTCGCGAGGAGCTATCTCTATACCGGCAGAGCCTGAAACCACCCCCGGACTTCGGAGCTCATCGCGAATGCAGATATGCGTGAATTTTAATGGTCGAGTTCCACCCCCCTCACGAGTTGGCTGCGAGTTTTTTTCTACCTACCCCCCGTGGCCTGAAACCTCTGTCGACCGAGCGAAACTTTTGACTTTGAGCCCTGAATCGCTGATCACGCGTCTTCGTCCCTCGAACGATCCCTTTGCTGCAGAAGAATGAATAATGTTCGACTCTTTTCTCTACATACTGGGTGGCCCAGGAAGAGTGTACAGAAAAGAAAGAGGTAGTTTCTGAGGTGACTATAAGCGTCTTTTGCCTATGCGAATTCGCGGTAAGAAATAGGGGTGGGTGGGTACCTAGAATTTTCTGGTACCCGAAGTCGAAATCAGTTCGGGTCGGAAAAATTTATGACAGGTCTCCGAACAATATAAATATTTAGGTTTCCGATCCCCTTCGACTGAAAATTATGGGATCCGCTCACCCCTACCAAGAAACTTCGTTCTCAAGTTATTCGCTAAAAAGCGGACTCCGTCTGGCCTCCGCTGTAGCCGCGCTCTGATTGGTCCGTGTTTTCCGTTAATAACTTGCGAACGAAAAGGCAAAGGAAGAAAGTGCTTAAAATTACCCGGGGAGTCACTCTGTGAAAATTGTTGAATTTCTGAAGGATTAAAACGGCGGTGACGTGAACGCAATCCAGGTGTTGAAGCCAGTCGGAAAAGGGATGCAAGACGGTGGTATTACCGGGGAGAGATCGTTCCCGTCGCGGAAGACAAATAAATTACGACGTGGTAGAGTATTAAACTGCAATTTCAGAAGTTTTCATCTAATGCGCGAAGGCGAGGTTCGCCTCCAATGAAATCTGCATGCAGATTCGCCGGGGTCGCGTGAAAAAAGCTTCATAAAGGGGACAGGTACGACGCGGGGACCTGGGCCGTGGTGTCGAGGGGAGAGGAACGGGGAAAGTGGCGCATTATACACAATAAAGGAGAAACAAGAGAGTAACGTCAGACACACTTAACGTTGGAACTTTTTGCCAGCGGCTCGGTCCATCCTTCTTCCTGTTGGCGCGCGGAGAGACGAGAAGAATGAAAGGGCAAGAAGAGGGACGGTAAATCCAGAGGCAGGATTTAAAACGTTCCCGGGTCGGCCTGTAAAACACCACGACGACGACGACCACGACGACGCTGACGGCGTCGCGGCTGCGCCCCACAGAACGGAACACCGCTGGGGAAAAATAATTTCTTTGAACCGAGAAAATTATACCGGGTATCTTTCATCTGGAAATGGAAACCTCAGGCATGGCGGATGCACGCGCTGGCCACTTGCATCATTCATGCCGCGCTGTTGTTCGTTACCGATCATCCGTGCTTCGCAATTCCAGTCCATGAGCTGCCGAGCTCCTCTGAACCACATTCTACCCTCCTCAGTGAGGAATTGTGGGGCTCGGTCACCGGCGTCTGACCAATCATTGACTCACACTGCCGCACAGAAGAAATTTTAAATAATCGATTTTTTAGATTTATTTGGGGGTAGATAGATCGACAATATTAACAGAAGAAAGTTCAAATAACCGATTTTTACAAAATCAAATTTTATCTTGAAGCAGCAGTGAATTCTTTAGATTTACTTTTGGGTAGAAAAAGGGGGTGGACAAGTAACAAGTAGAGAAACTGACTGGACGAAATAAAAATTAATTCTTATCCAAACATTTTGTTAGTTTCAATTTAAATTTGATACACAAGAGCTAATCAAAATATTTAAATTATTAGTATGAGTATCTGTGGATCGACAAGTACACTCAGACCTGAATAATTCACTAAAATTACAAATCCGTCATTAAATTGTTTCGGGAAATACTCGCAGTCGATCGAACGCAGCTACGCTACACGAGTACTTAACAGTAATTTAATAGAAAATATATTCGCCAAGTCCGACTGGAATATTCAAAGTTCGGTTCATTTCTCAATAGCGTAAAGTTTTAAGCTGTTCGAAGTTCTAGTGATATGTTCCGTCCAAAGTTCTAATTTACTCCGGTTAGTTCGAAGTTCTAGTTCAAAGTCCTTTAGCCCTGGAACCCACGATGTGCAATCTCCTGCCAAAGGAATTGTTACAGCTAATTTCTTCGGTAGTGACATAACTGGAACGGATCGCCAATTTACAATGTTCTCCGAAAACTATAATTTGTTGGTATAACATTTTTTTCATCCGGAGTTTCGAGAAAATCGAGTTTGAAAATTCAAGGAGTACTGACGCGTCTGATCATGACCGACCAATTCTACTTCCTGCATATATTATAGCACTGGAGCCTGACTTGAAACTCGATTTTCTCAAAAACGAGTCGACGAACGAAAAAATTTTACTGCTTTTTTCCGATTCAGTTTTACATGTAGAACGATTTCCAGCCCACCCTGTATAAACCGAACTAGTATATTCGGAATTTGTGGGCAATTCGAGACCGTATCCTCCTGTAAGTCTGGCACAGTGCGCATTCGTATTCGAGAGAGAGTTAACGGGTCAAGATCCACGTTACCCGTTATGAATTATTGAAACACCGTTCCGAATTTAAACGACCAAGCTCGCGTATTTTTCAGATTTTTTTCCCCGGGAACAGGACTCGTCCGATACAAAGTACAGCTGTTTTGCACGGTCCGTTTTCAAAAATTCCGCTGTAGAGTCGCACGGTATGTAGACTCTCGTGAAATAAAAAAAAAGAAAGAAACTGAACCGGTCCCTCGGACCGTGTGTAACACTTGGAAAACGGCACGGTGAAATCGATCAACCGCTCCCTGAATTAATGAAGCCGCGGTTCAACGTCATAAATTCAACAGACATCGAACTCGACACGCGCTGCCCTGTCAGCTGAACAGTAGCGAACCCGAGGCTCCCGCGTCAGGTATCATCGAAACGAAACAAAGAGTCAGGGAGTATCGAAAGCGTTCGACGTCGAAATTAGCAATATCGAGAGCGACGGCCCGGAGCGAGCAGCCGTCGTCGCGGGGACTGGCAGTGTTCGGTTATCTTTTATTTTCCCGGGACTATTCAGCTGCCGGCTTGATCGAGAAATCGACCGGAAGTTGCTCGAATCGTTCCCTGTCCACCCCTCTCTCGGCGGTCAAGCTGTCGCGAAACCTCCTCCAGTAACGTGCCCTTCCTCCGCCATTCAAACTTTCTCCATAGTTTATCAATTAAAGTGATTGAGCCGGTGCGCCAAAAACATCAACTTTGTTTAAACATACGATCGTCAAATAATAATAAAAAGTTACTCCATAGTCGTTACAAATCAGCATTTGATTTTTATTTATGTAGAAGATGAGCTTGAAGTATGTGTCGTCACGTTAGGGTGAATAATGGAAGGATGTTTGTCTGATCGATAATAAACATGTTCGTGCGAATATTACAAATTGAGAAGTTCGTGTCGACTGAACGAGCGGCGAGCAGTTCCTCAAAGTGTAATGAAAATTCGTATGCCGCCGGTGGCGTAACAATGGTCGAAGTAATTGTTCATCGAGTCGCTTTGGGAATGGAACAGGTAAACACTGACGGTCTCCGGTAGGTGAAAGAATAAAGGGAGTGGGGGAGATAGAGTGGGGCAATCTCGAACAAGCAGCCGACTTTGAGCACCGGCGGTAATGTATCGGCGATGATTCGCGACCGGTACTTTGTAATTCCAGCGTTTGTTCTTCCATTATGGCGACCCCCGCCACCCTCTGATAAAGGATTCGATTTACCGGGGAATTAACGACCGCTTATTGTCCCCTGTATCCTGGCTGAATGCAGCTCCACCGGGCGCAGAAATTTATTCAATTCCGCATTTGTCGCTGAATAATTGCGCCTCGGATAAAGCCACCCGGGAGGTTTTCCAGAGATAGAGAGAGGGATGAAGGGGTGGGGGATTGTAAACAGAGACGAACGACGAGAGGATACCAGGGCGCAGAGTTCACGGATGGTAGACCCTGTTCTCGTTGTTTCCGCGAGCAAGTTGCGTTTCGGGGTTGTGCATCATTCCGTTTCCCATATCGAGGCGTCTGGTCGACGAACTCGTCGAGAATGCGGCAAGTTACAACTCCCCGCGCAACCGGCGTCGAGCAAACGAGACCTGTGCTCTCGCACACACCACCAGCCGCCATCTTTCCCTGTTATCGAAAAGAGAAGAGCTCGATCTGATCGTTGGCGTTTACAAAACACGGCTGCTCGTAATTAATTTATTTAATTTCGGCCTCGCGGCCAAGAAATGGAACTTAGCTTTACATATCTATTGTCTCACTCATCCTTCCATCCATTCTTCCACCCATTCATCCATATCCCATGCCACATGTTATTCCAAACCAGCCGAATCAAATCCGCTCTATTCTAATCTATCCTATCTTACACATCTAATATTGCCGTAATTGATTGATTATAAGTAGACTACGAATTTTTATGCATTTACGAAGAAATTGGCAGCCTTGAAATATAAAACCGTCTGTTTTACCAACTGTTATAAAAACTGAAACGCAAGTTGACGTGTGCGATCAGGAATACCAACACCTTGTCTTAATTGAACGAAGCAATACTTCATCTCGAGTAAAACACGTCAGCGTGTTTTGCCTTGGTGAATATAATCACTGATTCAAGAGTTCGTTCGGTGTAGAATTCAACCTCCTCGTTCAACGAAAAGAGAGCAAGAAATAATACGACAAATTGGAAAAAGGTTGGTGGCAGCCACGACCTGAAATTCCGGCCGAGTTCCAGTATGAATTTCCTCTCAATTACACGGAGAGGAGTTTCGCCCGCGGTCCAGCCGATAGAAGAAAGCGATTATTTAAATTGATGCTCCTCGACAGGGAGACGGTTAAGACGGCGGAGCAACAACAAAGACAAGACTGCAGCCGGCTGGCTCGGCCCGCCCGAGGCCCTGTGAAAGTGGTGGCTCAAACTCTCTAATCGTCTTTCAAAGTATAAAGATGAAATCTCGATCAATGGATTAAGTGGAAATCGACGCCCGGGGGTGCCAGGCCGCTCTGGAACTCGAGGGGCTGGTGACTCGCGGAGAGAAGTCTAATACCACTTTAGTAGACGAATTGAAACGCGAACCGTCACGAAACACGGCGATCCACTGAATCGGGAAACCTTAAATATCCCCTGTTCTGCAATTTATCGAAAGGTTCGAGATCGCATTTTCTTGCCACTCTTACACAAAGAAACTTTTACAGAGGAGGCGATATTGGTGATGTTCGTTCTATGGTTGCGACAGATTGCTCCACTAGCGAAACAAATTACTCTTCGCTGAGATCCTTGAATTCTTGAAATCCCGGCTGAGCTTTACAAAAACACCTCCCCATCATTTCGACGCGTCAAAGTTATTGGCGAAAAAGTATTTATCTTAACTCTCAACTCAAGGCCCCTCTTTTCTACTCCCCAGCGTGGCGGCCAGCAAGCAACCTATATAACGGGTGATCTTGTTAAAAAGCTGTGCTTAAAAGATCTCTGGGTTTGCGAGATTATTAATATAACGGAGGTCCTGATTAAACAATCTGAACAAGCCGGACTCCACAGACCGCGATTACGATAAATTCTAGTCCTGGAAGGAATTATTTTCCTCCGGAGTGAGATTCGCTACTCGAGAAAGGTAACCTAAACGAGATTAGCGTGGCTGTTGGCTGCTAAAAGATTCCGAAAGGAAGTCGCTCTAAATAATCTAACGGTGGAAACTCGACGTTGTTTCCCGGGGCATCTCAATAAATAAGCAGCGGACTAGGGACAGGCCAGAAATTATTTCCCCCTCGGGTATAATCCCCGAAAGTCGAAAAAAAATTGTGCAACAAGATTACGCCGGGCGTCCTCGAAACCGACGGCCCTGAAAGATGCAGGCTAGTCCGCCTGCGAAGCGGATCAAAAGTCTGTCGATTAATGTTGCATGGTAGTGTCACAGAAGGAGGAAACAAGGCGACAAGCTATGCTTGCTCTTGCAGTCGTACCAATCCCTCCCAGCTTCCTCCTGCAGGCGTACCAAGCTTCTTGCTTCAATCCTCTCTTCCCCGAGGGACCACCGCCACCGCAGCACCACGCTCGGACTTCTCCTTTATCTCTCGAACCCCCGGAGGAACGTGACCGCCGCACCCTGCCACGGGATTCTTCACAGAGCTCACTTTATCACCGACTCCCTGTTTACCTGCTCGTAATGCCCCTTAATTGTCGGCCGAATGCTCCGGACAGAATGACGATCCGTTATTGCTCCGCACTGGATAAATAATGGCGGTCTGATGTGCGCGGAACATCGGCTCATCCTTAATTGAATATCTCCAACAGCGGAATCCACCTTCGGTTTTAGTGTTCTTGAAACAGTCGAGGTCATCGTTCGAAGAGGTAAAGACTCAGTCAAAAAGTTGAGTTACCAATTTTTGAGTCCAACGTAGTCTCATAATTTTGGAGGACGACGGCTCGGATTAAAATCAGGGTAAACGGAAAAGTTGCTTCAGGTGGTGCTACTTTTCTTAATTAGAAGGTGGAGCTGAAAAGTTCCAGTCTGATGGAATCTGCAAGACTGGATGCCAGATATGAGTAGACTAAGTTCTGGGTTAAGTCCTTGCAGAGTTGCTCCTATTCTTGTTAATTAGAAGACGAAGCTGAAAACTTCGAGTCTGATGGATTCTTCAAGCTTAGATGGGTCTAGCTAGGTTCTACGAGACTCTGAAGAATTATAGGGTTGATTTATATACAGGGTAAATGCGTGTGCTGTATGTGTGTACAACCATATCAGTAGAATCATAGAATTACGACAAAAGAAGTGCGGCTTTTTCTTACAAAAAAAAGAAGAGCGTTACGCAGTTGGGTAACCAAGAACTAAGCTCTAGGATCCCTGATTTGGTCCATGCCGCTCCAGAAAATGCTACTCGCGGGACAATTGATTCCGAATGGAGACATGACTTCGGAAAGTGAAGTCTGGTAGCATGAAGCTGGATTGTTGACAACATGGTGCTAGGATAGGTCCTGGCTTAGGTTTGTATTATGTCTGTGTCCTGATCGTTTCAACCGAATCTTGTCGTCCGAAGCTTCGACACTCTAAGCTGTGTCTATTAGGATTCGACCGGGGGAGAAGCTCCGGCCGCATTCGAGGAAGAAGCAGAGAAACATGGAAGTCGATCAACAGGGTATCGATTTTCGTTGGGCGGTTTCAGGGGGGTTCGGAAGAGCGCGTGGTAATATGAAACGATTATAGTCATTGTTATTTCATTAGAGGGGAAGTAACGAGGTCTGGGGACAGGGGGGGTTTTCATTGCCTTCCTTTTAAGCCACGGCACGTTTTGCGAGATTAACGGGAAAGAGAGTCGTCCCCGGCTGTAACCGAGCCATTGTTGAATCACGCCGCAGCCGCCCTTAGCTTCGAGCACGACTGCGCCCTCGCGCGTACTGGCAATTATTGCATCGTTAAAGTCCTTTGTTATCATTCCGAACTTCCCGTGTCCTTGGTCGATCCTCTAGTACCACTTCCACCCACGAGACACTGCGTGCCAACTCAGTATCCCTCTTCGATTTTGCTTCCCCATGCTCGTGAAACATGAGCTAGGTGCTATTGTTGCAAACGTCGTGAGCTACACCAGTTCTGCCTTGGGTCACTTGATCAGTTTACTTAACAATTTGTAAACACGTTCTTGGGACATGTTGCATTACCACAGCTAAGGTCTAAGTGGTGTCGTTCACCCCAAAAAGTTAACCCTAAGCACTCGAGGGGTAAATCAATTATTACTACACAGCCGATTTTATGCGTTTGCTACTAAAACGAGTAGGTGTAATTTTAAATAGCGAAAACATTAGAAGAATTTTAATATACTGTTATATTATTGCCAACCTATTCACCGTATTAAGAAAGACACTACATTTCTATTTCACTCCAGTTTGTTGCAACTCAGGCGGACCATTTATATTTTATGAGTATGAGGTATTAATGAATAGAATCTGTTAGAACATGGGTATACAATGAATGACATTCTATTAAACAATTAAATACAATTTATTCAATGTAATCTATCTTTGAAGGCACGTCTCTACTGTCCGACAAACTCGACACGAGTGAGGATCGTTTCTAGAAAAAACGTGGTAAAAACGGACGACGACCTAAAAAAGAACTGGGAGTTGAGGGTCTCATGAACGGAGAGGAAGCAGTAGATTATTTTTTCTATTTCTTTGTTAAATAAATTCCAACAAAATCATATAAAATGGAACTATTCTAGATCGGAAGAAATGTATAATTTCCTAGTTAAAACAGCTCCGACTGAAGAGGGTTGAAACGCGTTGCGACAAACAAAGCGAAACCAAACATTTTACAGCAACTACAAACATGGACCAGGTAAACTTTCATGCTGGTAGCGCTAAAAGCTAGGCACCAGTATCTGAGGGAGCTTGATGCTGTTGTGCATCCTGTTGCAGTTATTTTTATGATTTCAATATCGCGAGTACGGTGTCCGAGAGCTACACAAAACTGATGGGACTCGTAAACTGTGGAGCGCAGTGATCTGCGAATTCGTTGAACTGATTCCGAGGCGAACAGTGGTATCGCTAGTATTCGCGGGCAATTCGACGTCCGGAGGCGTCGCGATCATTTCGGAGAAGGTCGTAAAGCGACGCGCGAGTTCCGGGGAAGGCGTCGGGATGACGAGGACGCTAAAAACCGCGTTAATCGAAAGGTGCCGTAAGCGTCGTCGGGCGTTAGAGGTTAGATCTCGGCTTTCCCCGAGGAAACGCGACGCTTTCACGTGTTCCGACTGGGATGCGGAGCTTTAACGGTCCCGCAATTATTTTCACCGCGGCCGTGGTAAGCCCAAGCCTCGTATAAAACGTCACCTCCAGCGGTGGATCAGGGTCGAAGCAAAAGGCGAAGCAAGAGAGAGAGAAGTGGAAGAGGTGGGTGGTAGGTCGGGAGGAAGAAAAGCGGCAAAGAACTTCTCCTCGGTCTTTTTCTAGTCCGTTTCCTGCCTTGTCCCGCGGCATTTTCATTCGCTGGTCCACTGGCCGTGGAAAGTCTTTTTTAATGACTGCTCTCCGGTCCAACCGCGGACAGAATAGACGGGGAGACGGAGGGGAACTGTAGCGAGCACGAAGGGGAGGGATGAAGTGGGGAGAAGCCGAGGCGAAACAGGCTATAAGACTTGTTCGCTTAAAGCGAGTAGGAACCATTAGAGAAGAATATAATCTTTTTTACGCTGTCTCTGGGCTGGCCTCTGTCTCACCGTCCGTGCCTTATGCCCTCCTTCTTTCTGCCCTTTTTTCCTCCGGGGCCGATTCTCTTCGTTTCCCTCTCCCGTCAGATTCCGTTCTCTTTGTAGCTGTGGTCGTAATTCAAAAAGTTTTGTCGGATTAAAAATGTGACCGGACTGTCGCGATGGAGGAGGTCGTTCGCTCTCGCTCGACGTCTTTGTCTCTTCGTTCTTTTGCCGGGCTTTTGTACACCGTTCTCTCCCTCCGTACGATCCCGCCCAACCTCTTTCAACCCTCTAGTTCTCTCCTTCTTCTCTTCTCCTCAGCTGCTCTAACGGCACTCGACGGAAAATTTTTTCGCGGCAGTCAGCTCTATTTGCGTCCCGCGCGGGGACAACGGGGAGGATGAAAGCGGCCGAGGTAATAATACAAAAAGTTTAATTAGGATCGGCAGGATCGACGCTGCCGGCTTCCGTCGCGCGTAATCGGAATTCGAGAGTTCCCTGACCCCGTCGCAAGCTTATTACCGAGACGACGCGACGCGTCCTTTCCCGTTAAGCATCGACCGGATGATCCGCGATACGACAAAATCGCCGCGTCTCCGAATAAATGGCGAAGAGCTGCCCTCGAGATGCTTTGTCGCCGCATCCGAATAAATTGCGACTCCAAAGCTCGAAAATCTCGTTGCGAGCAACGCGTGTAATCCATGAAACTCGATTTCCGCCGGATACGCGACTAAAAACCAGTTCGTTAAAAAAAAACCTTTAACATTGAAATCATCCCCTCCTCACCCTCCTATCCTAACCTTCCTCGTTTGTACCATTCTCGAACACCCTCTGCAGAAATATAAAAACTAAAGTTGTTTCATAAAACTTTGCCGTATTTTAACGAGTCCGACTCGTCACGAAGGTTTTAACAAAGTCTATTAAATATGAATGTTCGTGTTTCTTTTTAGATGAAATAAAATTTATTTCTAAAAATGTAGCCATGCAAAAGATAAAAATTTTCCTTTCCCTTCTTTGACATTTTCGAGGATAAAGACGTTTTGAACACGGTAACCGTAAATAAAATGGTGCGGCAAGGGGTTAAGAGAACGGTTCACTTAAAATCTATATTGACATTGAGAAAAGATTCCTGGTCAAATGTTCTTTTCAACAAATTTCTACTAATTCAGAGGAGCAGAATCATGCTAGGATCTTTTACAGCGTCCCGCACAGTAGTGAAGTTGAAGTACACTTATGTAGTGATACTTACTCGAGCCAGGGTCCATTATACTCGAAAACTGAAATCGCCGTATAACTCAAAAACCTTTTTCCGGCGAGGACAATGTCTCGCGGCGGCGTGGCACGGCTAGTTCATCTTGTTAACGCGCGGCCAAAGGAGCGACGCCGGTAGCGAGGCGCGTTTAAACTTCTGAAACGACGTTCTACGTTCACTTGGTCCATTGCCGTAGAAGCCAGCAACACTTTAAGCATCGTTTTTACGAGGACGATCACGTCGAACGCGTAAACATGTTCCCGCAACAGGAATTTATCGCATCCACGGGACATTATCTGTCCCTTCGATCCTCCGTAGCTCCGCGCGGATCTGTTCGGAGAGGGGACGATGCGATGGTCCGGTGGAAAATCGATAAACTCGCGTCGCATGTCGCATGTTTATCCGGTATTCTCTTTAAAGGCGTCGTTTCGTCGGTATTACGGCCGACTAGATATAGTTGGACATTGGGGGGAGGGTGGGTCCAACGTCGATTATTAACAAATTCCAGCACGGCCGATTCTCGCATACCCGATTAGCAATCGGGTTTGCAAACTCGGGATAATTGCCGCGGGATAGCTGGTCTAATATTCGTGATGGCGTTTATTGGTCCGCGAATTCGACCGTGGAAAAATCGCGAACGCGTCGTTGTTCACGACGAGCATAGAAGAGTTCCCGGAATCCTCTGCTCGACGAGCATAGAAGAGTTCCCGGAATCCTCTGCTCGACGAGCATAGAAGAGTTCCCAGAATCCTGTACTCGACGAGCATAGAAGAATACCCAGAATCCTGTGCTCCACGAGCATAGGAGAATGCCCAGAATCCTGTGCTCGACGAACATAGAAGAGTTCCCAGAACCTTGTGCTCGACGAGCATAGAAAAGTTCCCAGAACCTTGTGCTCGACGAGCATAGAAGAGTTCCCAGAATCCTGTGCTCGATCGACCGTGGTTAATAGTGGGAATTAACCGGTATTAGTAATGGAGAACTTTATAATTTATAGTTTCTGCGGCAAGAATACCAACCAAGCCCGTAAATCACGACATTAATTCCCTCGAATAACTAGATTCCTGCGGCCCGGTAACGAAAGGACGATATTCCTGCTGCACATCCCGTTCTGCCATTCGCGGTCTGTTTATCGAACTGCCATCAATCAGTTTATCATCGTGCACCGCGCTAACTCCACAATGGTAATTGTCTGTGCAAAAAGAAACGGGGTCAGCCATCCGTACGATGTTCTTCCGTTGATTGAAGTTCCGCGAATAATTAGAGAGAAGGTTGTACGCGGGAATCAGATATAAATTAGACTGAATGACAAGTTGGATGCTGTACGTGAGATACGAGAATTTCAATCGAGATTTTTCATTAGTAGAACGTTCTAATTAGTCTTCAGAGCTAATTATTATAGTTGACAAGTGATTGTGAAGTGGAACGTGTGACAGAGATCAATTAATTAGAATAACAGCCAAGGTACTGAAAATAGTAAGTAGTGTAAGTCAGTATATAATCAGCCACGAGGACAAGATCTATGGAACAGCTCAAATGGTTTTTCTTAGATCAAGCCTTCGCTGTACAGTAAAACTTGAAATACTGTCCGGGGTCGTCATCGTAAACGTTGTCTAGAGTTTACTCACTCCACTGCCTGTCAACGCTGTGCCGTCGACGGCGGCACTTTTCGGTCACGCGATCCGTATTTCATTCTGTCCTTCTCTATGTTCGGCTCTCTATTGAAATCTCACATATAAAAAAAATCAAGTCAAAGTAAACGTTGTCTAGTCTAATTATTCATACCAGCATCGAAACATTGAGAATTATTTAAATTGCAAAATTACTTTTCTTTAATATTTGATCGAACCTGTGCGCCGAAAACATTACCTAAATTCTAATCATTATCTATGATCGACAAAACGGAATTCTTCTCTATGTTCGGCTCTCTATTGAAGTCTCACAAATGAAAAGAAAACAAGTCATCATTGCACACGTCACCCCAGAATACGTCTGTGGGACAGTATTTAAGATTTTACTGTGTTCGGAAAAATCACGATTCTAACGAAACATTTGCCATTTTGTTCTCGCGTCCGGAGAGACAGAAGCGACACTCTTTCATCGCGCTGCGCGAGCAGAATTTCAACCGTTATCGGGAATAATTTATGAGCAGGTTGCACGCATTCGGCAACTAATTCGTTTCGTGAATTTTAATTAAATAGCTAGTAGTCGGTGACCAGAAAATCCAGTGGGACATAGAGTACCCGCAGGTCGAGCTGTCGATAAATCAGTCTTCGGTCCGCGGTTAACGAGAGTAATTCGAGTGCGCGCGCGCGCGAATCCGTTAACGTTTCGTCGGTGATAAATTCGCGACATTCGCTGGTTCGCGATCAACTTTCGACAGTGTCCTCGAGTTGCGCATATCGTTTACGAAAACGGGTTCTCGCGTAGCATGCTTGAGAAACCGATAACAACGTCTTCATCGTGATCACCACGTTACGCCTTCGTACGTTGCCTTGTTGCAATATCAAGGCCCTTGTTACGTGTAATCGTTTTAACGTGCTCGTCGTCCGACGTTGTATTTTCGCGTTCTTGACAGGCTCCGCTAAGTGCCGCGACGAGATATACCTTGTCGAGGGAATATGCCTTCCCCATAAATGCTGAGGATGCCGCTTTGGTTCAAACTAGTCGAATAAATTACAACGACGACGTCCTCGGGCAGCCTAACGTCCAACTAACGATGCAATAATGTAGTTTTCAACCGTGTACAGTATACACGAGAAATTAACGAGTAATTTAGTTGCGAAACAGATTGTACCGACTTCCGGAGACTTTCCCGGTGAAATGCTCCATAATTAATCTCGGGCAACACGACTTCTTCGGGGGTTGCTTAACCCTTAGGCGGTCCTCGACGCTTTTCCGGCCCGCAACTGTTGTATAATGAAATATTGTTAAGAATGCTCGTGCTTGATCAGCAAATCGTTAGAGCTTCTTGTAAACTTGCACGTGGTGTGCCGAATAATTTATTGGAACTCAAAGGACCACTTCCCTGGTATAGGGAAGAAGTAAATTCACAGAATGAATCTGGTCTATACGCATAAAATGTAAAAATCGGGAAAGGGGGCGTCCTTTTTCACTCCTTTACAATTTTCACGGAGTGGGGTTATCTACGAAAAAGGGGCGAGTCACGTGACAGGTGTCTTCGAAGACCTGGCCCACGATTGGACCCCGGAAAATATACAAGATTAGAATTTCGGAGGCTGGTCGAAGACAACTATTAAACCTCATACGCTCCTCAAAAATAGCTGCATAAAAGAGACTGGGATAACAATTCACCCTTTATTTCGTACGTTAGATCAACAGATTATGTTTTATTTATAGCGTCACATTTTAAATAAACACATCTTATGACGGAGACATAAAAGGATTAATAATTTTACAGTATGTTAAAGTATTGAACGGGTGAATTCACCCTGAGGGTTAAGGCCAACTACGGACCAGGTGGGCATCTAAACAAAGGGCACCCTGTTTTAAGGAAAGCGATTACATATTTCTAAATAAATATATATATATTTATTTTCCAAATCATGAACGAAGTGAATCATAGGGTCGTCTCTAGAGTATACACGAGAAATTACCGACTTAGTTAGTCGTGGAACAGATTGTGCCAGCTTTCGGAGACTTTCCGGAAGAAATGCTAGACAATTAATCTCTGGGAAATCTGGAAACATCTGGAAATAAATTCTCGAGAAATCGACGATATTTAACCTGTTGTGATTTCGTGAAAAATAATAGTGCAGTGATACTCTTGGACTTGTTTTAAAGCTTCAAAGCTTTTAAAAGGGTGCAAGTGGGATGGTCGAATATTAACCCTCATCCGTCCCTCATTCAACGAACTGAATCTGTCCCTCGGTGTCGAATAAACACAGTGATACAAAATAAAAAGAATTTCGATGTTTTTTTAGTCAAATTCATGAGTTAACATTTACATCTCAGATTTTTCGATCATGTGTTCCGCATTAAACAAATAGAAGTCGCAGAGAGTTTCTTATACAATTAATTAATTAGTTTTCGATCGTAATTTATCTTCAGGACATTATGAATTTTTATTCGCGGCGCAAAGGTGCGATCATTTACAACAACAATTAGCTATTTTTGTAGGAATACTAAACGCTGGTTTCGGATTTGATTCTTCAGGTTCAAGAACCACGTTAGCTATTAATTTGTTTTAATACGAGGAAAAGAAAGGAGGGGTGTTTCTTCCTTTTGGTGTTGTAAATGTTGGTACAAATGTTGTTGCAAATGTTGTAAATGATCGAACCTTTGCGCCGAGAATAAAAATTCATAATATCCCGGAGTATAACTTATTTCGGGAAAACTTTGGGAAAACGACATACGGATGAAAAACTCTTTATAAGGGGGTGTAAATATTGATGAGTTCGGGTCAGGACGGACCCGGACGGCTTGTTAAACGGGTTAACACATTCTAAGGGGATTGACGTGCCCAGGAAAATTATGGACTCTCATCGTCCCCGGTCTCGAGTCGACGTTTCCTTATCGTTGCATAAAGAAGCCTTCCGGCAAGAATTCGGCCGACCATTAATCACCCGTCACAGCAAAAAGCTCGCGGAATAATGCGGTGGAGGACTCTTCATCGGCTCGTAAATCCGTGAGCGGCGGGGTGTGCACGTGTCGTTGCTAGACAAACTTCGTTAGCCGACGATATTGAGTGGGACGTAAAATTATCGACAGATTAAGGTATCCCTCGACAGCGCGGCATTGTTGTCATTCAACTGCTACCGTCTCAAAGTGCTTTCGAAGTCAGCTTACACGTCGAAGCGCATGGTCCCATCGAACTTGGTCTCTTCAAAGGATACGGGTACTCGCAATCCTTACTATCGAATGCAATTAGCTGGCCGCACTGCTTTGCGTGTTATGCATTCCCCATCTATGGGACCATCCACGACACGATTTGTAACGTCATGATACTGAAAACACCATTCTCAATTTACCCTCCCTTTGCTGTCGTCTTGGAGACAAGCTGCTACCACTGCCAACAATTACTCGGTCATATTCGTGTCTTCAGTCCGGAAACTACGAACGATGTTTAAATAAATAATTTTGAAAATGCACTGCAACGAGCAGGATCGAACAAACATTTTTTTCTTATTTCCTGATTTCTTCACCGCATAGAAAAATGAAAATGTTTGTTTCTTCACAATGTACAGAACAAGATATTTGAAAGATTCTAATAGGGTTGCATTAAAATGGTAGTTTTACTAGATTTTCTACTATGTACACATGTTCCACACTGGAAATACGAATAATGACTAAGTCAACGACTATATTCGTTCGATCGAGTAATTTTCTGCGACGCTGCTTTGTGCCCGCGTTTCTCGTACCGATGAGCGCGCAAATAAAGACGAATGATTATTTTCTGTTGGTTTCCGATGGGCGGATCGATCGTCCCCAGGAAATGTTATTTGGAGAGCGGGCGGCACAGCGTAGCGTAGCGACGAGTCGACGAGGAATCAAACTGTTATAGCATATTGCCAATATAGAAGATTCTATTTCCTATATCTGGAATCAGCCCGAGCAGCGAGAAGAAACTTCCCGACACCGCGATATTGTCTTTCAACTAGTTTCCTCGGCGTTAGCGATCGATCGGCGTCGCGGCGCGTCACCGGGACGCTTGGAAACTTCTTTAAATAACCCGCCAAACGTTCCAGGGGAAAATGCGATATCCGTTTTCTCTGCTATAGTGGTGGAAGAGGGAGAAGAGGACCGGCAGTTAGGTGTTCGGCCAATTTAAATATTTATCTGTCCGATACTCCTTTCAAGCTTTTAGCCGCGGCCTCCTCTTACAGTGAAATCCATTACGGACCATTCGCCTACGATTCTGCAGCTGACAGCTCCATCAGCCCGTGCCGGATGATTGGACCGTGGAGAGTTTTGCTTGGTAAGAGAAGCAGCCTTCCCAGAGCTGGAATTCACGCGGCGCACAATGCCTTTGAATTATTCCTTAGACTGCCTGTTCGCTCTCGCGATCGACGACGCTTCTTCCATTTTTTTTCTCTTACCCCCCTCTCTCTCTCCCCTTCATCTTTCTTTTTTTCTCGTTCTCACTCGTTGCCGCGAAAGGCGCTGATTTCATCGTTCGCTTTGTGTGTCACGAGGATCGATTGTTTCGAGGACCGACGTTCCTTCTTTGTCTCGATTGTCTGCCAGACAGGGGCACACTTTCGACACGAGAGAACGATCGTTCCGCTACCAGATGATTGACAAGCTTTGCTCTCGTTTCGAAGATAAGCGCCGATTTATAACGGAGCCTCGCGGGTGCGCTGCTCCCGGCGACGGAATTTCGTTAGATTGTTTCATAGTCGAATTCATTCGACTGAAACGACCATCGCTGTTTTAATAGTGCATCAGACAGTCTGGATGGTTTTGAAATGTTAGAAATAGAGCTGCATTTCAAACACTTAAAGCAAGATCTGTTTATGGAATAATTAATCCAATGAATCGCGTTAGTCTAGATTCAAGCACTATCTAGAATTGTACCATTTACCGTTTGTACCATTAGCTTTTGTACATATCCTTCTGTTATTAGACGAGTAATCTTTTATCTTTCTCTTTTTATTATTATTGTAAACACTTATTAAAAAGGGCTTCAGTCCGTTTATAATAAATAATAATATGCGGAACAGATTTTTCAAAAATATAATTACTCGCAACAACGTCAAGCCAGAGGCTTGAAAAATTTTGAGAATTCAGTAGTACAACTTAGCGAGAAGTCAGACGGCCGAAAATTTCTCGAAAATACAACTTTGTATTAGGAGAACATGATATCGAAGGAGGCGGCACGAATTTCAGTAGTACGACTCAACACGAAAATTCAGACGCTCGAACAAAGTTGAAAATTCAGTAGTACAACTCGATGATAATTCGCCGGCACCTCTGTAAATATTCCACGTGCCATGTAATACTGTTGTGTCCAAGGTGGTTCAAAACCCGCTTTAATAAACTGTAGGTCCCGTAGCGAAATAACCATAGCAAAGAGATGACACGCGTCACGTGACCAGCTGCGGCGGAAAAGTGAGAATGCTTGCAACACCGACGATAACGACACGTGCTGGGAGGGGTAGAGGAAGAGGTAGAGTAGAGAGACAAGTCTTAATCTGATGACTCCGTCTCGAGGGTCTCTTGAGTAGCTGCAGAAAACGCACGGACGTGTCTACACACGGAAAACGTTCGTTCCGCGTCCAACTAGCACGATTCCGTGTATAAACACACCTTAAAACATTCGCGATTGTTCCCCGGTCTCCGGCGTCGCCTCGAATGATTCAATTACGCGTGCTTCGTTCCACGAAACCGCGTCCCACACGTTCTGCCATGGCGAGAATGCTCGAAGAAACGCTCCATCAGGAGTGAAACAGGGTCTCACCCTCTCTTGCTCTCGTGAAACAAAACCCAACTCGGGACACTGCATACCCACGACCCAAACGCACCTCTAGATAATGCAAATCCCGGAATAGTTATCGAACAAGTGGGAACGTTTCCCCGACAATGGCCGGAAAATTAAGCAAGTTATTATTATTGTCTAGCTTTCTCACGTGCCGTGTTGCTTAACTGCTACACTGCGAACTGCCGCGATATTTTCCGACCAGGATCCTCGGTGCGCAACACCCCGTTCTAAATTTCGAGTAATATCCGGCACTGCTTCTTTCCGGGAATTTATTCGCACGTTGCGTGGACGATTTAAGTAGGCGAAGTGTCTGAGTTACGTTTCTGCATTTATAGTATGTGTACATTTTGAAAATGCGAGGAAAGATCCTTGTTATTACATTTTCGACACTTCATCATGATTAACCGGAGCAAAACTTTTGTTTTTCTTTTCTATAATTAACTCAGACAATTTTTAATTTCTATAATTCCTAATATTTTTAAAATGTGTAGTCATTAATATTTATTATTATTATTATTTATTTCATTAAATCTATCAAAAATATATCATTAAAATAAAATTATTATTTATAAACATTAATGATTACGTACACATTAAAAACATAATAGGAATTATAGAGACTAAAAATTGTCCAAGTTAATTATAAAAAAACAGAAGTTTTGCTCTTGTTAATCATGATGAAGTGTCGAAAATGATACATGAAGTTGTAAATTCACGTCCTCGCAGTCTCACATGCTCATCAGAAATTTTCTAGTTGGTAAACTGAATTTGTTCCTTGTCTTTGTTGTTTGTTCTAGAGTTGAGAATAATCTTTCTATTATTTGAAATTATACGAAACCCTTTAAATTCCTCGGTTTCCGATCGCCGTATTCACCAGAACAGATCGACCTACCGAATTAACGCGAAACAGAACACTCGAACGTATCAATTGCGGCGTAACAGCGTTCCCGCGTTACGAAAACAGATACGAGTACACGGATAATTACTAAAAAAATGTCTGACGAGTTACAGAGATCGGATGAGAATGGCGTGGAATTTTCTAGCCGTTCGAACCCGGTGTAGATTCGTAGCTAGATCCCTTTCTGCGATCCCAGGGAAAACATAAACTAATGGCGCATTAAGGTTAACATTTCAAAGGGCGGGCCGTCATCCGATATTCCGAGGGACAGCGAGAGCAGAGCCCAGAGCCGCCATTCGATATCCAGATAGAATACAATGCTGCGCGGGCGAGAACGATGGGGTTGCGAGAAGAGAGTTTCGGCCCGTCGGTAAATCACGTCGCCGCCATGTTTAATGCATGTTTTTCAATTGTTTCAGAGGGTCACGTGTTCGCGTGGCTATTCCTTCGACCCGATCGATTTACGGCCGCCACCGGCTGTATTGTTCGGATTGCGGACGTCGTTATCGAGTTCGCCGCTTTTCCCGCGCATCCCGTTTGCTCATCCCTGATCCCGAAACGCCGCGGTCGGCGAACCTTCCGCGGGCGGAACGAAAGAACAACGAACGAAAAAAAAAGAGAAGAAGTCCGAGAGAATGTGGGCCACGAATGGAATAAAATTTATAGTCTTTTAGTAAACAGTAAACCCTCCGCGTTCCCGGTTTACGATCGAAAAGGGTGAACGAGTGTACAGGAAATTGATTATCGATCCCGCGGATTCTGCGGAACTCCTTTATTTCTCGTCGAACGGGATTTTATTATGGACCGCGCTCGCTCGCTCGCTCTGCTTTTTTCTTCCAACGCTCACTCTTTCTCTCCTTGGAACCGTTGATTCGGCTCGCGCAACGAACCGGCAGCTAGTTATGCTTTTTCACCGTCTCATCGACGCGAGCTTTCAATTCGTTTCGCTTTTCAGCCGAAGATTTATGTCCCGTAAAAAAAAAACCCTCGGCCTTGGCACCGGTTTCCACCGACGAAACATGCGGTAAAGGCGCCGTTTAAGCCCCGTCCATTGAACCGGTTTCATTACCCACCTCATTTCCCAGTCGAAAGCCACCGGGGAAGGGCTCTAACAATGGAATATTAAAAAACCCCGCGGGATTCTTTTCGTTGACAATTTTCACGTCTGATCTATGGTGCTCTTATTCTACTTGTAAATCTACCGATTGCGGACGGACGTAATTCTTTATGGGGGAAGTATTATGGGGTGGTATTAGCCAGCCGTTGTTATTATTACTAGGCTATTTGTTTTATAATAGAACAGGAGGGCCAGACTGAAGAGGAAGAAGAATCTAATAATATACATATATAATAATTTGTTAGCACCACGACAGTAAGGGTTTCTTTTAGATCAAGACTCTACTGTGAAGAAGTAAAAATGTTCTAGCACACACACATTTCGCCGGCAGTCATCCATCATTCTCGGCGTGTGTCTCGCGGAGGGGATGATTAAAATGGAGTGGATGCTTTCTTTAAATTATCCCGCGGCCGCAGAATCGTCGCGTGCGCACGCGGAAAAAGAGACGTTCAAGTTAGCTCCCGGGGAATCTATTATCCGGATAATCCGATATATAGTGGCGCGCAACAGGATCATCGCGTAGCGCAACACTTTTGCCGGGCAGCGTGAAAAGAAGCAACCGTTATTTGCCAGCCAGAAACGAGTTCCCTCTCGAAATTGAAAAGTCCTGGCAGCTCTCTGGCGCCGCACATGTTTTCTTTGCCGGCGCGCGGCCTCGGTGTTATTCCACGAATTTCATCCGATCGTGATCCCTGAAATTTCATCGCGGTCTACCGGAAACACGAACAGACAGATCTGTCACGATATTCCCGTGAACGCTGCACCCACGTCGAACAAATATCCACGGGTAAACCCCTTCGATCGACAATATTCCCATTCGGAATTAGCTATTATTATAATTTCGTCCCTCTATATCGCTGCGAGGATGTGATTTTATATGCTATTGAATTATTATATCAGGGAACGGCTTTAAATATACACTGGATGCACGAAGTAAACTCTTTCGAATTTTAGTAAATCAATATTGAAAAAGTTATTCGTTTTTGGAACGTTTTTACAGCCCTGTCTTAGTGTTACTGTTTTTAGCAGACGTCTCAAAGGTTTAAAGGTGTTATCAATGTAATTAATGGAGAAGTTAGAGAACTATCTTGTAATATTCGCTAATGTCGGTCGTTCCAGGTTTTATTTGTGATAAAAATGAGCAGGTCTTGTTACAAATATTCAGCAGAGAAATTAAATTTTTGTTGATCCACAATGGAACGCTAGATATTGAGCATCTACATTTTTATTTTATAAAGAACGGGATGAAAATTGGTTCCAGTGTACAGGTTGTCTTCCATTTTATTTTAAAGTTGATTTACGTGGTACAGACAAAAATATGCATTTACGTTTGGTAAAGAAGTGCGAGAACAAGTTGCATAAATAATTATCTGAACCACATTGCTGCGTTCCGCAACAATCATGCGTGCACACCGGCCGTGCAAACGGGAAGCCATAAAAAGCCAGACTGGAACGTCGAAAACTCGTAAAGCATTCGTAATAAAACAGGATGAACTGGCGAAAAGTCGAAACAGCTGTGGAATCGACAGTAGCATTCGATTCCAAGGGCAAACCATCTCCATCCTAATGTTTCGCGCGCGGCTAATGCTCTCGGGCCGCTTGATCTGAATTTTCTTGAATTTCTCGGGGGTCGAGTGTGGCGCGCGCGTGTTTCATTTATCTTTTTTTCTCGCCCAGCCTCCGCGGACAGAGCGCCGAGAAGTGTAAAGGCATGGAGAGAGGGCCTCGGCGAAATGGAACGAACTTCTCTCTCTCTTTCACCGCGAGCGGCAGATAAATGAACGCTGAATTAGTGCGCCGCTAAATGGCGGCGTCGGTTCGCGCACCTTCAAAGCCGCACAAGTACGCGGTGCGCGGCGGTTTAATTAAATTTCATAATTAGTCGCGGTGTGTAAGACCCTTTACGAGGTTGGCCGCGCCTTAATCTCGCCACTCATCAGCCGTCATGCGTCCCCGATGATTTGTGCCCGTAAATCAGCCGCCGCAAATGAGACAGAGTACTAGCCGCGATTTCATCCGCCGATTGCGGAACGATCCCGGTCCTGCGGATTCCGACGCGGTTTATGCCACGCGACTGCAACTGCCTTCAAAACTCGGTCTTTTCAATCTCACTTACACCTTGACTTACCGCTAGACAGCGGACTTTATGCATTTATCAGAGAAACGTAAAGATGTAATTCAAAACAGTAAAAACCTTGGAAGAAATTAAAAACGTTGTATCATTTTCATCCTACTAAATGAATTCAGAAAGAAAATAAATATCTATTTCACTCCAGCTCATTGCTATTCATGTAGAATATTTTTATTTTTATTAGGTAGCGAACTTTATGCGTTTATCACAGAAATATGAAGGTGTAATTCAAAACAGCAAAAACCTTGGAAGAATTTGAAAACGTTGTATCATTTTCATCCTACTAAATGAATTCAGAAAGAAAATAAATATCTATTTCACTCCAGCTCATTGCTATTCATGTAGAATATTTTTATTTTTATTAGGTAGCGAACTTTATGCGTTTATCACAGAAATATGAAGGTGTAATTCAAAACAGCAAAAACCTTGGAAGAATTTGAAAACGTTGTATCATTTTCAACCTAGTAAATGAATTCAGAAAGAAAATAAATATCTATTTCAATCCAGCTTATTGCCATTCATGTAGAAAATTTTTATTTCTCATGAAGATCCGATGTCTACTTATTACACAGTGCACTGGCGCTGGAAATTTTCTAATAATAAAACTGTTGAAGTTGGAACGCATTGTATAACTCGGTATTTATTTAACACTGGTGGAAAAATTCTGCCTCTCTGCCAGTACCAGACACAAAAATCCTTTCGTAATTTAAATATGCGTATATTTTTGCACATCGTCAATTCCAAAGAAGTTATTAGTTGTCAGAGGTTGTTTAATTTTGTGTATTTTCGAGAACGCCCAAAAAATTGATATTTACCCAGAGAGAATCGTTGTTTCCAAGTCGTTTCCGTCTTCGTTCAAGACGAGCCGAGTTTCAGATTAAATCTACGAAAGTGTGCAGCATTATAAAATTAAATGAAATATTGATGCAGGTCGAGGGTAGCGTCTGCTTAAAATTTCCACGTACACGGAACTGACCCGGGCCGGTGTTGAGCACGGTGGAACAGCACGTGCACAGCCGGTAGGATCCATCGATCCGTCGGAGAATTCTTCGCGGATATCCACCGTGCCGGCGGTAGAACGCAAAATGCTGCCCGGTCGAATTAGCATAACAGGATTCCGTGGTGCACGTAGTGCAGAGCACCGCCTCGCGATGCGCGCGTGCCCCGCAGATTTCCACGGTCCATTTAAATACAATTTCTTTTCCTCGATCAAGAAATTACGTGAATACGCAATCCGAGCAGTGCAACGGTCGGGCCGAGTCGGTCCGCGCCGCATCGGTGTGCCCGTGCGTTGCCCCGACCGTGGCTGGATTAAAGGCGCTCGCATTAAAGCCGCCCTCGCAAGAAATACCCCGGCGAATCTCTCCATGGTTCATTCCGCTTTACGCTCGCCTCTGCTAATTAATTCTGTTTGCACATTAATCGCGCTCCGCCTTTCCCTTTGCCTCATCCACCCCTTCTACTCTTCACCCCTCTTCCTCGTCGTGCAACCCTCGTCCACATGCTAGACGTTCTTTCGTCGGACAGACTGTCAGTCTCGTTCCCACGCCGGTGCATTTTTAACCGGAACAAACTGTCACGCGTGCCACTTTCAGCCGGCCTGTTGGCAGCCAAGTGGAAATGGAATGTGGAGATCAGACATGCAACCTTACGAATTCCAACGCGAGATAAGAATATCGAGTTAACGCTCTATTAGACCCGGTAACTCGATCCGATTCGACACGATAACGTCAGACTGAAAGTAATTAACTCGTAATCACGATTTGCCGTCTAAGAGACCTTTAAGGAGTTTACATTCCCCTGCTCAATCCAGAAAAGGCTTTTTAAACACACGTTCAGTGAATTACGGTTTCACTTTCACATATTCTTAACGGGACGATTACTTCTTTAATTACCCACCATAAAACATGGATTTTTTTCAGAAGTTAGAACAATTGTTTATACTACTTGACGTGAAAAAACGTTTTGATGTGGATCTGTATTGGATATTTTATCATTCGAAATTGATTGACGTGAACTGGTTAACCCTTTGCACACGGAGCTACTTTAACAATTAAACATTCTTCCGACCTAGAATAATACCATTCTATATATTAATTTTTTTCTTCGTATAAATATAAAATTGATGTAATACCTCATAATTTAAATGTTTAGTAATTGTTTCGATACCAACATATTTAATAATCTAATCAATATTTTGAATTAGGGTACAGCAATTTGTAGTGGCCAGTCTCTCTCTCTAAACTCCGAGTCACTAGTACATGTATAGATGATTAGCTGAGCACAATAGGGCGTAAGCAAAAATGATTTAAAAAGCTGGTATTGTTTCCCAGGGTCACACTGACCCGGCCACAGTGGAGCGACAAAATTAACGTTCGAGATAGAGCTCTAGAAGTTAATTTATGAGTGCACGTTTTAGCAAACATGTGCGCTTCCAGCGTCCTGCTCCCAACTCAATAGTTTATGGTGTCGTAAACGTCCGGAAGTGGCACAATAGTGAATGCAAGCCACTTGATAGTATATTTTCACCCCCTCACAATAGTGCAAAGGGCGGTAACCATAGATTTATAAAAGTGACTGTCCATGAAACAGAATTCGATATCCTATTGGTTAACCATTCGCAGTCCCGACAATGGATTTCTATATACAGTCTGTCACAAAAGTATAGTACACTTCGGAACATAAATTTTCTAAGTGAATATAGACAGAACATCGTTACGAAATTTTAGAAGTTACAACACAATTTTCTTTGATGCTGAGCAGACAATACGTAATTTGAAAAACATATGACATATAAATGATGATGTAACAATTAATTTTAATATTAGTCACGCTAAATTCCAGCATACAACCGAAATCAGTCAAAAACACTGCAAATAATGATCACGTTGCTACGGAGTCACAACTCGATTGCAGTGGATTAAATAACGGACAATATTCCGGCAATTTAAACTCAGTACAGTGCGAATTATAATGCATGAAACATAAATAATCTACTGTGTTCACCGCTTATCGTGGACGGATCATGAAACGTATAAATCACTGACAATAATTCCATCGACATCGTGTTTCGACTTGTAAGAACTCTTGTAAGTTTTTTTACGACTTGTAAGAAGACTTGTTAATTGGTGATATCGATGAATAAATAAATATTCGTCGGAACATTGCGAGCGATTTAAAGGTAACCGTGTAAAATGATTCGGTGAAATTGCCGGTGTTTTTTCCCTGATTCGACGGGGAGAACGCTTCAAATGATCTCAAAAACCTCCCATTTCCGGATTTTGAAGGAATTTTGAGACACCTTGTAGAAATGATTTTGATCTAAATCGTGGCCAACTAAAAACTCGGTTAAATTCTGGAAAAGCGGACGTAATGCAAGGGTTAATGAAACAAAAACATAAATAAACAATCTATTGTGTTCGCCGCTTATCGTGAAGAGACCATGAAACGTATAAATCACTGACAATAATTCCACCGACATTGTGTTTCGACTTGTAAAAACTCTTGTAGTTAATTGGTGATATCGATGAATAAATAAATATTCGTCGAAACATTGCGAGCGATTTAAAGGTAACCGTGTAAAATGATTCGGTGAAATTGCCGGTGTTTTTTCCCTGATTCGATGGGGAGAACGGTCTCGTCGACGACGGGCTGCAACGGCGTGGAAAGTCGCGAGAGTGCACCGATACCGTGCTCTCCTCCCCCGCGTTGACCCCGAAAAGTAAATCCGACGGGTAGCGCGCGGGTACGTACCACGACTAGATCCAGCGCCGGCAGGAAGCTTCTTCCCGTAGAGGGGTTCACGTCGTTTTTCACTCTCGAGTCGGTAAGCGATAAGCGAAGCCGTGGAGGAACGGCGCGGAAGATAGAAACCGACTGGCGGATCCTTTGAAACAAATGCCTGGAACGTGTTACCGGCCCGTACCCACGGATGGATTTTCGGGCCGGCTCAAGCGATCTGCAAACACGTATCGCCCACCGGGATTACGTATAAGTATCGTGAACGGTACAAATAAGTGGTCAGAACGGAATTGAACTGGTCGGGCAAGACCCGATGGGTCTTGCCAACCGCCCGTCAGAGTTTGCGCGCAAACAAAATCCACATTATCGAGCCGTACCGATCACCAGTTTGTTTTTCGACTCATCAACGACGTCAAACTCATTTCCCGGATGTTTCCAAGGGTCCCATGGAAATCACCAACACAAATTTCCCCGACTACTTTGGCCGACAACGATTTTGACCGCCAACGATTTCAGATTACTTGTCGGTCAAATCTGGAGTCGGTAAAAATGTTGTCGGCGAAAACCGTTTCGGTGATTACCATGGGCCCGTTTCCAAACAGTGTATGGGGATGAGACCGAGGATATTCTTCGCTCAAGATGATGGAATTCTCCGCGATCGTACTTTTAACCCTCATACATTCCTCAGAAATAATTACATAAAAGATTCTATCATAATTTCTCGTCCCTTTTTGATTCACACTTTAAACTAATAAGCTCTGCTTCATTTATCACGTCACATTTTAAAGAAACACGTCTCGCAATACAGATAAAGAGAAAACAGTCGTTTTATAGTCCACTCCTCGTCAAAAAGATAGCCCAATGGAGGTGCTATCTTTAATTTCACAATGACCAATGTGAAATATCACAACATTATGAGCTCGGAATATGCGGTTCGTTGAAAATAATTAAAAATATAAGTTAAAATATAAATATATTAAGAACGAAATGATAGCACATGTATAATAAGAAAATAATAATAAACATAAATTTTAACTAACAATAATTACGTATCAAACATATATGCTTATTTAATAATGGGTACATCCCCCTTTAGTTTCTATTACTTGTATTGTACGATTTGGTAGTGATTTATATAGTTTAATTTTCCTTTGTAAAAAGAATGGTGTTTGCTGCTTTGTTAAAGAGAGTTATTAACGAAAAACAGGGAACAATCAAACCGCGGCTACAGCGAACGGAGTGCGCTTTGACTGCTCCGTGTTTTTTCAGTAATAACTCCTAAACAAAGCCGCGGACGTAATTTTTGCAAAGGAAAATATCGCTTCAAATCAAGAACCTCCTATTTCCGGATTTTGATGGAATTTTGAGACACCTTGTAGAAATAATTATGATCTATATCGTGGCCAACTAAAAACTCGGTTAAATTCGGGAAAAGCGGACGTAACGCAAGGGTTAATGAAACAAAAAGTTGTCACTGTATGCATAGCGTGCGAGCGAGGAGAATGAGATGCACCGTAGGGTAGAGGGATGATCAGATGAATTCCAGAGCCCGTGGCGATTTATGGCACGCGAACAACCGGCTATAAAATAACACTTCCCATTCAGATCGGCAAATTAATGGTCGTTTTCACAGATTCTTTGTTTGCGCCATCCGACAATGGCTCGGTGCTGGGTTATTATTCCAAAATAGTCGGACTGCGGGGACAAACGGATTGGCGCAGAATCTGCGGAACGTACGCTACCGACCACCGAGATGCTTCCGACGAGAGCTTTTTTTCCATGGACAATGTCCCTCGGATTACAAACAACGGACCTAATCGTGGATGCATTTAATTTGTACGCGACGAAAGAATAACCGATTCTGTCAACAATATCCTTCAAACTGACAGATTTTTGTGGATGAGGAGTTTCGAAAATATTGAAGATATTTTCTCAATCTTGTTTATTTATTGTTTATTTTAATATAGTCGCATTAACAGCTAGAAAGCTAGGTCATTAGTGACCACGTCAATTATAATCAAAAGTATTTTATGCAAAGGTGAATTTATAATAGTTTATATAAATTAGTGGATTTAAAAAAAAACTGGAGTTAAATGGAAATTTTTTTTTCTGAATATGCTACATACTTTGAAATTCTTCTAATCTTTTTACGGTTTTCAATTACACCTAACTTGTTTTATCATAAATGTGTAAAATCTGTTTATTGATACAATCACATTTTAAATCAGTGGTTATCCACACGGGTAATTTTTTATATGAATTCTATACGAATTTGAAGGGCCCATGGAAATCATCGACACAGATTTCCCCGACAACATTTCATCGACTCCAGATTTGACCGTCAACGAATTTAACCGACAACGAATTTGATCGACAACAAATTTGACCGTCAACGAATTTAAAATCGTTGTCGGTCAAGTCTGGAGTCAGTGAAATGTTGCCGCTGAAAACTGTGTCGGTGATTTCCATGGGACCCAATTTGAAATATGTACCCGAGTACTACATCGTGTTGATAAGGATTAATAAACTTTAAGTTCCGTCGCGAAATAACCTTAGCAAAGAGTTGAAAGCAACGTTAAATAAATATTTTTAAAAAAATCAGGAGACAGAGCCGGAATAGTGGGGGGTCAACAAGTGGTGAGGATGGTTGCCAGTTACGGAGAACACGCGACAGCAAAAATTGATTGCAAAAATCGAGTACCTCGATACTCGCGCGTTGTTTCGATTCCGTCTTGTGCAACTATCGAGGCACCCCTGTACTCTGAACGGGAACTTTTCGAGTAATGTGTACAACGAGTTCGCAAATAGGTCACAGTGACTATCGTTTACCCTCCATCCGTCGACTGTTCCGTTCATTTGCAAGTCGAGCTCTGACGCGTACGTAACTCCAAAGAAATCCAGCCGCTATCCCCTTTTTATACCGAAATTAATTCATGTCGCCATTTCGACGCACGGAAGCGCGCCGAGGACTCCTTTGACAGCGGTCGGAGCATCGATGAAAAGCTGTTCAAGAATTGGTATACGTTTCTGTCGTTTGAAAGGAATACGCCGCACCTATCGGGCACAAAGGGCAACGATGCTCGAAAGAAAACGCGAAAAATAGACGAAAGGAAGATGAACTGGCATGAACAACGAGTCGGCTGCCAGCTAACCAGACTATTCTGCCGAACCATCCAACGACTCCGACTAATTTCGTCGTGTGTTCTGTTGAAAATGTTGGAATTCAACGATACCATAGCGTTATAGGTATCAGGGGTTTTGAAAGTCAAGACCATCCTCGGTCTGGTAGAAGCAGCTTGCCTGACCAAATCGCAACATTGTACAGTTCCCACAGTTACGATTTATGCAGATTAAACACAGGATACGCAGAAACACTGAGTCGTCATTTAGAGCAACATCTTTATAATACTGAAGACATTTCAAAGAAGATAATAAGCTTAAGGGAACTTACATTGCCCGGAGAAAGGAAATTTTCCCTTTAAAATGCGTTTTATTTGCAATAAAAACCGCAAAGAATGAAAACATGCAAAATTTGTTTTCAAAAGACCAATCGGGAGACGTACCCTACAAAATGCAGAAGGTTCCGTCTTGACTGGTCCATCTATCTCGGACTAATTGGTGACCATACATGAAACAGTACGTATCTTTGCGATAAAAAATCGTAAACAATGAACAAAAAAAATTGTTTTTAACGAGATCATGCCCGGGGACATACTCTACAAGATGCAAAAATTTTCGTTCCGATTGGTCAAAATACGCAAAAAAAAGTGAAATAAAAAAAAGACACATAAAGATCGAATTGAGTAACTCTTTCCTTTTTCGAAGTCGGTTAAAAATACGGACGCTGAATTTGCACTTGTACCCAGTACTACTTTTCTTCAAACTGGCGAATATGTTTCTGGATCTGTTCTTCTATGTACAATCACTATTCCGGATTTACCTCGACGACTATATATTATTAGGAAATATCGAGATCGCGGTCGCCACATAAATTAAATTGCATTTCCATACGAATGCAAAGGATTTTCCCAGTGAAAAGCAGCCGAAGAAGGAGCAGCATTGCGGAGAATTCTTACGAGGACCGACTTTCGTTCGCCGATCCAGCGTTACGTCCAAAGAACGATCATGCAGCGAGTTCTGTGCAGAATTCCGCGCATGTTTCCTCGAAATAAAGGTGGACACAGTTGCTCGGTATAAAGAAATTCCTGGCCTCGAAAAAGCACCGCAGCTACGTACACCGAATCACGAGGATTCTTCGGGGTTTCTATGGTGAGTCGTCAATACACCACGGCTTCGAAAAGCTAATTAAAAACGGTTACAAGGTGTAAACAGTACGACAACTCTATCGTGAACTTATTGCTTTTCTATTTATATATTCAACTAGCTTTTCCCCGCGGCTTCGCTCGCACAGGAATCTGTTTAATGCCCTCGAAAATTGATAATTGTTTCTCCATAAAACCTTTTAATCCCTCATTCACCCCATTCAGATTATATCAATGATCATTAAGACCAAGTATGATGTAAATCAGACCACGAACAATATATTCCTCATACAAACGTTGCAACTCCTTTTCATCCCCTTAGGGGATGAATTTTTTAAAGTGCCGAAATAGGTGTTTGATTAATTATATCGGAGAGCATTAAGACCAAGTTTCAAGCAAATTTGACCACAAATAAAATATTCTTCATACAAAAGTTTGAACCCTTTTTCACCATCTTAGGAGTTGAATTTCGAAATATCCTTTCTTATTCCTTGTTTAGATCATAAAGGAAACCTCTGTGCAAAATTTCAGCTTTCTAGGGCCAAGGGTTTAGCCTGGGCGTTGATGAGTGAATGAGTCAGGACTTCGTTTCTATATATATAGATAGATAATGATCAGAATATGAACAAACGTAAGGGACATGTAAGAAAATTGAGTTTCTTTCTTCGAAAGAATTTGTCGCCTGGAATGCCTCTCATGAAATATCAAGTTCTCAGTGCGTCGTGTTACAGATGTCGTTAAATGTCATGCCAGCAATTCACTGCGGAGGCTAAATAAGTAGATAAAGGGACACAATTTAATTACGTAGAAAATATTCGTCGTAACTTCGTCCTAACCGAAATTTCGTCGACGGGATGATTATCACGTCCATGATCTAGTAACAGGGACCCGCGCGTGACTTCTCCTAATTCTCGTTGTATCGTGCCTTCTCCTCAACCCTCCGAGCCTTGTGCTACCTCTTGCCTTCATTAGTCTTCAATAAAATTGTCTTCAAAGCGGAATATCCTCCATTCAGTACGACTACAATGCTAACGGTTGAGGCAATACTTCGTTGCAAGTCTTCGGGAGAAATTAAAATATCTTGATGATTCAACGCTGCACAATAAAAACGTTCGATAGATCATGATAATAATTTCAAGAATTCAGAAAATTGGAATAAAAGCAAACATAGCGAATAATGTGTTTTAAAGAACATTGTCGCCTCACGAAAAAGAGGAAACAAGAATCGACTTTGGTCGGTACTGTTAAGTGGTAAACCGCCCTTAGTGGAGTTCTATTATCGAAACAATCCACTTATCAGAACAGCTTTGTCCCCCAAATAGTTTCAATGAATGAAGTTCCACTTTAATATAAAACTCGTCGTCCATTTAACAGCGCAACACCTGAACGACGTCTGGTCAGCATCAACTCATTCACTTAACCCTCAAAATGAGAGAATAGGAGGAAAGAGGAGGGAGTCGATGCTGATACCATTTAGGCCTTGTGTTGTTAAATGGACAGCAACCTTTAGGGGACTCCTAATTATCCAAACGATCCAGTTATCAGAATCATACGCTTCAGTGCCGGGCCGAAGTTGTGCTGCTAAATGGGCAGCAACTGTTAATGGATCCCTATTACCTGAATAGCTTGTCCCGAAACGGTGTAAATGAATGAAATCCTATCTGAAAGTATGCATCCATTTGACAGCTGGACAGTCGAGCAGTGTGGCAGATCAATACAAATACGATCATCCCTAACTAAAGAGGGCAACAAGAAAAAAAGGAAGCATTGAAAGTGGCCTGATGCCGTTTAGGCGGTATGGTGTTGAATATGCGGAGACCCACGGTAGACTTCCACTATCCAAATCACCATGCCCCCAAAGAATTTGAACAAATGAAGTTCTAATTTGAAAGTGAACGCCAATATGTTCACCCCTAGGTAAAGAGGGTAACAAGCCAAAAGGGAAGTATCAGCTTGTCCCCTGAACGATAAGGATCGACTGAATCCTTGTTAAGAAGTTATTTGTACCTTGAGTCGGTGCGTAGATGTTGAGGTAGAGACAGTCCTCGCTTTGGTTCTTCAAGTACGGCAACAGCCTCCTGAGATATTCGACGCGTCCCTTGGGCATTTTGTCGCTGATCTCGGGCAGCCTCTGTGGGCAAACGGGCCCGAACTTGTCGGCGATTTTGACACCGTGCCATAGCGCACCGTTGACGGGCGGCATGAATCTCAGGGATCCGACCGGTGGTGAGGCGTACGGAACGCCACGGAACACCTCGACGCCTTCGAGGTGTCGGTCGAGGGTTACGATAACGCCAGACAGTTCCCCGTACTTTGTCCTGACGATCCTCGAGCTGAGCTCGGCGCTGGCTGTGGCCAGGACGAGGCCAAGCAACGCCAGGATCGACGACGTCATCTTCGTTCGCGCCCTTCAAAACGCGCGTCCCCTCGCCTGGTACCTCAGTCGATCCACCACAAGCTCATTCCTCTGTTTCTAGCCGCCACCGGAGGCTCTAATACTCGCAATCCTGCTGACCCCGTTGCCACGAGGACCGGACGCTTCGCCAGGATGCATCAGTGTTCGCCGCGATCGATGATCATCACGATCCTCATTCGTGGATCAGTCCCATCGACCATCACCTGGTTTTCAAGTCATCTTCCACAATCCTCCACGGTACCGGCTCGACCTCGAAGACTCGGTTTCGACGAATCGTCGAAGCTACTTTTTAAATCGAGTCCTTCCCAGCCCACTGTTCGACCAACTCGCTCTAGAAACGTGCTGACGATTATCCAAGGGAAGTCAACACGCGGTACCAGCCATCCCCGAGTCAGCGTTCTGAAAGGTAAATATCCGCGCGGCGGGTCTCCTCCGTAAGATCCTCGAGGTTCGCTCCCGCCGATATTTTACTCCGTATCCTGGAAACTCGCGTATTCAACCACCTTTCTAATACCGGTCGAGTCACTACACACCTGCAGCAAGATCTCGTAACATTTCACAGGACGTCCGTTATTGAACACATTGATTTGCTGAATCCTAAGAGCCTCGGCTGGAATTACAGAAAGCCGATCTCATTTCTAATGGCATGCTTGATGTGCCGGTACAAATAAAACGCGCCAGCCCTAATGACGCTCAGGAGAAATCCGCTCCTAGGATGTTTAACGGTCCGCTTCATCCTTACGAGCTGGCTTCCTAGAGCTTTCCAGGGGGATGAACACGCCGGATACCGTGGATACCGAGTCCACCCCGGCACGCTTTATTGCTCCTTCTCACGAGATACTATTTTCTGGACGGAGAAAAGTTTCGCGAATCGCCCGATCCCGGGTAGACTCTTCTGAGAGGCAGCTAGTTAGAGGATCGACGGTCCACTTAGGATAACCGTCCAACATGAATCCTAGACTCTCCAGGATCACTTATCTAAAGACACCTTATCACTCGATGCTCGCGGATTGTAGACACCTAAGCACTCTCACACTGTTTCGGATCATGGTTCTAGCTGCCGGAAGCTAGCCTTCGAAACTCACTGTTAGCTCGGATCCGATCGAGCACACTTGGTCCAGAGCATTCGCCGAGCATCGGGTATGGTTGTTCCGGTTCTTGAGGAGGTTCAATAGTAATCGAATCGATCGCGACTCGATGTTCAGGCACAGGACGCGTCCTTTGGGCTCAGCCTGCGAGCAGGCGGACCCAGCCGTGTTCGAGGCAGCTGCCCGATCCGGATCGAACTGCTGGACACACGCGGACACTTTGTACCCGGACACTCGATCACGCACTGCACAACCGATCCATCCGGCGATCTCCGTCACGTGGATACCGGCATTACGATCTGCGAATCCGAGCCGAGTGGATCGCGAGACCGTTCGCCAAATCGCGCGGATAGAGGATCACCAAGAACGGTGCGGAACGGAACGGGACGAAACGAGACGCGGCCGCGAAACCCGCTGGATCAGAGGAGCCGATGTTGCCGTCACTTCGACCTCGGACAGACTGGCGTCAAGCGACACCGAGCACACGGATTTGCGCATGCCCCGCGCACAAGCTGCCCACACCGCTCGGGACATGGGCGTAAGTCCGTCGACGCGTCGATATTGCAGCGACGATCGATCCACGCTGCGAAAACTGGTTCGCGTCTGAAACCGTGTCCATCCCTTAGACCAGGGGTCGGCAAACTTTTCTTCGAAAGGGCTAGATCGTAAAATTTGTTGGCCTGGTGGGGGCCACCAAAAAAACAAACAAATTTGTTTGAATAGGAAGTGACATTTTTACATAATTTTTTTATATCACGTACTTTGATTTATATTTAATGTTTTCATGTAAAGAACAATATTAAAAACAGGCGGCGGGCCGTAGTTTGTCGACCCCTGCTTTAGACTTAGACCATATAGTGTTACCGTATAGGATACCCATAGGACACACTATTCCAAGATAACGGAGTATCTCAAGCCGACAAGATTATTCAAAATGATAAGCGTTTACATCGATGTTCAAAAAGTCCGCGAAACTGTGTGGTACGTTCATTCTCATTACGAAGAAAATTGCGTGAAAATAACTACCGCCCCCATCATCTTTCCCTATTAGCAATAAAATAGCGCAGCTGCACAAATCATTCTGCGAACGGCGACAGTACGTTGCAGTAAATCAGTATGTATCTGTGTGCTTGGTTTAGGTGATAATATTATTTGTCGATATATCGTGATCGGAAGATATGCTCGCGAACTTCTGCATATATTTGGACACTTGTTGAAGTATAATCAAGTGCTTCTACAATGTACACATATTGAGAACTATAGATTATACTGTGATTTTGCTAGACTGATGAACAGTTACATATTTTTTATGTTGGTAATATTTGTAGTTGTCCTGTTATACACATGAATGAAAAAAATGAAAAAAAAATTATAACGGGACCACCCGGGGACATACTCTACAAGATGCAAAAGGTTTCGTACCGATTGGTCCATCCATCTCGGTGTAATCGGTGAACATACATAGAAAAAAAAGCGAAAGAAAGGCACATACAGGTCGAATTGAGTAACCTCCTTCTTGTTCGAAGTCGGTTAAAAATATAGAGTGAACCCCACTAATATTCGGACACAGTATTATAGACATAGTATTTTTTCTACAATTCCGATCAAGTACAGTTTTGGAGAAATTTTTTTTGTACAACCTATAGCAAACTAATTGCTCTAGCTATCCCAAAAAAGTTCAAATCGTGCTATAGTACAATATTTAAAAAGTTATCGTCCTTTTAAGAGTGTCCAAATATTAGCGGGAGGCACTGTATAAAAAGGAAGGCTTGCTTTACAATTTCTTAAATTGAAGATCATGTTTTTGCAAATCGAACATGTCTCCTTATAAGAATTGCATCGTTTCGTAACGTGCAATTCGAGGGATGACCCCGGGCCTTGAAGATGGCAGAAACTATCGGACCGATCTGGTCTTGCTTCGAAGTTATAACCATGTTTGTGTTGGGCGAATCCTTTTGACAAACTAGACTAGTATAAACAGATCCATTCAACTGTTTGCAAACAAAGCCCGGTATCACGTGTATGCTTCCACTGATCATTTTGTAAACATGTTCTCGTAGTATTCTATGAGCCTCTGAGCAATTTCGATTCGCTGGCATTGCACGAACAGTGCTCGCGGAAAAGCTTATTGTGTCTCAATAGTTGTACTTTCCGCACGAACAATTGTTGGCCAGTACAATTGCATTGTTTATCGAAAATATTAATTACAAGAAATGCTCTTTCGATTTACCATGAAAAATCATGTTGAAACAGTTGCATCGAAGACGATCCGTGGGACAAGAATGTCCAAGAGCAATCACAGAAGAAACAGTGGATACATTTATCAACAATTATCGAGCGTGACAATAACCAGACAGTAGAGCCGTGTAATTCAAACATTCTATCGTCAGGTCGCGAGTGTTATCGCAAAAGCTGTCGACCGTAGTCGTCCCTGTACGATGAAGTTTACTTAACGTCGAGATAACGAGGCCGAGAGTGTCTATTGGACGACCCTTCATGAATTACTGACTTAATTCTTCCGGGCACGGAGGTGTAACGCATTTAACATCGTCCCCGGCATGAGATGCGTCAACTTTGCCAATGCTATTAGCTGTGTGTCCTAAGGCAAACGTCAACCTCTTTCGGCTCCAACCCTAAACGCTAGACAGTCGGAAGTCTGTATGTTGTTCCTTGATGAAAACAGTGCGTAATTCAATCAAGCCCACCCTCCACTCTTCAGAGACATCGCTCCGGGGGCTATCGGGCTACGCGAAAATGCATCCTGCGAAACGCGATAGCATAGCTGGGGCTTGCTCGTTGGGTCTTTCAGAGGCTTCCTGCCATCATCTGGAAGTCCTAATATCCACCATGCAGAGTTAGATTTCGGCCTCGATACTGAAACATAGGATGGAATCGATTCGGTAGAGGGTGGACATTTAGAAGAACCCTTTCCTTGATGTGCGTTGTAGGAGCCAAAAGAGATTTTCAGCGCAGTATGCGAACAACGAGTTAGCGGACTCCTTCGGGCTCCTGGACAATGGGTTGTTAAAATACAAGTTTAATAGTTTAAGTTCGAATTAACATGTGTTCTAAATTTAACAACAGTATTCTTAACAACAGTGTTCTCTTGCGTGGTCACGGCTGCTTGCCTGTACGAGCGTCTAATTAAGAGTAGTACAGCACAATGATTGGCCAGACTGCCTGACCAACTATCTAACAGGCTTGCTACGTGAAAATCACTGTTACCATTTCAACAGGGTTTTAGTGGGTAGGATCCTACCCTTAGTTCTACTTTCGATGGATGAGTCGCACACTACCCCCCTCGACCATCACCCTATTATCCTTTTATTGAAAAAAAGAAGATCTGTTTTCTTATGAGTACACTATAACGTCACCAGATTAAGACTTGTCCGATTTTAAAAATAAAAATTAATTTAATTGAAGACGCCGAAGCTCTATGGTCGTAACACAAATGCATTTTTTAAGCGTGTTATTATCCGAGCGGCTTTCGGGTGAAGTTTACCGCATTCATTAAACAGGCGTGCAAACATTCGAATGCCTGGGCGAGACCCGAGAAATACTTTTTCCGTTCGGCTCACCCGCTTGTAATAAATTTAACGGCGTACATTCGAGACCCGGTATGAACGGCGCGTACTGTTTTCACACCACTAAAAATCATGGTCCCCATAAAACCGACCCCTGGCATCGGTTCACGGCACGCTACGGTCCAGCAGGGAACCTGCTGGGATCCCGACGAGCGTTTCCTGCGACACGTACGGAACCCTTAGACCGGACTTCGATTTATAACGACGCACGGGGGCCAGCATCCGCAAGCATGCCAGTCGCGTCGAACCGCTCTCACGATGATAAATCTGGTTGCTCTTCTGCGCCGGTGAATCCCCGTGCCTCGTATGACGCCGCTAATAAATCGAGAACGCCAGTGTCTACGGCAGCCCTTTCACGTCGATTAGCGAGCAACGCCGTCATCGAGACTCCTCAAAGCATCGAAACGCGGTTTTTATGGACGCCGGCGCGAATGAATGTCGCATAAAGGGCTCCCGGCCGCTGGTGGACGCCCACCATTTCCGAGATTGCGATCGACAACGCCGCTGTCCGACCCCTTAGCAACGAAAATTCCAACCGGTGATCCGCAGTTTCACGTCGCCCCCTCGGTTTTATTAGCTGATTATGGCAAGAAATCCTGTTACTTATTTCCTGGAGTTGCCCGGCCAGCCACCACTGCTGCAAAATGATTAGGGGACTGCCTAATCGCAGTCGATGAAAGCCCAAAATCGAAGAAGATTCATTAAGTTAGATGGATAAGATGAGAAATAAATTTACAGGGTGGTTTTGGGAACTGGGACAAGTTCCCATCATCTTATAGATGAAGAACGTGGTTCTTCAACCTGAAGATTCAAATCCGAATCCAGCATTTAGTGTTCCTACAAAAATAGCTAATTGTTGTTGTAAATGATCGAACCTTTGCGCCGCGAATAAAAATTCATAATATCCTGAAGATAAATTACGATCGATACTAATTACTTAATTATTTAATTTTTCTTTTCGTTGAAAATCCACAATCTAGCAAGGACTGCGAGGGTTAAACTACAGGAGCTACCAAAACCATATCTCGTTGGATAAACTCAAGTCTCAGAGCTGATGTTGCCACTACTGTCTAACAATGTCCGGCTGTACCCGTTGTAGCAACTGATGCCTCGTTCAATGGTACGCTGTTCAATCGGCCGACCTATCGAGCAGATTTAACACGGCTCTAAACTGGCATCGATCGGCACCGTGGCACGCGAGATGCGAAACGCTGGGACGAAGAAGGTCCCATGAAGAGACGTCCGTTTCCACGACAGGTCCTTTATCCTTGTAAAAGGGCCATGGTCGACTGGGATGACTCTCCCGCAGTGAAATTCCTCCTCTCCCTGTCTTCTCCTTCTTTTCGGTTGCGACAGGGTGCTTTAACGAGAATGAATAAGTCATAACGATTTAAATCCACCCGCCGGAATCCCCTTCATCGCGAGGACGAAGGCGACGCGTGCGCAGTGAATCGTAATCACGTTCTCTCGACGGATATTGTCGCTAGAGGGGAAATTTAGGGGAATACAGCTTCCCCCTCTCCACCCTTGGCGAAAGAGCGGGGAAAGCCAGAGTGGGGGAAATAAGTAATTAACGTTCTTGCTTCGCCGTGTATATACCAAAGTGTGCGAATAAAAATTATTTGCACAAAGATTATTTCATCAAATTATTTTCACTTCTTACGTTCTCAGAAAATCACCTCGAATTTCTCCATTGTTTTAGTTACTACAAAATGTTCGGTTATTCTTTACGTTGGTTTAAACCATGCCATTCTAAATCAACCACGTTATCCCAGAATTGTTTGTGCAATGAAGTGGTTCGCGTAAAAATAAGTACGTGTGTTAATGGCTTACCTTTGGGAAGAACTCGAGGATTACTGAAACTCTAGAAAGCTTTTATCCAGTGCAATTTCACAATGTGAAGTATTTAATGCTTCAAATCTTCTACTTCTCTTTTTACGATTTAGATGAAAAGTGCAGGAGTGTGTCGCCGAAAAGCTTTACACACGTTCGTGAGTTTGTTAAATATTGCATTTTATGGAATATGTTGACGGTACGATATGGTTTGTCATAATTTTTATAATGAACATATTGCTATAACAGAATTTCACTTTTACATAATAAAATTCAATTGTTACAACACTGATAGAAAACTGAATTGTTCATCAGTGAAAGTTTGGGAATTCTCATAACGTTTTTAATAATTATGTAGCGATATAACTATACAAGTAGAAGAATATGGTTTATTACATATTTCATTTTGTGGAATTCGTTGACGGTACGATATGGTTTGTCATCATTTTTATACTGAACATATTGATAACAGAGTTTCACTTTTACATAATAAAATTCAATTGTTACAACACTGATAGAAAACTGAATGGTTCATCAGTGAAATGTTGGGAATAACGTTTTTAATAATTATGTAGCGATGTAACTCTACAAGTAGAAGAGTATGGCCGGCGCTGACCTAGATTGCAAGTAGTATAGGCGGTTTATGGCGCGACCGTCGTATAGGTTACGATCATTATCAGAGATGAGAATGGACCATTACTAACGTCCTTATTCTCATTATTGTTAAAGTATCTTGTGCGACGGGGATATTATATTTTTATCAGTTTCATTGTCTTCTACAATTTTAAGATACTGTTTTAATATTGAAATTGTAATACTTTAAATTGCACATATGTTAACTCAAGAATAAACCAAATTTTTAACATCATATTTCACGCCTGCAGTGCGTGGCACAACTTTTCCACATACAGCACAAATCTTCATTTGCATTCGGGTAGTACACTGGCCTCGGCAAAAGTAAAAAATCGTGACGCGTTAGAGAAATTCGTCACTGTCCTGCACTTTTAGGATGAGAAAAATGGTTATCACTTTCACTAAAAATAGTTAGGAATTTTCAAAACATGCCAGACAGACTGCTACCACTGAAAACAACCACTTTCCTAAAATTTGTCTAGAGAAACATTGATAATTGCATAAACAGTTAGACACAACTTTGTTATTTCAACGAATATAAGCATAATAAATGCAAAATAAAAGAATATCGATTCTTGACCCGTTCACAGCTAAAATTAATCATTTTTAAAAAATGTACTTTCCATAATAAATGTCTGATCAATTTACTAATACTAAAGATCTAATTAATTTACTTTCACAAATTCACTGAAACTGATATTCTGAATTCTGATATTCCGAGTCGGATCTAATTGAAAATTTAACTAATTTACTGTTCCTACAAAACATACCGAGGCAGTAGCGATAAACTCGAGGAAAATAAGACGACACGCGACATCCGCAAAAGGTTCTACCGGTCAGTGTTCCCGTTGGTCGAAGCCAGTGTAGAAAGTTCTCTTCGATCAAGCCAGAGGCTGTGGTTTCAATGTCACTTGCGGAGAACGTCTCGTGCAGTAAACGCTTGTCGAAGCAGCTCGTGATTGCTGGGGGATCGCAGAACCCCGTTCTCAGCGATTTCGTGCTCGGCCAGGGCCAGAATGAAATTTCTTTCATTGGTCGTGTAGCTCGATCGCCTTTCCGCTCTCTTAATCCACAAGTGGCCTGCCTTATAGTCCTGTGTGCTCCTCTCTCTCGTTTCTCTCGCATCTGCCTGGCGAATTCTCCGAGCGAATTGGTTTCGCGTTTAGCGTGGCGAACCGTGTCACGGGAACTATGGAGGCGCGATTTAAACTTCGTTCACGTGTTTAATTCGGCCCGGTCGAGCCGGAAACTTTCCCCAAGATTTTCGAGTGTTCAAACGTGAGCCAGCCTCTCTCTCTTTCTCTCTCTATTCGAGATTCAACGATTCTCTTTCGTCGTTTCCGGTTTCGTCGACGTCGCAACGACGATGAACTGCCGTCGGAAGGAGGGACTAGTTTCGTGGACACGTTTCCTCCGCGTATTCCCGCGTTGAATCCGAAATTTACGAGACAGCCGGAGGAACGCTGTCCGATTGAGAGCACGCGACGAAATTAATTTATGCCGCTCGCATGAAGCCGACCATTCGGACGCGCAAAAATCGGTGATGGACGGGACTTCGAAGGCAGCTGGAATAATAGCGATACTGGAGACAATGACAGCTGATACGCTGCCAATGTGAATGAAAAATCGTTCGTCTACGACGGCTTCTACTCGGAAATGTTGAGATACAATCATCGAAACGGTTTTATCGTTTTCTAGCGAAGGGAAACTGTGCACTGTTGACACCGATCACCTGAGAAGGGCCATGTGACCTAAATAATTCAGTAAAGTAACGTAAAGTGTGATTGTTTAATATAATGATTTATTACAATGTACTGAAACATCAAGAACGTCATCCTCTTCGTTAAATACGCGATTGAAACAGTTTTACACATCTCTAAAATAATTTAGCGAAGAAAAACTTGTAATTCATTGACAGTGTACGTTGATTATAATGTCTACTTTGATCAACGAGTTTATTCATAGAAAATTTGTGGTTGCTTAATGTAATAATTTATTACAATGTACTGAAACATCAAGAACTTCAACCTCTTCGTTAAATACGCGATTGAAACTGTTTTACACAGCTCTAAAATAATTCAGCGAAGAAAAACTTGTAATTCATTGACAGTGTACGTTGATGATTATAATATTGTCTACTTTGATCAATGAGTTTATTCAGAGAAAATTTGTGGTTGCTTAATGTAATAATTTATTAATAATTTATTACAATGTACTGAAACATCAGGAACGTCCTCCTTTTCGTTAAGTACACGAAGGAAACGGTTTTACACATCTCTAAAATAGTTTAGTGAAGAAAAACTTGTAATTCATTTGCATTATGCGTTGATTAAAATGATTTTTCTGATGTTGAAGAGTACAATACTATACAAACGTTTCAGTACATTATAATACGTTTTACTTGTACTTGGATGTCGCACATAAATGTCCGATTCCGAGCAGCAACGTTAAGCAACCGCGACTTCTGTCTAAATATACTAGTTCATCAAACAGCATAAAAAGGAACAGGAGAAAAATGAACCGTCTTAAAATGAATCTGACTTGTACTTTTCTCAGCGTGGAAATGTAGAGTCATGATATAGCGCAGGTGGCGTAAGTACTGTACTTCCGTCATCCCGAAATGCGAACTAAAGTGGCTGCGCGTTATTAATTTACGCGGGTCAAGAGAGACAAGTTTTCAACGGGGAGAAGACAGTGGTGCGCGACTGTGTGCCGTGTCCGTGTACAGTAATTTCAACGCGGAATTCGATAACGACTCGCCGGGGGTGGATGCCCTGCAAACGCAAACATCAACTCGTTGCAGGAGGGCGAAACACCCTCCTCTCCCGTGCACGACCGGTCTGGCCTCAGAGAGGAAAAATCTCGTTTACGATTGTTCGACCCCGCGACCGTGCCACCGGTGCAGAATCCAACGGAACGGTTCCGAAAGTGTTTTCATAACTTAACCGAGAGCACTGTGGAAATCGTTCGAACCGAGCGCACCCATAAAGAACGAAAATACTGTTTCTTCCCGATGGGGAACAGTTATCGAGGACCATCGCGAGTAGCTATCGAGTCGCGCGCCACTCCCACCCTCCACCCGCAGATTGTACAATGTAGAGTTTTCTTTAAACGATCTCCCGGAACATTTCGTAACGGTTCGAGCACGCAATATCACTACCGCCAGACGTATGCTACTTTTACTTACTCCCACGACCGTAGGAAATCTATTTCTCAAGGCCACACTGACTCTGTCTACGTAGCAGAGCTACTCCGGGGATCTTTAATGGGATTTAAAGGGGTTGATGTGATTTCAAATATATTTAAATTACGGCTATTACTTTAATACATCATATAGGTACGATAAAAATCACCAGAAATGTGTCGTACTTTTTTTTTAAATGTAAAATTTATTAAATACAAAAGATGTATTGATGTTCTCGGCGCAAAGGTTCGATCAAGAATATACGTTAAAGCAATTTAAAGCTAATATGGATTTTCCTCAAGAAACAAGAAAAATTTTGTTGAAAGATTAATCAAACTAGTAAAATTGCTTTAATTTATATTCTTGATCAAACCTTTGCGCCGAGAACATCAATACATCTTTTGTTTTTAACAATCCTACGATCGATAACTGGAATAACGTGTAAAATTTATTTCTCAGGAAAATTAAACGCTTCAGATTTTTTCTTTTCTTTTCTTTGTAAAGACTTATGTAAAAAGGATTCTGTCCGTCTATAATAAATAATAATAATAATTACACTCGCTAAGAAAATGTTCAGAAGCGTACCGAAGGAACGTTTCATTTTTGATAGAATTCTTGGTTTCGTGAACACGAATAAACTAAATTGGAAAAAATGTCTTGTTGTCCGATTTGGATTTGCTATTACTAAAAATATTTCCGTAGGTGATTTATGGTTTCCCCCTGTTTTGGTATCGAACTCGACGATGGAAAACATAAATACGGACAGACCGGATCGCACGTACAGACGGACAACGGAATTTCAGAGAGAACAACGAATATCGTAGCCATTATCGTGCGAGAACGTACCGACAGATAGCTGCACAGAGAATAATACGGTTAGATCCAGCTAATCCCGGAAAAATCCACCGTGAATGAAAACCTTTCCTCCTCCTTTCATCCGCCGTTTAATACTACCTGTTACGTATACGGCTTTCGCTACTTCTGTCGAGTTATCGTTGTCGGATGTTCAGATGTGTTATTCGATCACTCGGCCATTATAAATCACAATCGTCACAATATTATGTGATTTCAAAAATCTCGCGAAGAATTTTCACGGGCACTTGTCCGTTTAAAAATATCATGTTTTCGGAATTTTGTTTAACACTAGAAATATTTTAGTACATTATAATTATAATGTATTCTGTTATATAGAATATACAGTATCTGAAAAAGTTAAGAAAAGAAATGTTAATTCACATTCATATCAGTGGTACAAATAGAAACAAATACATTTGATCCAAGGAAATGAAATCGCATTTCTCGAGAAAGCGACCAGCAATTTATTTTTCCCGGAGGAATCGAAATAAACAGTAATCATTTTTTTCTTCAAAAGATTACGTTCGAACTTCTACATTTCGTTTAAAAAGATATCTGTTGCTGTCGAACTTTCGCGGGAAGAAACATTACTCTTCGAAAGTTCTTCAAAAAGTATTCTTATGGAACAGATATTTTAGAATCTGTGTAATAAACGTTCCACGAGAACAAGTTATTTGTGAACGTTTATCAAAACGGGGTCCCATAACTTTCTCGATCGTTGGTTTAATCTATATTGTTCGCCGTCTACACGTTCTGACCCTACCGTCGGATTATTCCAGAAAATTTGATCGGAAATAAAACGAACTTCCATTGTTAAACCGTATTACGTCATGAGAAGTCTATCGATTGTCCTTCTGCATTGTCTGTGTCTAATTGTCTGTTTCTACTGTAATTCAACTGACCCAATTCTTCGGTTCGGAAAGATTCGCATGGCTCAATAGAGAATTACATAACTATACGATAAAATTAACCCTGAATTGATTCCGCTTCATGCATCCGACCACTCGTAAATAATTTTAAACTATGCTCACATTTGTTGCTAAACAAAATACAGTAACGTAAAGACACACCTCGCTACAAGAATTTTGTGAAAGAATAGTATTGATTATTAGAATCCCAAGATTGGTACGTCTAAAAAATTTTAAACAATAATTACAATTTTCTTTGAAGATAAATTTTATGTAATATGTGGTATTTTTTCTTTAATTGTCTCATTCAGAAAGCCCATATTGGATTCAAGTGTGTCAAGATGAAAATACTGTAACTAAAAAATTGAATGTTCTTATTACTATAAAAGTTAAAATAATATGGGACTTTTTTAAATAAATCCACAATTTTCTTTGAAGAAAAATTTTACGTAATATGTGGTATTTTTTCTTTAATTGTCTCATTTAAAAAGCCCATATTGGATTCAAGTGTGTCAAGATGAAAATACTGTAACTAAAAAATTGAATGTTCTTATTACTATAAAATAATATGGGACTTTTTTTAATAAATCTATAGACAATAATTTTTGTTAATTTTAGACCCATTGTCGGCAGTCTAGTGTTAAAGACAATGCTGCAGTTACAGTAGAGTGGAACTACATAGAGTTGCATCGTGAACACAGAAGATAGAGTAGAATTTTTAATGGAACGGTTGCGTGGAAAAGAAGACGCCTAAAATTAGAGTAATTCCAAGGCGAACGAAAAAAAGTCGTGTCGCCAAAGGCTCGCGAACCGCAGCTCGGTGAAGTACTAAGTGCGTCTAATTGCGGAACGCCGTCTTCCTTTGAATAATACACCCTCAGTGCCGGTTCTGAGGCTGGTGTCCGGTCGCGGCAAGTTTCTTCCTGCATAAAATATGGCCGCGAGAAAGGAACGGGAACCGCGGGCGATGGCTGCTGGATAATTAACCTCTATCTTTAAGACGACATGCCGCGGCTCTCGAACTTTCAACCGACCGTGTCGCGTTATTAAAAACTACCAACACCGGCCGACTCCGCCATCAAACCAGCCATCCTGCATGCCGTGAAAAATGTGCATTTACTATTTTTACATAATATACTTCAAGGCTTCCAATTAGGCTTTAGAATTTCTGTCGAATCTTTGCTCTTTAAATCTCTAATCGGACATGTTTCGATTAAATCATTATATTCGCACATAATTTATTCCTGCCCTGCAGCCAGCCCTTAAAGGGATGGAAATAAATAATTCGCTCTTGAAAACACTAATCAGCTCTGGATTAAATCTTTCATTCTACTCGCACATAATAGATTCCTGTCCTTAAAAGGTAGGAAATAAATAATTCGCAGCTCTCCGAAACGAATCGACGTTCTCTGAACTTCGACACCGTCGGACAACGGGTACAGCAAAAATGTTGTTCATCATTTCATAATTAAATCGTTTCATTCTCCTCAAAGGGTACGTCCTTTGGACATGACCATTAGCATTATTGGGTGTTTGCTGCAAACAATTTTGAAGGAGTCGTTGGCTGTTAGGAGGCGTGAAAGTATTTCTCGTCGGTGCGAAATTACCGTCGTCGGGCCTGCGTCATGGAAGATCCACCCTTTGACGAACGACGAACGGCAAAAAAAGCTTGTGTACCGTTGGTCGGACGGAGACGCAGCAAAGACCGACAGAGGGGTGTTCAAGGAGGACTCGTTTATGTCGCCGAAACTCGCGAGATTGACCAGGTGAACGAAGTGAAACGTAAAGAGAGAGAGAAAAAAACAACGAGGACAACAAAAGCTTCGGTGTCGGGGACCCGGAGTTCAAAGGAAGGATGAACGGAACGCCGCGACGGCGGGGGGAGAGGGAAGATGGAAAGCGTAAATTGGGGTGAGCACGAGCTGGGTGGAGCTCGTCGGTGGATGAACGAGGGTCGATCAGGGTTGCACCCCCCTGTTCCATTTATTCCGGCTGGTTTTATTGGCCGTGTACCCGAGCCAAGTTCACGAATCTTAGTTTCGGGAGATCCGCGCTGTTCGACCGACATAAGGGCTGGAACTGTGGAATCCCTTTCGAACAGATATCCAGGAAAACGGATTTATTTACGAGCTCGCTGCCATTTCCAGCCTTCCGCGGCTAGCTTCTCAAAAATACTGCCTTGAACTCGATGTCGCTAGATTAAGACTTGTCTCCCCACTTTAAGTCATTATCTGTGTAATGAAAATTTCAAACATGTATTTTGTACATCTAAATTAGTTATGTACATGTATAAAGTTTCGTCGAAATCGATCGAGGTTCTTATGAAATATGATTGATTGGAAATGGCAAGAATTATTAAAATAAACTTTTTTGGAAAGGGCCGGATCGTAAAATTTTTAATAGAAAGTGACATTTCTACATAAGTTTATTTCACGTAATTTGATTTATATTTCATTTTTCCGTCTGAAGAACAATATTAACCTAATTTAATTCAATATTAAATTCAATGATTTGTATATTTTACAATGCCCGTAGCTTTCTTACGCCTCAACCAATTTCAATGAAACTTTGTAATCGTAAATTTAAAAATCTAAACCAATCCTTCTAACGTCGGAAAAAGCTCAAGCTGTTGGGTAGAATTTTGAATAGGTTAATTCATTTTTAAAATGTATCAGAATACTTTGTATTCTTGTATTCTTGTAGTCTTTTAGCATTGTGTTAAATGCTTCGCCACGAATATATGTCAAGGTCAGGCCCATTCAAGATGAGGGTACGGGCTTTCAGCGTAATTATGAAATCCCCTAATAGCTAGCTTGTTTTTGAGTTTGAAGTGCTCAAGAAGGATTCCGGATTCCTCGCGCGCCTGATTTCGCCGGTGGAAGTTCATTCTCCCTCCGGAGGGCTGATCTAAATTACGTTCGCATGGAGGATTCCTGTCGAGATAGCGGCCGGGGTGACTTCACGAATCTCGGTTCGGCCATCACGTCTGCAAGGCTGGGGCTCTCTCTCTCTCTCTCTCTTCGAAGAGTCGAAGCTGTGTTGAAGAACCCCCGCAGCAACTTTCCGCGTTGTTAGACCATTAAACTATCGAAGGTACAAAATAAAGTTCGAGGAACGGGTTCCCGCGGTGGGTTAATAGCCGGAGCTTCCGGCCAGGATATTTGCAAAGTAATCATTGGGCTCGTTTTAAAATTCATCGGACGACCACTCCGACCGGTCCAATCAAATTGGTTCCTTCTCCAACCCCCGCGTCACTTTTCCTTTTCTTTTGTCCGGATCGATATCAAGGGACGAATTAATCACCGGGGTGGGGGAGGGTCCGTCGGGATAATCCGAGAGGTCACAGTCAGTCTCTCGATCCATCGTATTAGGTCGCTGCATATATGAAATGTCCGATTCTGAACAACCACAATTATTTCTTATTGGTCAAAAAATCACACATTTCTTGATTGTATTATGGTAGAAATTGAACTTTTCTTATCCCTCATACGTTCCTCAGGGTGAGAATTCACCCATTCAATATTTTCACATACTGTAAAATTATGCATTCTTTTATATCTACGTCGTCAGATGTATTTCTTTAGAATGTGACGTGTAAAATAAAAATGGGTGAATTGTTATCCTAGTCTCTTTTATGCAGCTATTTCGGAGGAGCGTATGAGGGTTAATTAGTCACGTGCTTCGTTTACAAGATTGTCATCTTCGTTTTGTAATTATTTCTGCGAATCTGTATGAAAAATAAATTTACATGTGTAAATGAAAATAGAATCATAAGAGCTTTGTACCTCAAAGACACGTATAATGAACCCGTCGACTGTGGTAGTATTTCTTGATCGAAACGCGTTGGAAGAATTTGCATTCTAAAATCGGACACTTCATATGCAACAACCTAATAGATGCGGCCGAGATGATATTCCACGGATAGGAAACACACGAGAAACGTTCGAGAGCAAAGTCCGCAAGGAGGCGGAAAAGGTCGGCAGTGGAACGAGATACGACAAGAGGGAAGAAAGCCGACGGAGTGTGACACGAACAGTTCGTGCCTCGACTGACGAACATTCAAATCCGAGAAATCGATGGGGGATCTCGAAGAGGAACCCGGAATTCGTAGGTTGCCAGAGGAGTGGGGTGGCAAGCTGTAAGAGGGGCACCGCCGCAATGCTTTCTTTTCCAGTTTCCTGTACCCCCACCCTTGTTATACTTTACCTACTTTACAAGATTCCGCGCCCCGATAACCACCACCTCGACGTACCTTGTCGAGACATCGGTTCTCCGTGGGACTCGGGATCGCACGTACTCCAGTTTTCTTCCCGCGGTTGACAGTCCTCCCCGCGATCCCGTTCAACGTCCTGCCATGCTTCTTCCCGCAAGTATTTTAGCGTATCTTGCGTTTGACACGCGAAAACCGACGGGATGTTCCCTCGGAACTTCTCGGAAGATATGGAACTACGAGTGGAATAACTCGGAAGATCGACTCGCTTCCATTATTTTACGAGATGTGGATATTATTATTATTATTTATTTAATACTTCGAACCAAGTATGGTTTATATAACATATACAGTACATGAACATATTCACGTATTGCATAGTGGCGCCTCTTAACTTGGCTACGTTAATTCAATGAAATTAAATCTTAATTGCACATCGTTTAATAAAATCGAAAATACTTAACAAATAATAGTTGGACCACATAGGAAGTATCTTATACAAGTCGGAAGACAGTACTTGTGTACATAGCAATATACTACAACATCTTGTTGATACGGAACAGCCAAAATTATAGGATGTTTTGAACCGTTTTATTGTAAATTGTACTTTAAGGAAAAAACGCAATTCCTAAATTGCCAGTTAAAATTATGCATACCTGTGGTCAAATTCTCCATACCTAAGTTGTAAGAAACAGTTTAAAACAAAAACGAACCTAAAAGAGCAATTAGGGCACGAGTAATCTAACTTTTTAGTATTTATACTACAATAAGCTCCTGGCTGTTACTGATCTCCTATTGAATTTCTTGGATACTACCTTTTACATATACATTCCTTACTTACTGACTGATGATTTTGTTGGATAATTAGATTAGAATGGAACCATGATCATTTTGATTTTTGTCCATTGAATTCCGCACTGTGCGCCGGTGGATGAATGATTCACTGGAACGCCATCGATTCGGGGTGCGAATCGGCTCAAAAACACCGCAGTTGATAGGATTTCGAAGTTCATGCGATCGGAGGCACAACAGAAACGCGCACCGGGGTAATCATGTTTGATTTAGTCAATCGACGGTGAACCGAGGGAACGATAGGATCGGAATAGTTGAATTTTGAGGCTGATTGAAGTTCAGCCACGACCAATCGCCGCGCAATTCGAGCATCGATAAGTCTCAGAGTATGCACGTGCGCGGGATGTGCGTTCGCCTAATCGACAAACCCTTAAGCGACGCTCTCGTCGATCCTCCGCCATTTAATTATCGCTGATGCGAGCTTTCTCAGCTCTAAGAGAAATTAATTGTCGGGATGCTCGACCGATAGATCCTTCCACTTTTCGAACTCCTTGAATCGTATTGCAGAACGTCGGGCGAATACTATTTTTCTGTGTCAGACTGCGAAACTTTGTATGAAATGAACATTTAAATTAATTGCAAGTCGACGATAACGAGAGTAGCGTTGTTACATTCTTTCCAACTTATTACGATTAGGTAGTTATATGTATAGAAAAGGTCTGCGTACTTCGATTTTGATGAAATTTTAATATGTTATGCAGCAACGCATTCTGAACAACTTTTTCCTTTTCCAAAATAGGGAGCATGCAGGAATACGAAAAATTCAATACAGCATTAGTCTTTTGCAAATAACTCGAAAACTAATAGCGACTCCTCTATATTCGAAAAGGAAAAAGTTGTTCAAAATGTCGAAATCTATAACATATTACAATTTCATCAAAATCGGAGTACACTAACCTTTTCTATATAACTGTCAAAAATTATTATGTGGTTATTACTGATCTTGCGGAACACTTGGTACAACATTCAGTATTTTTCAGACGCAAAATTTTTCTTTAATATAAAAATATAAATTGCAAAATAAACTAATTTCTGTTAAAAAAGAAACTGAAAAGTCCACATGGATTTTTATCTTTCCATTCAGTCCACGTTTTTTATTCGTTTTGAATAGAAACATTTCAAGCGAAGGCAAGATTAAGACCCGGACAACACGTCTCCGTGAAAAAAGAGCAAGATAACGTTCCAATATTCCATTTACAGGAGAACGCAGCAAGTAAAATGCAACGGATTAAGGAATGAACAACGGAGAGGGAGAGCCACGCTAAGGTGACAGAAAATAATGCAACACCTGTAAAACGCCCTCGGGATTATCCGCAGGAGAAGAACAACCGACCCTCGTGTATCTTCAAGAACGCGCATGTGTATTCAGCTTGTTGAAACGATAGCTGCACGGAAAAACGTACTCCCTCTCTCTCGACGCGAAGGGATGGAAGCAAGGGCTAATCCATGAAAAATCCCTCGCGAACTGTTCCTGTCACTCCTTTTATTTTTTCATTTTTGCGGGGAGCCACTACTTTCCGCTGTAAGGTGTGTCCTTGGAAGAGTCGCAGGGTTGAACAAGAATTCTGGAGAGACTCTGCGAAAGCTGAGCTTGTGGCCAAGAAAAAGCTCGAAGACACTACCAATTCTCAAAATATTTTTATCGTTGAGCAACTTAAATTTGTTGTTCTCAAAACGTTGAAAACAATGATTATTTTGGAAATTTCTTCGAATAATGAAGAGATTAGCAAATAACTTTTCTTTTTATTTGTCGATCGTATGTTTAAACAAAGTTGATGTCTTTGGCACACCGATTCGATCAATTTAATTGAAAGCAATTTTGCAATATATTAATTTCGATGTTTCGGTCTTTGTTTAGACCCTTTTCAAGAAAATAATGATTGCGTCTGTGAATTATTAAAACAACACAAAAAGTAATATTTTGTTGATGAGAACATGCTAAAAACAATTTTTGATATATGTCAACTTACTTGCTTATTGAAATAACTTTAAGAATTATACAAGAACAATGCTACGTGCTGTGTTCGTGTCTTGTAAGATATGGAGACAAACAATGAAACTCTCTGAAGTCACGAATCAGATAATCAATCATTATTTTCTTGAAAGGGGTGTAAACAAAGACCGAAATGTCAAAATTAATATATTGCAGAATTTCGTTCAATTAAATTGATCAAACCGATGAGCCAAGAACATCAACTTAGATTAGCAAATGTTCAGAATAATGATTATAACGTTGTCGATTGTTGATGACTGTAATCAATGATGGGATTCGTTTAAATTGTATAATAGTAGGGATGAAAAGAATAATGTACATACTGTTTTAACAACAGTTTCCTGGCAGGCCTAACAAAGGTTTTACCGCGGAGCTTACTATATGTTTGTGCTGGGGGCACAGACGAATCCCAGCAGGAATGAATAAGCCAACCCGGAAGACGGACACGTCCCCTGGGGATTACCGTGTATCGCGAGCGGGCAGTTTGCACAGAAGTTATTGGTCTTCGTCTCGTGTCCTGTTCTGTTATCGATAGCTGGGTAAACAATACGGTGTGTATGGGATCGCGGTTCATATTGCGGCGTGACTATTGATACTGTTCTCGATAAATACCGATAATATCGATATCTTAGCAATGCTTTGATATATCGATAATATTGTCAATAATCGTAACAACGTACACTCACTTTCGCTACTGTATTATAATTGGAAATATCAAGTTTCTTTCATTTCTGTAGAACATTTCTTCAGAACACTTTCTACATAATTGGTTACCTAGAACTTTATATAGCTGCAACATAAATAAATTTTTATTCGATAAAATAACTAGTTTAATGCAAAATTCGTTTGAAACTAATTAAATACTAACGTTTCTTTTTATTTGCCGATCGTATGTTTAAACAAAGTTGATGTCTTTGTCGTACCGGTTCGATCAATTTAATTGAAAACAATTTTGCAATATATTCATTTCGATGTTTCGGTGTCTGTTTAGACCCTTTTCAAGAAAATGACTGCGTTTGCTTATTGAAATAACTTTAAGAATTATATAAGAACAATTCCACGTGCTGTGTTCATGTCTTACTTGTAAGATATTGAGACAAACAATTCAGATGAAATTGATCGAACCTGTGCGCCAAAATCGTCAACTTAAATTAAATACTGTTGGATTATCAATAAATTACCAGCACAATCAACTTATTGTTCGTTGTCAAAAAATTGTCAATCGTTGTCGATTCTTAGAATCGTTTCTAAACAAAGATTTCAAAGTATCTCAATTGATAGTTTATTTGAAGAGCCGGACTGCTACCCTTATTCTTACCCTTAGTATATACTCCCACTTCCGGTCTCTTACCATTCATGCCCACCTATTCTCCTTCCTTCTCCTTTCCACCCTCACCCATACATCTTCCAATCACACCTTCCCTCCATTCCTCTACCCTCCTCATCCACCCTTCCCCTCCCCTCGTATATTGTCACCCATATCCAATAAATACAAATTGTATACTTGAAATAATTCGAAGGAACTTTTATAGGAGGTCCTCGTATTTAATATATTAACGATATTATCGACGTACCATTAAGCATTAATCTGATATCGATAATCGATAGCGACGCCTCTAGGTCGGCAGTTGGACAGGGTTTAGCCGGAGAGTTCGATAGTGGAAAAATTCGAAGATGAGAGGAATCGTTCGGTTTAATTGTCGAGTTCGGTATCCGGCCGCTGAAAACAAGCGTCCCTCTCGTAAATATTCGCGGCGGTGGTCGCGGATGCTAGAGCGATTCGGATATTCAAATCCGCTGGCTGTTGTTCGCGGTACGCTAAACTTCGTTGTTAAATATTAACGGAGCGACTCGAGTCGAGCGCGGTACGAGGAGTCGGGTTCGCGGGAAATGCGGGGGGAAAATCGTGAAAGGAGGTCACGTTTCATCAAACCGAGAATAAAAATTTCAAAGTCAAATGACGTTTCGACAGCGGGGACCCGTGGCCACGCCAATTAACCGAAACCAAGCGACCTCAACAAAAAGACAATGGAGAGGATAGAGAGCCTGTTGTGCGGAGAGCGCGAACATTCCGTCCCAGAGGCGGACGTTTGTTTTCGCGGACTCGGCGCCGACGCAGACTTCCCCCTAGAGTTCCGAGTAAGTTCATTAACGTAAATGAGATGTTCCTGAAGAGGAGCCACTCATCGGGGGAACGCCTCGCGTCTCGAGCACCTCTCAAAGCCTTCTTATCGCAGCTTTAACACGTCGTTACGAACACTGCTCGGACGATGCGCGCCCGCCGAATAATCCGCGACGGAACTTTTCTAATCTGCCCCCCTCCATCCTCGGTGCGCGAAACTGCCGACGATGTCTGTCGGACTGGAGACAGTCTAGAACGTTCAATCGAACGAGAAAAGAACAACTTTATCATTGTCGTCACTAAAAACCAATATGGCGGCGCCCTTACCTGTCAAAAACACTGCGGATTGATCTTTAAGAAAGCATAGCACCTGAACCATTGGTTTTTCAGATATGTAAAGACTAAAAAGTAGAAAATAAAATTATATTTGAAAAGAAACTTTTTAAAGACCCCGCTTATATTAAAATGCACTAAAAAGTAGAAAATAATTTTTTTTAGATGTGAGTAACTATAAATAAAAGCGTGGAGCGCTCACGAAAATTCAGTTAATATACTTTAGCGCTCCACGCTTTTATTTATAGTTACTCATATCTAAAAAAAATATTTTCTACTTTTTAGTGCATTTTAATATAAGGGTGGTCTTTAAAAAATTTCTTGTATATATTTTTTTATTAAGTTGGATTCCGAACCACCTTGGTTAACAGAGTTGATAGTGACGTTGAATAAATATATATATATAAAAAGGAAGGCTCCCATAAATCGGGGCAACAATTTAACAAATAAACAATTTTTAACGATGAAAAAGAAAATCTGATACCAATTTTATTCCACATTTTCGACTTGATTTTCCATGTAGGATCCCTTCCCCTTTTCGGTTGTATAGCCAATTACCGATCACCCTGTATATTCATCTAATCCGATTCACCTACGCACTCCAATTACCTTAATCTCAATAAACACAGTCTCCGGGAGCCGGTGTTTCATTTAATCCAAACACTTCTGACCCACGGGCTGTACATACTAATTTCATTAGAGATAAAATGTTTAACTTTGTCCGTTCACCTCACGAAAGAAAGGAGTCTGCCAGTTCCGCGACAATTAAGCGAAATTAAATTACCTTCGATCAAAGGATGAACTACCAACCTGTCTCTGGATCATGTGGAAATTCTTTCAAGCTGTCTGGCGACGATTCGTTTCTCCATTGGCGTCACTGCTCTTCGAAGAATACTGTTCAAACAAATCAAGTATAAGTAAATAAATATATCAAGTCAAGTAAATAATATTTAAAATGCAAAATAAAAATTGCCAATTGCTAAAACACGAAAAATTCAATACAGTATTAGCAATATATTTTTCAGACGCAAAAATGATTCTTTGAAAAAGATCCACATAGGGATCGAAACGTTAGAATACATGTAAAATTGCACATTTGCTGTAGTGTCGTTAAACGATCGAACCTTGCGCCAATATCACTCATTTATTATAGTATTAGCAATAGCTGTTTGCAAATTTCTCGAAAACTAAAAGTGACCCCCTTATACTGGAAAAGGAAAAAGTTGTTTAAAATGTCAAAATCTACAACGTACTTAAATTTCATCAAAATCGAAGTGTGGCCACCCTTTCGCAATAATTACCAATATTGTTATAATATTACATTAAACATTCTAATATAATATTGTTATAATATTATGTTATATATACATTACAATATAGTATTGTACTCACAATTGCATTAAATCCCAGAACAACAACGAAGAAACACAGTAGTTGAAATATGTATACAGCAACGTGTTCGACCTTCAACTAACGGTGCGATCCTCTGGATCGACGTCTCCGCCGATCCTGTAAACAATTTTTCTAGAACTACGTGACTCGGTTGCTCGAACCCCTCGACCAATCGGGACACGTTTCTCCGAAAATAAAAGTCTCCACTCGAAACACAGCCGCCCGGCGGCGCTTCCTTCTTGGCGCGTTCTCGATTTAATTTTAGCACTTACGGACTCAGTACACTCGCGAGTTTCATCGAGGCGAAACTTGGTTCGGGAACGCGGTATTCCTCGGCATCGTATCCTCAACGTTCTCGAGGATTACTTGCATTCGTCTGAACGTACAAATCCATCGTCGTTGGCCACGGTTTTGAAACTCGTGTGAACTCGTTCAACGTTCTACAAACACTGAAACAAAAGTGTCTGTGATACTGGAGGCTTGAAGGACGCACTCGAGGTTGCTTAAAATACTTTATACACCGTTGACAATTCCAGAGTAAGATCAGCCACAGCTTAGAGATCCGTCAAAATAACGGGTTCTAATATTTTTATTAGATTTATTGGATTAGATTGAATATTTTATGATATTTGTAAGTACGAGTATTGATATTTTATTTCTTTGGACTTCTAGATAATTTATTCTTGTAAATATATATTACTTCAGAAATGGCTACAAAGGATTGACATTCTCGCTATTTCTGTAAAGTAATTTAAATATAGTGACTTCTGTGCTCCGTAGATCAAAACAAGTACAAACAGCAGTAAATCTGAAAAAAGGTTGGTTCGAGAAAGCATATCAGAGAGTTCTAACATGTGGCACTTCCCCCACTCTTAGCCTTTATTGCCACCTCGGCAATGCGTAGTATAATTTTTAGTTTCCACAAAAAGCCTCGCACGACCGACGAAGAAACGATCGAACGTGTACGTGGGGTCTCTGAAGAGCGAAATTGGGTGAAAACATTTGCACAACGTCGCTTCGCGCCTTCCTCCGAAATATCAAAAGTGGAACCGGTAGAACCGGGTCCAAGAATATCCGCGCAAGCTCGCAAGGGCAAACCGAAAGTTCAACATCCTCGAGAGTGGCGTTTACCTTGCTCCGCTCTTGTCCTCCCGCGAATTTTCTTGTAAAATATCGATCGGGACTGATGGTAACCTTTCCCGTAAAAAAAATCGTCGATTGCGGTGGCCGTTCGGAGATGATCGGAATGTTCGATGAAACCGCGAACCACCGGTGCTCCGAGCATGTTAGTTTGTCCGGCAGGAGGTGTGAAAATTTTTCGAGACGTAACGCGGCTCGTCTACGTGTAAATCGCGTCAGAAATATCGATAAACGCGTCACGTACCGGCGATACTTTGTCGAAGCGGTGCGGTTCCCGTGGGTTATATATTCTTCTTTTTTTTTGTTTTCCTTTTTTCGTCGGTCGGTTCCCTTTCAAAAGGTCGACGGAGAGGATAAAAAAGAGCGACCGTGACGGGGGCATAAAACGGCGGGGGTTGTTCCCCGGCGACAATTAGTCGCGATGCAAATTACGGGTATTCATAATTTAACGCTATTGACCGCTTTTAAGCGCGCGTTAAAACGGCCCACCCCGGTTTTATATCGCGCCCGCGTAATCCGGTTTGCCGTTTCACGCGCGCGTGCAACGCTTTTTTTTTCTCTTCCCCCGTAAATTTCGTTGAATGATTTTCCACAGGCGAGAGCGGAAGCTCTTTTGATGGCTGCTTTGTGCGGAACGTGAATGGGCTAAATTGAAACTCTTCCGGGTCGGCCTGTGTACCCGCGACGCATTTCTAAAGCCAGGCCCCGGCCACGATTTTTGGCTACTGATTATTATGCCCACGACAATTACCCTCCGCCAAGGGAACCGCCGCGGACACTAAATTAACACGCGGCAAACTTTGCTTAACGAGCTGCACCACGGATGCTTTCGGAATCGTGACGCGATCACAGAGAGCCGATACTATCGGCGAGAATACCGGACAAAAATTAGGGACGTTGATATTTGATTAATTCTTACATATTATATAATTATTGCCAGCGGTTCTTCATGCAAAATTTTTAAACGAGTTTAAATTCGAGTGGCCGAATACTCAAATCTCGGGAAAATGTTTGAAGCAAAAACAGTAGGGTTTCACAAAATCTGTTAGGTGGTGTGATTATTTTTGAATGTTTAATGTCCCTGACAAAGTCTGTGAACAGAAATCTCTCACAAAAATCTTTGCGTGTACAGCAGAGACAAGGATCCTCTGTTTGTGGTCCGTGTGAAAATCGGAGGAGTGGGGTGGCGGGAGTAGGAATGCAGCAAGCATGTAAAATAAATATACTTCCCGAGATTTGTGTATTCAACAGCACGAATTTGTTATGTTTGACTGGTTATGACTCGAAAACTGTCCATTATTGACCTTTGGATCCATTATATCTTTTCTTCAGTAGATCATAAGCTACAACATCGAATTGATTTTACCGGGATAGAATTTCTTAACCTTCATACGTTCCGCAAGGTGAAAATTCATCGATTCAAAATTTTCACACACTGTAAAACTATTCATCCGTATGAGATGTATTTCGTTAAAATGTGACATAAATGAAACATAATGTGTTGATTGAACGTGTAAAATCTGAAAACAGATTGACAGACAGACAAGAAAGCGAGCTAATAAAAACGTGGTAATAAAAATGGGTGAATTGTTATCCTAGTCTTTATTATATAGATATTTTTGAGGGGCGTGTGAAGGTTAATACGTTTAACAGGTCGAAACTATGAGAATATTAAAAAAACAATTTTTGTTTTACTGGTTCAAATTACAGGTATTCATTCTAGTCATAAATGCATAGTATCCGCAGTTTAATGAGGATATATTCAATGAAGGTTAGACCGACCAACGGCTCCTTTTCAAGATTTTATTGACTTCCTCGAAGTCTCGGAATAGAAGATACATTTTTCAGCGGTGGAAAAGTTCAATATTTAAGGAACGAGACGCGTAGATGAGATAAACGGTCGGGGGGTCATAACGGTCGCATAAATCTGAACGGACGAAGATGTGTTCTTCGGGAGAAGGGGAACCGCGCGTTCTGGCTCGAACCAGCGCGAAGTTTATCAACAGCAGTAGCGTTCTATTTGGGTCGAAAATAGAGTGCACGCACCGCTCGCTTTCTCCTGCTGTCTCTTTTTCTCTCTCTCGTTCTCTCAGTTCGCAGCGTTACGTCCGTTCACCCTTGTTCAAACCAAGAATATCCCTGCTGGAGGACACAGCAGAGGGCCCTCATGCCTTTTAATCGTCACCAAACCTAGCACGAAACAGAAACCACGGTTTTCAAGTCTCCTGGCTCGTGAAAGTATCGGGACGCTTGGATTTACGACTTTGAACCGCTGTATACACGCGAAAGCCACGTATTGTTTCGCTTATTGAAGCGAAAATATATTTAAGGGAAAAGGACATTATACTAAATGACTTCTATCTATATAATATAAAATAACCAGCACTATCTAACGGTTCATTTTTTGTTAATATCGTAAAACTTACATTGACTTTTTATTGAATTTTGACATAGATCACTCTCATAATTATGAGAACTTTTTAAGCCAATTTTCCAGAATATTATTATTTAGTCATTGACATTAATATTTGGATAAAAAATCGCGATAACTGTTTTCATATTCTACATATATTTTTATCAATTTAACTATTTTATTTTCACACATATTTATCGTTGTTTCGAGCATCCTTCGGCAGATAATGGATCTCTCGCATTATCTCCACTTAGAGGAATGCCGAAAGAATATGATGAGAATTTCATCAATTTGGGTGGAATTTCTATAGGTGCCTTATTAATCGAATTCCTGTCGAGCTTCTATTGTATACATTGCTGTGCGTCATGCGAATTATACGAACAGTTCATGGTAACAGAGATCATAGTTTAATGAACACGCGTTTGTAAAATTTTCTGGTGAATAATAAATGAGTGATATTGGCGCAAGGTTCGATCGTTTAACGACACTACAGCAAATGTGCAATTTCACATATATTCTAACGTTTCGATCCCTATGTGGATCTTTTTCAAAGAATCATTTTTGCGTATGAAAAATATGGATTTTGGATTTGTGAAATTCCTCAAATAAGGAGAACAATTTAGAAAACATACTTGCTGTATCAAAAAGTACCCAAAACAATGACATTGACCTAACAGACAACAACAACAACAACAATGATTGGTTTATAAACTTAACAAACATTGATGTTCCGTTAAATATAAAAAAGGTGTTAAAACTAGGACCTAAATTTGCAATGGAAACACCAAAGAAATTTATAACATCACCCAATTTTCTTGCTTCCATTGAAGCGGGTTTAGAAAAAATAATGGAAATTGACAATATCCAATCCTCTACTAGAATAAGAATCATTAATAAAATTTTAAATTATACCACCCATTCTCCAATTAGACAAAACATCGGTAAAACAAACAACACATTTTTCACTATTACTGATCTTATAGAAACGAGACAATTTTTGAAAAACAATGATAATTTACTCTTGTTAAAATCTGACAAGGGAAACACGACAGTTCTTGTTGATAAACAATTCTATATTTCTGAAGCAAATGAAATGTTAAATGATCAAAACACATATAAGATTAGTAAATTTCAATACACAAGCACGTTTGAACGTGAAGCAAATTCGTTAATTGCTGAACTAGTAAGGAAGGGACAATTAGAAGAAAATATTGGCAAAAGATTAAAAACATATAACTCTATAACACCCAGAGCTTATGCCTTACCGAAAACACACAAAACACAATTAGCGTGGAGAATCATTGTTTCCTCCATTGGTGGTCCCACATATAAACTATCCAAATTCATTGCAACCATCTTATCAAAGATTGTTGGGAAGTTAACATATCACACTGTTGATAGCTGGCAATTAGTCAAAGAATTAAGAACTCTTTGTATTCCATCTGACATGCAACTGATTTCCTTAGACGTCACTGCATTGTTCACAAATGTGCCAGTTGACTTGGCCCTACAGGTTGTTGACCGGAGATGGGATGAAGTTAAAGAGAACACGCATTGATATAAGGAGGAATTTCTTAAAATGGTCAAATTTGTATTACAAGCTAACATGTTCTCATTTAATGGGATTTATTATAAACAAATTTTCGGTACAGCAATGGGTTCTCCAATTTCTCACTGTTGTTGCCAATTTAGTCATGGAGCAATTGGAAAATATTTCTATTGCCAAATTACCGTTTGATCTGATTTTCTACAAACGCTATGTCGATGATATAGTAACATGTGTAAAATTGGATCAAATAGATACCTTACTGGACACTTTTAACAGTTTTACGACAGATTACAATTTACTTTTCAACTCGAAACAAATTCAAGTTTAAACTTTCTTGACATCAGTATAATCAAAACAGAAAACTCTGAAATAAAAAGCAATTGGTTTCACAAAGCTACTTGGTCTGGCAGATACATTAATTTCTATTCGGCCCACCCATTAAAACATAAAATGGGTCTCATACAAGGTTTAGTTGATCGTGCCATTCTACTTGCAAACCCAGAGTACAGAGCGGAGAATTTATCTCTCATTAAACAAGTCTTGAAACGGAATAACTTCCCTGTTTCTTTAGTTTCTTAAATCATAAAGAAAAGAATTTTTCAAATCTATCATCCTTGGTTAGTCACTCAGCTAAAACAAGGGAAAAATTTAAAAATAGGTCCGATCAATTTTAGAAATACGGTGGTAATTCCATTCATACACAATATTTCTTATGGCATTCAAAGAATATTTAGAAAAGTGGGTATCCACACAATCTTCAATATACCATCTTATTTGAAGAAGTGGTTCCCACTTATTAAAGATAACTTACCTTTGACTAAAAACTGCAATGTAGTATATGAGATTCCATGCAAAGGTTGCAATTTGACATATATTGGGCAGACCTCTAGCCATCTTGACACTCGTTTGACCGAACGTAGACGCAGCATTTTCAAACCGCAGACACAACACACTGCACTGACTAAACACTCATTGGAATTTGACCATCGCAGTGACGCCAGAAACGTGGGTATTTGAATTTTTCTTCTCCTCTGCTGCTGTCCAGAGCTGCCAGACTTGGCGCTTTTTTTTCGCGCATGCGCGAGTTTTGTCAGGGACGTCTCTACGTCCGAAGTTTGTGAGGCACTATTGGGGGAAAGTAGTGGGAGACTATCCGGCTATACCCTTTTGCGAAATTAGCGGGGCGCCCAAGTTACCCGATCTTCGTACTCGACTAAGGCCTTCGGAGGTTAAAATCGTCGCGCATGCGCGAAAAAAAGCGCCAAGTCTGGCAGCTCTGGATAGCAACAGAGGAGAAGAAAAACCCAAATACCCACGTTTCTGGCATCACTGATTTGACCATCGTTTTGATTTCGATAATGTAAAGATCATTGACAGGGAATCTAACTTACAGAGAAGATTATTATTGGAAATTATATATATGATTAAACATCAAAGTATTAATCTTAGATATGAAACCCCTAAGATTCACGACTATTATGAGACATTACCTAGATTGTAATGTCTATATATAATAATTTTTCCAATATGAAGCAATTGTTTTGGAGGTTAGATTCTACCTCATTCAAAGTGTGCTTTAGTCTAAAGGGTATGTCAATTGTGTCTTTTCAAATTTGCCGCGAGGCAGTTTGTAGTGTCACCACTGATCGATATCGATCAGTCAATCACAATTGCCAATCATATACATATATATATATATATGTTATATTGGCTCCTTGCCTATGCAGTGTTGTGATATGTGGTGCTTTTCACGCGCATGCGCGACGATCCTAGAACAACGCAAATTATACGAACAGTTCATGGTAACAGAGATCATAGTTCAATGAACACGCGTTTGTAAAATTTTCTGGTGAATGTCACTTATTTTTATTCGACAGGAGACATTTCACTGATTTTAGATATGGGAGCTGTAAACGCAAGCATTCAAATACTTTCCCACTCGACCGTGTATTTAAAGCAACCACGGTGCATTCGAAGACCTCCCTCCACCGTGAAACCGTAAACTTTCAGCTGCGCCGCTATCACTTTATTCGATCTTGACTGCGAACCAGATTCGTCCGAATGCGGTGTCGTGGAACAGTGACGATTTAGTCCGCGAGTGTTCCTTGAAATCATACCCAAGAATAGTGATCGGAGTGTCCATCTCAAGGAATAGTCTCCTGGTGGAAAGTTACACGTCGTATTCAGTGGTGCAAGGTTAGATATGCATACGTAAAATCTGCCAGACCTGGGTAAAAAATATTTCAACTAAGAAATACAAATATTTGCATTGCTAATTCTGTGTTACACATGTTTCATTCGAAACTAATACTAAATTACTGGGTAATTGCGTTTACAATTTATGTTATTGAAAGTCTTAATAATTTTCACTGCAATACTATACAAGCAGGAAAGGTTAAAAAAAATTAACGATGTAATTAGTAGAACACATAATGTCTTCAAATAATATTATTTTTATTAATGTGTTATCATTTCGTAATTTATATTACAAAAATTCCAAATTTTTGTAGGAAATAAATATAATTTCACTTAATCATTTTCTAGTTGGACTTAACAAAATGTTACAAATATAAGTACAAATTAATTATTTGACCTGAAAACTCAGTATTTAGTTAGTCTATTACTATTACAAACATTGAGTCTATTAATTTCTGTAAAGTCTCTGATCCAATCTAAGACCACGCCTCTTAATACTTAATTTGTACTTATATTTGTAACATTTTGGTAAGTCCAACTAGAAAATGATAATGAACCTATATTTATATCGTACAAAAATTCAAAATTTTTGTAATACTGATTAATAAACACATTAATAAAATTGATATTATTCAAATACATTATGTGTTCTACTAATTACATTGTAAAGAATCACATACTAATAATAAAAGATAGAAATGTTGCATGAGAAACACTGTTAAATCATATAAAAATGATATGAACCTATCATTATTTCGGGCACTTTATTGCTGTTCTCGAGCAGTGCATGGATCCGGGGCACCAATTCGCACGCGATGGCCACCAGATGGCGGCGTCTTCAGCTTCAGTAACAGAAAAATGGGGTACCTTGAGCACCCAGCAGAATATAGCGGCCACAGGGCTCTAGCCGCTCTGCTACCTTGTTCTAGACACGGCACTGTTTTTACGCCATCTGGTCAGTGCTGTGATATGGGGCACTTTTCCCGCGCATGCGCGACGATTTTAGCCTCCGAAGGCCTCAGTCGAGTACGAAGATCGGGTAACTTGGGCGCCCCGCTAATTTCGCAAAAGGGTATAGCCGGATAGTCTCCCACTACTTTCCCCCCAATAGTCCCCCACAAACTTCGGACGCAGATACGTTCCTGCCGAAACTCGCGCATGCTCGAAAAAAGCGCCCCATATCACAGCACTGCATCTGGTGACCATCGCGTGCGAATTGGTGCCCCGGATCCATGCACTGTTCTCGAGTCAGTTTTTGGAAAAGGGTGTCCCGTGCGAATATAACTGCTAGTTTGTGCTGTAAATTTAACCGTGCAGTGTAGCGTCGGAGGCTCGGCAGAGGACCGTGACAATGTGATATCGCGGAGGCTGGCAGCGTGTCCGAGTCGCAGCGAGCAGGAAGTCGGCGTCGAAAATGTGAGCCACGCGTGCACGTGGTGCCAAAAGTGAACTCGGGGAACGATCTTGGCACGGGCCAAAGAGAAAGAGAACGAGCGTAGGCGCGCACTTTCCTCGACCAAGTGGACCGTCGAAACAGTGTCGCCCGTGAAACCCGTAGCCGCCGGAACGATAACAGTGAAAACTTCTTCTCCCCGTTGCATCCGGCGCAGGGACGGAAGAAGCGCGGTGAAAAATTATTTTTACCTCGGGCTCGAGGTCGCTCTCGTGACTCTCTAACCAGTCGAGGGTTCGCGGTAGAACCCGGCGAGAATTCATTGCCACGCTTTCCGGCCATCGAACGACCAAACAAATGTCGAGGATGCTGCGACTCGAGCTGGTGGGGATCCTGCTTTTGGCCTGCACCCAGATCCTCACGGAACATCGCGCCTTCTACCAGCCCAAGACTCAATATGGACACTACTCCAGGTTCCACGAGTTTCCTGAACGACCGACCAGAGAGGTGAAGGTGAAACAAGGACTTCTACGCGGCATGGTCGTCCAGCCAAGGTCCAATCACGACCTGCAACCCGTCGACGTGTTCCTCGGTGAGTACCCGACATATCCTCCAATCTTGAAACCCACCCGCTGTTCAGATACAACGATCAGAAAGTTTTTGCGGTTAGCCGATTCCACGCGATACTCGCTAGATGAATAGAAGTGCTAATGGGAAATAGTCGACGAATTTCATGCGCTTTTTGCCGCTGAATTTTCACCGAAAGCTTTCCGGCGACGTCGCTGTGCACCGTACCACTGGGCACGTACATAGTGGACCGCGTGAATCCTTGAAAAACCGGAATACATTCTCGAAAATCGCGTCACACGAGCTCAGCTTTTCTAGGAAGCTAGAAGGATTCATTTAGCAGGTGACAAAATTCGCTCAGGATCCCTAAGGAATCAATAGAAGTTTATTTTCATATCTATTTACACTGCCGTTCGAAACTATGCAAACACTTTCTTAATTGCGATCACTTGAATGAAGCTCGACATTAACATTACGTCGAATTCGTCCAACAGAAAAATGCATTTCATCCCTTAACAATTTTGTTACATTAAAAGCAACGTGACTATGCTCTTGAATTCTTCAAATCCCTTACCGTTTTATATTTCGCTCCACCAAATTCTTTATAAATACATAAAGGTCCACAGTCTAGTGATCAGAAAAGAATCCTAGGATCAAGGATTTTCCAGTTGGTTGTAAAATGATATACCCTCTCGTCCTGATACTAGAGGGTAGAGGGGGATGAAGATTTTATTATTTCGAGATAAACATCGTCGTCTTTTTCGAAAACTTGTTAACTATTGTAAGAGTAAAAGATGTTAAAACTTTAAATATTTATTGAACACACAACTGAGAATAACAATATAAACATAAACTCTTTAATAATAGATCGCGTAACCGTAATTCGTGTTCCGTTTTGTAATCGTGTCGTATAATCTCTTTTCTATTCGTGGTTTTCCAGAAACGCCGTAACTGCATGAACGCGTCTTTTCCGAATGTTTCTCGTCGTGATGTTTTGTTCATGCGTTTCGTTTTTCTCTTTATTTACATCGTTGGTTACGTAGTCAATCGATATCAGAAAATCTTCAAAATCTCGCTCCTACACTATAATTGCAGCATGGATTATTTTCGTTCGCGGACCCACGGGAATAGAACACTATCATGTAAATAATTCCATAAAGACTTCGAATCACTCTGAAGCGGTGACAGTCTCGTTTAATTAATTTTAACGTCGAGGTCGCACAGGATAAGTAGGCTAATTCTCGATAACAAGCTGATTCCCCAAAAATGATCCAGCAGCGAGAGAGATTTTCCCTCTTCCCTGAAAATTCTCCTACGTCCTTAAACCCGTCGGCGAAGCCAATCACAGCCATAGAAATCCTCTCACAATCATACCGAACAGCAAGTTCGGAAGTTCGGTGGGGCCCAATCACCGGCAACCCTTCGCGTCGCTGCGCCCCGATGTAACCTCACGGTCCAGAGAGGAACGATAACACGCCCGGTTTCCGTGTGCCGATACGGTGAACTTTGGCCCCGGCTCGGCGAAACTTTCCTCGCAGCTGCATCAGCTTTCACCCGTTCGCATTACCGCTACGTATCCGTGCTTCGGGAATCTCGATACGTCAAAAGCCACCGAAAACGAGAACCGCGCTCTGGCTATTTTCGGAATAGACGCACGCGTGCTCTTTTCTTCGCCGTGTTGTCGCGCGCACACGGTCCTGCACTCTCCCGAGTTCCGCGGGAGCCGAAGACATTCTTTGGCGTCGATTCTGCCGTGAACGCTTGCCACTCCTCGAACCCGTTCCCCTGTGACAAAAAGCACCTTTGAGATCTCCCCCAATCATTATCAACGCTTTTATTAGCTTGCCGTGTTGTATCAAAATCTTGTAATCGAATTTTAAACCACTTTCCGATCAGCTGACTTGAAACTTTAAACGTAGCTGAGAACCGGATGACAATGCAATATTAAAAAAGATTGGTAATTATATAGAAAAGCTCTGCGTCCTCCGATTTTGATGAAATATTAATATGTTATGCAGCAACACATTCTGAGCAACTTTTTCCTTTTCCAATATAGGGGGGTCGGTTTTAGTTTTCGAGATATTTGCAAAAGACTATCGCTAATACTGTATTGAATTTTTCGTATTCCTGCATGCTCCGTCACAACGTAAACCTGTTCCGTTTCATCAAATTTCATCAAAATAGGAGTGCGCAAACCTTTTCTATATAATTACTAAAAGATTTTTTTTAATTTTGCGTTTAAGAGTTAAAAATATCTCAGCAGAGTATCTCAGCGGGAATCGAAACCGGGCCTTACTAAACACGCTCGCTAGTAAAGACTGAAAAGTAGAGAGTACAAAATTGAAACGCATTAAAAAGGAGAAAATAATTTTTTTAGGTATTAGTGACTATAAATGTAAGCGTGGAGTGCTTACGATGATACGTTAATAGAGTTTAGAGTCCCACGCTTTTATTTATATTCACTAACATCTAAAAAATTATTTTCTCCTTTTTAGTGCATTTTAATGTAAGCGTGGTTTTTAAAATGTCTTTTTTTGTTAATCCTGTTTGAAAACATTCAGTTAATCGCGGATTGCTTAGTTGTAGGGGTTAGGTGACGCTTAAAAAATCGTGTTTTGAGTTTAGTGGAAAAATTTCGGCTCCTCCGAACATGGAATAGTGGAAGTAAAAGGGTTAGCAATCCTTTAACGGGGGACTACGGATCTGGACAAACAACAATGAAGCAGTTGTTTATTCCGCATTGAAAATTGAGATCTCCGACTCAAGGTCATTCAACGTCGTCGATGGTCAACTGCGACGGAAAATACTTGAATCTGCAGCAAATATATATTTTTAATTGTATCAAATGTTCGTTCACTTCACAAGCAAAATAAAACTATTTTAAAATTCGTCGAGTTACAAGAGGGGTTGAAAGAGTAATCGCTGTAACGTATCTAAAATTTTCAATTTACATCTGAACGAACGAATAACTTTTAAACGAAATTGCAGGTCCTTGTTTTACGGTCGCCCGGTGTTCGACAGTTAAATATTTCACCGCGTTGAATTTGAAAAAGCTGCGAATGCCACGAACGCAGAAAATCCGCGGGGTGGTACTAATTTTACAATGAACTGCTAGATGTTATCGATGTCTGGAAAATTACAACAATTATGCTTTCACGATCGGAATATTTGGCGAGGTTGGAAATATTTCAAACGTGACCAATAAAATTTTGGTTTCACAAGAGGAAGGGAAAAAATAAACGCTTATTTGTGTGTATTACGCGGATCGAATCTCTGTAGTAATCGGTGAATGGAACACCGCTACGAAGCCTCCAATTACATGAACGTTACCGTGCCTTCTACCTTTCGGCCATCTCTCCAATGGATTGTTGAATCCTCGTAGTAATCAGGGATCCCGTTCTATCGAACACAAAGCTTAAATCAATTTCTTCCGCACGGAGAGAGGCATCACGGGTCCGTAATGTAAACAGCCAGTTCAAAGGCAAAACGGAAGCAACGAGGCATGTATTGATTCGTAACGAAGTTACGCTACAGGTTCTTTCCATAGGAACCCTTGGAATACGGGGCAGAGCGCAACTGAGCACTTCGATACTTATTTAAAAGTAGCCGCGTCCTTTGGACGACGTCCTGTTCAGTTTGAAATTATCGAATGGTTGGTTGCATTATTCAACACAAGTCGATTCTTTTCCTCGATTATTAAACTCGTTCCAAATCTTGCTTTTTCACTTTCAACAAATTCTTTGCATTTGATTTAACTACAATTAAACAATTAGTCAATTTAGAAAACATGTACATCAAATCTGACTAAAATATTTATTATTCTTATACTTTCTAATTTTGACTCTAGACCTGTCCCTAATCCCTCAATTTCTCAATCTCTTATTTCCAATATTTATTTAAATAACATATTTAATTTTGCATTCAAATATTACCGTATACTGGCTACATCTAATCAAAATGAAACAATCTTTTCTTCGATTATTAAACTCGTTCCAAATCCTGCTTGTGCACTTTCAACAAATTCTTTGCATTTGATTTAAGTACAATCAAACAGTTGATCAGTGTAAAAAACTTGTACATCAAATTTATGGCGAAAGTATTTATTATTCTTATACTTTCTAATTTTGACTCTTAAACCTGTCCATAATCCCACAATTTTTCAATCTCTTTTGTCCAACATTCATTCAAATAGCATATTTAATTTTGTATTCAAATATTATCGTATAGTGGCTACATCTAATCAAAATGAAACAATCAAATCAAGCTGGAAGCTTGTGTTCTTGAATTAATTTTGTTGAAGATGAGATAGTCTGGATTCGTTCGACATGTTCCGAAGAATGTAGCACCTCTTCCGTAACTGTTGCTCGGCAGACAGTTTTCACGAGAGACTACTGCCAATTTCGGATGCGCAAAATGTAAATTTTCTTGTTTTAATCACAACGAAATATTCGAATACATCGGGTGTCCTATCATTCCGTCGACCCCAAATAAAAGTAACGGGTAAACGTATCGAGCGTGGCGCACACAGAGAGACTGAGCGGATAAGCGTATCGAGGATCGTGCTCGCGAGATATATTTTCATCTGATGAAGCAACGATCGCAACACTTGTGGGAGTTTCAATGTGTGTAAAGAATTCGATCGGGGAAAAATAGGCTGCTTCGCATTCATGGGGCGGTGGGGGGTGGTTCGTGTCTATATTCGGTATTCAATATGTCAGCCCGGCGTTCTCCGATCGATCGAAAGAGCTTCATTGTTCTCCGAAAAAGAGGCTCTTCTCTAGCCCCCGCTCCACCTTCACCGCCGGAAAGATGATCCGGCGCGAACCGTCGCGCAGGCAATCACCGTAAAGTTTTATTGGGCTCGGTGTTGGATCGATTAAATTGATCGGGCTCGGTCCGGCATCCGTGTTAACACGCTCCACCTTGGCGGAAAGGATCCCGGGCGATCCATTTTATCCAATTCCCGGGTAAATTGGATTCCCGGGTCCGAGAGCATGCTTCTACGTAAAATATTAAATCGCGGCTTGTCTGAGTGGGTGGCGCAAATCGAAAGGCTTGATTCGGAACGCGGCGGAGGCGTCGCGCGGCCGGATTAAAAACGTATGGATCGCTCGCGTCGAAATTGGAACGACCTTGAAAAAGTTTGATTGGCCATCGGAGAAGTTAAATGGTGGCGCTCCGACGGCCGCCCTCCCTCGCACAACTGTTGTCTCGAGTTTTTCAGACTCGCCGGGGATAATTAAGAACTCTTCGTCGAGATATCGGTCCGTTATCGAACTACCCGTAATTGCCTGTTTTAGGAGTCGATAAAACCGGTCCGGTCCACTCGTGTATCTCTTATTTCGCTTCCGAGATAACTAGTTACGTAATTAACCTTCCGTATATTATGCTCGAGTCACTAACGATTCATTATTTTGAGGCTGGAACACGGGGAGTAATAATGTATATTGTTTCACGGTTGAAATTTGTTGTTTTTTCGACGCACTGAGGAGCGCGAGTCATTAGTACACTATGGGTCTTCATACATGATTAGGTAGGTGCAGGTTATTATTAAAACATGTTACTAACGAGTCATTGTTATTTTATTTTGAATAATTTTCTCTCAGATTTTCCTCCCGGGTCCCAGGTGAAATCGAACCACAAAGGAGTTTGGGCATCAATAGGGGATTATGTTAGTGAATAGCCCCGGAATTATTGTGCTGGGAGGGTTAACAAGGATTACTTGCAAAAGTAAAAATCTGATCATGAGAACGTTGAAAATAGCCACGACCTAGTGAAAAGATGGATGACCCACTCGATAGCTTATCAACCAAAAACGTTTTCTGCCTACCCTCTACTTTCGCCGGAAGGGTGGTTACAGGGAAACATCGGTTTATCGATTTTTAATCCACTTTTCCTATTTAATTGCCTGTGAAAATCCTGCAAAAATTGAGATATGCTGGGTATTGGGACACATGGTAGAGATTTTCTCCAATTATTTTGTTGTAAATCCTGGTACCAAAAACTCGGAAGCACCGAAAAATTTGGAAAACCTCGGATCTCGTAGTTGTAGGTATTACGCGATGCTTAAACAAACGTTGCTTTGATTTGATTTTAAATTTTCCGATTGGATTGCTTTTTTAAAATTTATCTATTAAAAGCTTTTGAGAATATAGATTCTTTACAGTTTTAGGAAAGAAATCAATACAACACAATTTTCAACACCCCACAAGAATTTCTTTTAGAAGCTCGATCGAAAACTAAGCGTAAACTGTCGAGCAATGCGGAGGAACGTTTCCATCTGCGTTCGAAGGGTGACCCGAGCACCTCTGTCCGAAACCAATTACCAATTGACAATCACGATCGCCACTCGATGTTCCAGGAGTGCCGTACGCGGAGTCGCCAGTCGGATCCTTAAGGTTCTCACCCCCAAGATCACCGGAACCATGGTGGGGCGTGCGACCATCCCTGGAATTCGCCCCCGTCTGCCCGCAAGTGACGCCGAAGCTGCAGGACGAGGCGAAACCGGTCCGGTACGAGTACCTGGAGAAGCTGTTGCCTTATCTGAAGAACCAGAGCGAGGACTGCCTCTACCTGAACATCTACGCGCCCCATCAGCCCGAAGGTGAGCGATCTCTCCCAATCGGGATTAATTGTTTACAAGATTCTCGGCGGCCGTTCGATGGCAGTTCGGAATCGAGTTCCACTGGCCCGGTCGAGGACCAGTTAGCCGTTCCGGACGTGTTTCACGAGGCAGCCCGGTCGATTTGCCAAACTATTAATGGCTACCCCAAACGGTTCCACCTTCCGAATAAATTGGATACACCGGCTCCATTTGCTTTGGAATTATTCTTTGCATTTATAAAAATCTTTCTAATGAAACATAGTTGAGATACTTCAGAAATTATAAGCCGGCAAATAAGTATATAGTATTATTTTCGTTTTTCGTATTACGCAAGTTTTAAAGTCTTGAAAATATTTCTCTGAACATAGGAACGTTTAATATTACATTATATATTTTTTGGATTCAGAAAAAATAAGTGTAACTTAGGAAAAACGCCGAAAAAAGTGGTTTTTATCTTTTTGAACATTGTTGCACCACTCACAAAAATCTGAAAACAATTGAGCATAGTACTTACGGTAATATCTCATTTTTCCGGTGCTTTTCGTTTTTTACAACTAGAGTTTGCAACGGAAAAATCTGAAAATGATATCTAATATGTGACTTAGTATCCGAAATGTGTCAGATATTTTTCAGAATTTTTAATTGTCAGTAAATTGGGAAATTCGGCCAAAAACTGGTTTTTAGATTTTTCTCAATAACTACCCTTACATATGAGATAACATAATACGACAAAATTCATTAAATGAATTTTTATTTTATTCCTGCTTCCAATAACTTTGGAAGACGTAAAAATTTTATATTAAAGCGGAAACGTGGTATCGAGTGGTTCAAAATAGGATTAGAACGACATATGACATCTAGGGGAACATGATTTAATTGTTGAAATTGATATAGATCCTTCCGGTTACCGGCAACCCAATTTCGAATAGCACAGTTTTAACTCTCAATTAGCTTATACTTGACATGTACACGTTCACTTAAAATATCCAGCTAAATTTATATTTCATACCACTATGTCTAGCATACAGATAGATAAAACTTATCGACTCAATTAAGTCCAAGCATAAAAGGTCATGAAGGAATTACGATTGAAAAGCATCATGACATTTGATTAAACGATCACCGAATTAGGATCTTAAATATAGGATCCATTACCAGATTCGTAACAGATAGTCTCGGATTGATTTATAGGAATTAGAATAGAAAATGAGAGGATTTTATTATATTCCACAGCGGATGACGCTCCCGTGAAAATTGTTCGAATATTTGATCTGCCAAACTCTTAGAAGATCAAGAAAAGCATGAATGCATAAAGTTCGGGTCTACAGAGATCGGATACGTCGCGGCGGGACCTCTGAGTGAAATGAAAATGACGGAAAGATAACAGGAAAGAATTTACGAGGCAATAAATGCGGAGGCTCGCGCGATTTGGGTGTAACGAAGAATTCTCGTAAAAAGCTTTTTCTCCTCTCTATTAATAGCCGCTGGGCGCCGATTTCATGGATCAGCTCGCGTACCACGGCCCTGAAGAATATATTCCCCGCTTTGCTGCTGTTTACGATCACCCAGTTATTGCCGTCAGATAACACTATATTATAGCAAACAGGAGACTTGTGACCAATAATATCACAGTGAGCGTGAACGCTCTGGGGTGCACAGAAAAGCTGCGGAAATGGCGGCCAATAAATAATCATAAGAATAATCAGAAAATAATAAGATCAACTCAAATCACGTGCCTAGAATTTTTAAGAAGTCCAAGTTTGAAATTTTCAATTTATTCGTTTTCCTTGTAGAATCCACCCCTTTTCGGTTGTATCACAGATCACCCTGTATAATTACTAGGGGTGGTTAGATACCCTGAAATTTCGAGTACTCGATGTTCCGTGTACACGTCACCCCTAGAATTTATACAGGGTGATCGGTGATGCATCTGAAAGGGGTGGATTCTGCAAGGAAAAAAAATAAATTGAAAATTTAGAACTTCTTGTACTTGATTAAAAAAATATTTATTCTGTATTTTCCACTCCACCACAAATAACGTGCCTGTATAACGAAAATATTCTAGGTCAAATGAAAATATGCAGGAGTCAAAATAGCTTCGGGGGCAAATGGAAATCAGAAGACGCGAGATTCGGCGCAGAGTCAACTCGCAATTAGAAGTGTAACAATCCTTGCTTAGAACAAATATTTCCGCTTAATCCGCTTCGAGCCAACTACGCGGAAATGTTCGTTAAATATTGAAGAAAGGGTGGAGTTGCCTAATCAGAGATTCGGGACTCTGGTACACCCAGCGTCATACAATTCCCACTGTCGGTGCTTTCGGATGTAAGCCGCGACCTTATAAGAGCTTTAAAGATGAGGACCATATTTACGGAAGGGTTCATTACGATTTCACACTGTTTTTAACGCGACTTCCATTCGCGAGCAAATACTTTTCCGAGACAAGATCAGAATCTATTCTGTGAACCACGCTTCCTTTATCTTGACGGTGCTAAATTCAGCAAAACGCTAATAAAATTCTGCGAAATATTTCATTGTTTCTGTGGTCGCAAGAGAAATCCTACAATTAATTTCGAACAACGAAGAAGCTCGATACGCATTTAATTGCACGAAATTCTGCAGTTCGAACAGCACCGATTCATTAAAAATGTATCCGTTCGTTCGTTTCTTTTTTTCCAGTACATTTTCGCAATAAACTTTATTACCAAATAACTCATCACGATTATTATGAATTATTACCGTGCCATTTGCGCTATTACACGCTCCGCGAAATGAATGAGCAACCAGTTTTAAAACGTGACTCAAATAAAACTCTGCCGTGCATTTTCATGAAAGTCGAATGAATAAAAGGTAATCATATAGAAAAGGTCTGCGTACTCGGATTTCGATGAAATTGTAATATGTTATAGATTTCGACATTTTGAACAACTTTTTCGTGTTCCAATATAGGGGGATCGCTTTTAGTTTTCGAGATATTTGAAAAAGACTATCGCTAATACTGTATTGAATTTTTCGTATTCGTGCATGCTCCGCGGCAACGTAAACCTGTTCCGAGGCCGCATCTGTTTACTTTTTCTTTGTAAACGCGTTGTAGAGATGAGAAGCGAGAATACCACACACACCCGCCCAGTACACCAGGACAGGCTTATATTGCCGGAGCGTTCAGGAATACGAAAAATTGAATACAGTATTTGCGATAGTTTTTTGCAAATATCTCAAAAACTAAAAGCGACCCCCTTATATTGGAAACGGAAAAAGTTGTTCAGAATGTGTTGCTGCATAACATATTAAAATTTCATCAAAATCGGAGTACACAGACCTTTTCTATGTAATTACCGAATAAAATTTGGTGACATGGACTACGTCTGTGTGTACGTTAAATAGCACATAAATTAGATGTGAGAAACAGAAACTGTAAAGACTCGACTAGGACGCAATATGAAAAAATTATTGTATTTCCCATTCTGCATCGTGCAAGTTCTGTACTTGTCAACAATATATTTTCATTTCTTCATGTGTATCCGTTTATTGCATATCTTCCATAAGCGAACACAGTGTGTACCGTAGCTCGAACGATAGGAATATCCATCGGCGAAATAATAATTCTTTATTTAGAAACGAGAACGCACCCATCCGAGAATCACAACACCTGCATGGTAAAAGACGCAAAGTTACTGGATAGATCGAAATATTCAATGCGAGCAAAACGTTCCACGATGTACCTTAACGCATCGTCGACTTCGAAGAATCATCGCGACATCAAAGAGAAATTCTTCGCTGAAAAACCTGGGAGGAAAAATACGCACCTCAATGGTTTGCAACGTTGTTAGGTTACAAGAAGTTTACTCTGTCGCTTGAACGAATTTCGCATCGTTGTTCTGGCACTGACACTTTAACAGTCCAACAACACCCAGCTGATAACGACGTGCAACTGTTGGGTGCAGTCTCAATGTTTCGTCACTTGAAAACTGGAAAATGTTTGTCTAATGGAAACGCCATTCAACCCTTTGCGCTCGGAGTTATTGTAACTAAGGTTTATACAAAAACCAACTTTTTAAAAAACCGGTTTTCGGTTTTTTACTTTTCCATGAAACCGGTTTTGTATTTTTACAGATAAAAAACAAGACATGTTTACAACTTAGAATAGAAGTTTTTAATTTTTTTTATTTATTAAAGAATTGACAAAATAATACCCTTAAAGAATCACAGAAATTAACAAATGTTTTATATTTATATAACAAATATTTTAATTATATTTACATTTATATACGCGGAGCGTGCAGGAATACGAAAAATTCAATACAGTATTCGCGATAGTTTTTTGCAAATATCTCAAAAACTAAAAGTGACCCCCCTATATTGGAAAAGGAAAAAGTTGTTCAGAACATATTGCTGCATAACATATTAAAATTTCATCAAAATCGGAGTACGCAGATCTTTTCTATATAATTACCAAAAATAGTTCCTCTATTTATCCGTTGAAGTTGAAATTTTAATGGTCATTTAAATGCGTGCATACATTAGTAGGAACAAGTGCAATAGACGTTTCGTTGCACGGTGTGACGGTGCAAACGGTCTGCGTCGAAATTAAGCGAATTATCGTGCCACCAGGGGAAACACGTTCGGGCCACAAAGGCAAATGATCCGCGACAAAGACCGATCCCATCCGCGCTTATGATACACAACGTGATCCGTTGCGGCAACCCCGGTATTTTTCGTGGGTCGCGATTCCGCGCACGAGACACGATAATTTGAAATAATTCCGTCGACAACGGACGCGCGTGCAGAGAAGGATTATCGCCGGCCATCGGTTTGCGGCCGTCCCGTATTAATTATTCGAGCACGACCGCTTTTTGAATACGAAATTGCTGATTTGTCGGATGCACGGTTTTTAATTTGTCGTTCGGCCGTTCGATGTTTGCGTTCGGCTCGCGTGTAACGCAATGTTTGGACGAGTTGCCGGCCGTTCACGTACGCGCGCATAATGCCCGGCGGACGCGAGAATAAATTCGAACCGGCATGAAATTAATGTTTCGTCGGGATTCGCCAAACTTCCCGCGAAAGTTAGCAATTTTGTATGATACGCGGCATAGCCAATTAAATACTTTTAGACAGCGTGCTCGTCGATTCGTTCGGTTTACAGTTTAATGAAATTACACTACGAAGCGTTATGCAAAACAACAGGAAAGAATAACATTTTGTTCTTTGACCCCTTGCTTTCGAGGAAAAACGAATTTAACGTTTTAAGTAGAATCAGTCGGTCTTGGTCGGACATAGAATTATTGAAAAATTTTCTTCTTTCTCATTTTAATTTTGCGAGTAGCGCGACTGATATCGCTGCAGTTCATTAATTTAACGATGAATTGAATAATTGCGTGAACGGATCGGATAGGTGCTCAGACAATATGATTACGAATGAAATAATTTAATTTGTGTTTATTAGCAAGTAATTAATGCAAACGGAATAATGCGAATGACGGACAATGTGAACGTATGCGCCTTGTTATGCTAATTAATTCTGGATTTTTTCGAAACATTTATTTCGATCTCCGAGACATGTTCGATATCGATTCGTATTTTACTCTCGAAGAAGTTACATGTTTAATCGATTCCGGCGGGAATACCATCCGCCTGAATTTCGAACTACGTCGAAGTTATGGCGTGGAAGCTTGGGGGACATCCAGAGTGACGAAACCCTAAAAGCGGGACGGAGGTATCGACGCCGTTGTCTGCCCTCATCCGAACGCGACGTCGCGATGCCGTAGTAAATTTCATTCACCGTAGAAATTTATTTGACAGGGGCCTGCGGATCGGCCATTAATGAATTTCCCGATATTTTACAAGCCCGTCGAGGGGCACGCGCCCCATCGCAGACGCGAGTCCCGTTGAAAGCAGCTTTCTCCACCTCCTGCAACCCCTGACCCTTCTCATCTAACGGTTCTAGTATTTAAGAGGGAGTATATATCTTCCCTAGAACAGCTCATGTAACCCGTGGCCAGCTCCAATTTAGTTACACCCCTGGGCAGAATGATATCACATGTGTGCTTATCGAAAACTAAAATTTTTCTAATAACGGGAACGAAACCTGGTAGGAAAATTTTTCGGCAAAACTGTAACGAATAGTATACACGAATGAAATGCGGAATAACAACGTTCAACAATGAAAGCAAGCTACTGCGGTAGAATGGAACAATTTGTCGCAGAATACAATTAAAACGGTTGCGGTCTGCGGTTAAATAAATGAGTTCGAGTTTAATTATTCGAAAATATAGTTTATCATAATACTCCACAGTGCAATTCAACTCGAAACAGTATTTGTATCCGGCTCAAACGTTCCAGGACGACTGCCGAAATGCGAGAACAAAATAAGTCAAATTACGCTTTTAATACAGTTTCTCGAAACGAATAATTTTTTAAAAAGAATTAGTTTTTTCTAAATTTTCGTAAATATCTTTTCTTAAATTGTTTTAGCTTTTTCACGTTTTAGTGAAAATTCAAAAGGTCCCTCTTTGTCCGTTATTATTACTTAATACGTTGTAATGAAAATTGAGTTTAGTGTTTGACAAAGGTAAATCGCGAACGACAAAGAAACTCTGATGTAGCTGCGAGGTAAATCAGGAGACAAGAGATTAAGGATACGGGGAACATTCTAACGATAAAAATATGGAAAGTACCTGGAGCACTGGTGTTACATTCGCGCAGATCGCGTGCAATTCTACCAGCGATATTTAAATCCGCGTTATCGCGCTCTCAAGAATTCTCAGACAGAAAAAGGGAGGAGAGATTAAGTTCTCCGGGGACGTCATCGTATTATCTCCAGCCCGGGGATGGAAGCTTAGAGTGGGGGCTATGAACGTTTACAGGCCGCCGCGAAACATACTTCCGACGAGTTAATTTTTACCCCTAATCTGCGCGACAAACGGAAAGGTAACATCGACGTTGTGGAAAAACAGGACCAGGAAGAGAGAGTGTAACTCTACGGTGACTTCCAGCGACGCGTTGGTACGGAATGGAAGAATGAAAATCTCTAGTAATCCCCGAGAGGATAATCGACGACGCGCTCCACAATTTTTTCCCCTTCATTAGCGAACCCGTCGCAAACGCGAGGGATTACTTTTAATTAGCTTCGAGGAGGGGACAGGATTTTTGATCGGCTGTACAGGCTGTTCCAAAATGAACGTATTTGAACGGAGTGACTTCTCCCATCATTTGAAGAAACATTTCCGCAAACGAAAAAGTTACTACAAATGACCTCACCAATCACCCTCTTTAAGAGAATACTTTTCAGTTGGTCCAGTAGAAAAGAATTGTACAGAATAATAAATTTGTTATATTATCCCTCGCATCAATTTGACACAGTTTTCCCGAAATAAGTTATACTGTTCTGTTATTTGTAAGTAAAGGTAATTATATAGAAAAGATCTGCGTACTCCGATTTTGATGAAATTTTAATATGTTATGCAGCAACACATTCCGAACAACTTTTTCCTTTTCCAATATAGGGGGTCGCTTTTAGTTTTTGAGATATTTGCAAAAAACTATTGCGAATACTGCATTGAATTTTTCGTATTCCTGCACGAAACTTGGTGACTTTAATTTTTTTAATGCGAAATATATAACCGCGGAAAACCTAAGATTTAAATATTAATTCATCAGTTTGAATGAAAAAATCATCGATGAGTAACTGTTTGACTTGTTATTTTGTCGATTTTTTTTATCACTGTGTTAATTTGATACCAATTTTTTGTATAAAATCCAAAACAATAGAAATTTATTTTCTTAGTTGTTCGGCAGTAACGTTATATTTTTGGCGGCCGCAGGTTTATCCTGATTCGAATCGGGGGTCTCGTTCTTCCGACAGAATTTTATTTCGGGCGTACGGCCGTCGAAAGGCACTAATTTTTACAAGTAACTTCGTTCCCGGCTGGCGAATCACGCGGAGTTAATCTCCAGGCCACGTAGCCTCGGTGAAAACAACGTTCGGGGGTTCTTTTGCATATGGAAACGCGTTATACGAGGGGCCGCGAGCGAACGACGCTAGCGGAATAGCAAGGAATTACTCGTTTCTAGGCCATGTCCGGAATTAGCCGGGGTAATCCATTTTTGATTTCTTTGCTGGACGACGGCGTTCACGTGACTTCGTTTCTATTTCCATATTAGCCAGTCCGAGAATCGGAAATGCTTTGTAATTCCCCGTCCCCGTCGGAAGTAAACCTCCCCTCGAGTTATTACTTGATTGCTTTTTAACGCGGCTTGGAGATCGTCAACAAATTTACATTTTCAACGGCTAATCCTGCTGTTCTTCCCTAGTGCCTCTAACTTGCAATAGAAATTCAATTGTGTGTTGTAAAGTTGTTTACGATGCAACTAAATCAATCTTACGACTATAATAAACTTTGGATTTCTACGCGAAATAAAAGCTTTCGAAATCAATTGTAAAAAAGTGGGATTACATAAAATTACAATCTCGCAAGTAACAACTTATTTTTTAAAAAGTCGTTGCTATCGAATGAGGGCTTCGAGTTGTAGTTTTCTGGGAACGAGGAAATTTCATTCTTTGTCTAATTAACAGCGGATTTCAAGACGTCTCGTACATCTCGTACGTCAGATCCGATTGTATTGAAGGGCACAGAGCGAGCCTGTGTCGGGAAGGTTCTGTGGGTCCCATGGAAATCACCGAAACAAATTTCCAGGACACAGTTTTCAGCGACTCTAGATTTAATCGCCAACAATTTCGACTGACAACGAATTTCATCGACAACGAGTTTGTCCGGCAACGATTTTAGATTCGTTGTCGATCAAAGTCATTTTTGGTTGAAGGCGTTGTCGGCCAAAGTTATTGTCGGTCAAATCTGTAGTCGGTGATATGTTTTCGTTGAATACCGTGTCGGGGAAATTTGTGTCGGTGATTTCCATGGGACCCGGTGCCACTATCGTGTACCGTTTAAATAAACCTTTTTTTACGGATAAGGGGTAAAATGACATTACGCAATTCCCCAACAGGGTAGTGTGTGACTCGGGCCTCGCGGATGGTCGGCGTACCTAACCCACTAAAAGCCGCAACCTCACCCGGGACGGCTAATAAGACACCAACCACCCCTCTACTATCTTTTGCCCGATCCAAACCTAAACACGCGATCCCGTTATCCACTTTGCTCTTATGTTTCGAAGATAGGTTTAAAGCCACGGCTGTTCTTTACACTATGCCGTTTAAATAAACCTGAAAATACGTGAAACGTCCAACGTGGTCAGCTAAGTTCGTAATAACCGGGGACAGAAGGAAAATGAAACAGGGGCGGCAGGGTTTCGTTGGATGAAGGAATGGGACGAGTGGTGGGACACGACCCGTTTTCAGTAGGTAGCTCCGGCGTCGGATAAAACGCGACACAAAAGAAATTGAACCTGCTGGAAACTCGGAAGGACAAGTCCCGGCACAAAGGCCGAGTGCCACTCGAGCACACATTCCCTCACCGTATCGTTCACAGGACTCGAGACCGTGAACGTCGACAGACAGGCGAACATCTGGCTTTTGATTAATAATTCGTAATTCGATATCGCGTTTGAGACAATCCGTCTGGCATTTTCAATCCGAAGAAAACGACCGGAATGGGGACAGGAGCATACTCGAACCGTCTCCGATGTCCTTATTGGTCGAGCACCTCAACTCGAGAAGTGTCTTCCTCGCTCGAGGAGAGAGATAGGCTCATTAATTGATGATTAGAAAGTCTTGCTAACAAGGTCTTCTGTCTTTGACTTTGATTCGGAAGTTTCTGGCCCCGATTCGATGATCGGCTTTACCCAGAAGGCCGTCTCCTCGGTGCGGTCAGGGCGAACACTGTTGCAGAGAAGTGCACTCGACTCGCGCGATCCATAAACTCGCTGCCTGCTGGGCGTTGCGACCCTGCTCCTTTCGCTTGTTCCTCTTCCGTCGGTGATTCTTTCTACTTCTGCCCGAGGGAACAGCCGCGAATTTAGCGCCGGCCAGCTTTCTGGCCTGGCAAAACGCTCGTTGAAAGTTCGCCGGGGGCTTCGGCGCCGTTTTGATTTAAAACTTCCAAGCCTGTCTGAGTGAATAAATAAAGCTACTCCATGAGAACCGGATCCATTTGTAATGTGGAGTTAGCGTGACCCGCACCGGAATTCCTTCGGAATCTCCTGTTCCTGCCTTCAACGTAAGAACAACAATAATTTCCACCTGGATATCGTTGCGGCTCCACTCACTCTGCACATTTACTTTAGTTTCGAGCGGTAGCTATTCTTTTTCGTCTGTTGTTTGGTTGTTCGTACATCCAACGTGTTTATTTTATGTTTGCAGAAGACATTTGATAAGGAAATTAGAAGAAACATTGCCCTTCCAGCTAGATCATTTTTTAAAATCGTACAGGAAAGAGATTTTGAAGATGGAAGGTCCTGAGGAAGGGTGCATTTTAAAGATTAGACTTCGTCGCGCAATGCACCTACCGGAATAAAAACAAGGGAAATGTTATGTTAATCTTGGGACAACATATTCCAAGTATTATTAGGAAGAGATCAATGTTGATTTGAAAGAATCAAGTTTAACCCTTCGCTGCGTAATGTATCGTATCTGAGACAGTTAACAAATCTGGTATATAGTAAACTAACAATGTGTTTTCTTACTATGTTCATTTACTTTTCTGAAAATGTTGTTTTAATGTTTTCTCAATATTTTTCCATTAAATGAAACACAAAAACTGACCTCCTTTTTTTCATCCCAATGAAAAACTGCCGCAGTGAAGAGTTAAGAATTGTTACTTTGAATTGTCCACACCGAAGCCTGTCAAGCCCCCCCTACACAGTGATCAAGTGTAATCCGGTGGAAAGAGATCGTGCAAACAGCAAATATTGTCTGAATTCAATTGAACCCGAGCGATTTCTCGTAAAAGCCGATATTCGTCCCCGAAGAATCGATCAGACCACGAGGAAGAGGCGGCCGAGTTCGCCGCAATGATCGCCGGGAAAGCAAGGATTAGGGATCAGGGTTCCTTATCAGATTGACGCGATCTCGTTTCCCGATTGCTTCACAGAAGAACCAGTGGACCGAGGTAGGACCGAGACGAAGAAGTTCCCGTAGAGTGACGTCAGGTGTACGGGCCGGAAACACGTCGGCCACCCGCATCCCTCCCACGTCTTTCCGCGTTTACGGATTTCCGACGAATTCAATTTCTTCGTCGGCCTTAATCCTCGCTCCTCGCAGGATGCTCGTTGATCCCCTTTGTCCGGCATCGGAGTATCGGAGTTCCCCGTAATCCTGCGCCGGAGACAAATTTAAGGCGGGCCGGGATCGGGTCGAGCCCCGGCAAATTTCGTTTCCTCTGTGCACCTTTGATCCACGGCCCTGGGAATCGTGCCTACTCCTTGTCGCCACTTTCGACGGAACCACGCCGCCTTATTTCCGTTTCCGTCGCACGCGTTCTTCCTGTTTAGGCGTGTCACAACCCTCCCCCATCGCGTCGCTCGATTTGAAAACATTATGGATGATTGAGGGTGGAACCGTGGGAATGACTGTTGGATGACACAGGCAATGTAACACTTAATCGCTTGTGTTACGTGGAAAAATGAGTTCATTCCGTTCGATTTCGCATGACCAATGTGATTAATGTGTATAATCATCTACAGGGTCTCCCAAAATTCCTTCAACATCCGGAAATTGTAGATTCTTGAGATCATTTGAAGCAACATTTTCCTTTGAAAAAATGACGTCCATGGCATTGTTAAGGAGCTATTAACGAAAAACACTGACCATTCAGAGCGCGACCTAGACGCTCTCATTAGTCTGTGTGTTTCGTTAATAATTCCTTAACAAAGCCGCGGACGTTATTTTTGCAAAGGAAAATATTACTTCAAATGAACTCAAGAACCTGCAATTTCCGGATGTTGAAGGAATTTTGAGACACCCTGTATATTCTAGTATATTCAAGTGTATTCTGGTATACTCTTGTATATAATAAATGTTGTGGTTTTGGCACACAGTTCGATCGATTGTAGAAAACAGCAAATTTGCAATTATTTAAACATTCATCCCAACGTTTCTGATCCCTATATGGATCATTTTCAAGAGAGACATTTTTGCGTCTGAAAAATAATATATATACCCGGACGAGCCAAATGTGTAGGATTTAAGTCGTCAATAGAATAACACGTCCGTAAACACAAACAATTTAACATTCAATTTCAAATATAACAGATACAATCAATAAAATTGTCTCGTTTAAATCTCCGTCTGAGATCAAACACGTCTTTACTTTATCAAACGTCGTACCAGAATAATCAAGAATCGCATGTTACAAAACATGAAGAACGCAAATAAATCAATAAATAACAAATATCGAATCGTTGCGTCGTTACAGTTATTAGCGACGTGACATTCGATGGAATTTTCGTCGCTCGGAGATGACTGTTCCCTACATTCTTGTACTTGGAGGGTGTCTAGCATCGCCGGCGAATTTCCCTGTTTCGAAATATTAATTTCGTTTCACACTTGGACTAATTGAGCGTTCGATCGCCGCTGGGCGAAACATTTCACGAACATTCGGCAATTCATTTAGCGTGTAACTGCGCCGGAAAAGGGACGGCGCGGCGGCGCGACGCGATCGTCCGGTCGGTGTCGCCGGGACACGGCCTCGGAAGCAGGGCCCAGTAACGAATGAAATTTCGCGGCTGTCTTTCCCCGTCGATACTACTAATTAATAGTAAATCAGTCTGGACGGGGGTAATGGATGACGTTCCGGCGGGTCGCATCGGCGCACGTCCGCGTATCACGAATAACAGGCATGCTCCACGTCGGACAGATAACGTCGTTATCAGTGCATATGGGTTCCAAGGCCCCACGTGCGTTTGTCATATCTGCAGTCGGTGACGTTGCGCCGTGGGGTGAGGAAAAGCGGGTCGGCTAGCGTGGAAGAGGGTCGAAGAGGAGAATAGCGGCCGAATATTATCCCCTACCCCAGATGTTGAGGATCCTCTTGAAATATAGCAGAACTAGTGACGACTCGCGTTCGTCCCCAAATTTCTCTTACCGCGAAAACCGCGTGGGTACCCTGATCCGAAGTAGGGCGGAAGTCGGTCCTGATCCTTCGCCTTATATCGAAACAAAACTGAATTGCGATATATAATAAATTTTGTGTTTTCGGCGAACGGCTCGATCATTAATAGACAACAGCAAATTTGCAATTTAATTCATCCGAACGTTTCGATCACTCGACAATTGTACTATAAACGCATAAAATCCACAGTCTCATGATCAGAATCGCAGCTGCCGAGAGATTTATTGCGTTTGACACGCGTGCCATCATTTTATCCAGCAGTTTATAAAACTCGGTACCTCGCAGAGCGATCTACTCCGTCGCGTCGGTCAGCCGTTCGAGATATCCAGAGCGATTTTCAATCCGCGCCGGGAACGTCAATATTAAGTTTAGCCAGGGACATTTCCAAACTTCCGAATCCGAGATATCCCAGTCTGGTTCCCGCGTCGTCGGCTCGGGTCTTTCTTTCGTGCATGGTTCTCCTCTGAGTAAACAACCGGCGAAATACGTTTGCGCACGTCCGCGTTTCCTTGCCGCGCAGTTTCGTAAATACCGGCCGCTTCCCGTGTCCGCTTGATCAAATTAGTTTGCATTCTCGCGCCGGGAAATGTTCAATGTTTGCTACCCGGCTACTTTCACCCGGCGGGTGTTTTCCTTTTTTATTCTTATTTGTTTTTCCCCTCTCGAATGTGGTGGATCGGCGAGCTCTTCCCTCCTCGTTTTTCCTCGATCCGTGAATATCATGAAAAAATCACGGTTCATTTGCTGAGCGACGAATAAAATTAGCCGATTCTCGGACTGTCCGAATGGTCGGTTTCTGCCACCGGACACCGCTGACATTTTCGCTCGCAACGAGACAGGAAGCGCTCGCAAAAACGTCAACGACGCGCTCGATTCCTACCGGAAATTTCAGCGACGTTTCCTCGGGAACGGCGAAAATAGCGTCGCCCGAGGACGTCGTGTTCGTATAGATCAAAATCTGTACCACCTGAGTTTCTCAAGCGGGGATTGAAAATCTAGTCGGACTGTCGTATATCACGTCGATGGCTGCCAATGAAAATCCGCCGCCGGGAGATAGAACACTTCTCCGGGTGCGCGTATTTTTCAATACTCTCAATAATATGCTCGTACGCCGGTAATATCGCCATCCGTCACGTTCTCCCAGCCAGACATAAATTTCGCGCGGCTCTTGTCGTCCACGAAATTTATTTAATTACTATTTCATCGAATCGCTCATCTGGAAATCGCTCTTCGATCACCGGCTGACTCGGGCGAACGTTGTTTCGTTAGTACGTTTTCGGCCAAAACGCTTTATAATATAACTAGACTAACTTCTGGTACTTTTACTCCTTGTAATATAACTGACAGACTTCAGTGGACAATTCAAAGTAACAAGTGTTAAACCTACTTCTTCGATCTCTTTCTGGATTTGAGTAAAAAATAATTTGACTTAGCTGCCAGAGAATTAAAAGAAAAAATACATTAAAAATATTAAGTACTTGGAATGTGTAGTCCCTAGATAACTAGATATGAATATCTAGCTACCAGAAGCTTCTAAATGAAATAGCTCGAGCTAAACCAGAGGTGGGCAATGATTGATTAAAATTTTAATTATGATTGATTGATTAATGTGTTCGATTAAAAAAAGAAATCGTCGAAAAATCGGCGTTTGATTCAATCAATTGATGAAGTTAATCGTTAATCGTTGATTACGGTCTATCCATAAATTGTAATACGAAGGGAAAGGGAGCATAGAGCGGATGGAGAATTGACAGATAATCGTTAATCAATTATCCGATTGACGATTAATAATCGTTAATCGCGATTAACGACTGAACTAGGAGATTAATTGTTAATTGCGATTAACGATTCAAGTAGAAATTTAATCATCAATCGGCGATTAATTTTTTGCTCAATTCTGATCTAAACCGATAAATATCAGAGCAATAATTTATTGTTCACATCAATAAATTGAATGCAGCATTGTAATTAAGTAACTCATCTTCTTAGTCGCCAGAAAGTACACCAAGCTTCTAAATAATATAGTTCAATTTAAGCTGATAAATATCGGAGCAATACTTCATTGTTCACATCGGTAAATTGAATCCAACATTGTAATTAAGTAACTCATCTTCTTAGTCGCCAGAAAGTACACCAACTTTCTAAATAATATAGCTCAATTTAAGCCGATAAATATCGGAGCAAAACTTTATTGTTCGCATCGGTAAATTGAATCCAACATTGTAATTAAGTAACCAATCTGCTTACTCGCCAGGAAGTACATGAAAATAGTGTAGAGTAACGTAGCCTCTAACGACGTCGAGATACTCCGGTTGGAACGTCTGAAATCGGTCCAATAACTGCAACGGAGTAGCAGTGGAGCTGTCTGTCTGACCACAGACAGGCATTTTCCACTTGTCGAACCGGCGTGTCACATGCTGCACAGGGACACGGTATAAAAAGAGAATTACTTGGAGAGCACGGTGTTCCGTAGGAATGCCTGCTCGTCATGAAGTTGGTCCCGTTAGTGGCGTTATGGGATCGAGCCAGGGAATTGGCTTTGTTAAGAGATGGTGCGACGGCGTCGTTGCGTTTGCTCGTGTCAGCCAAGTCTCCTAGAATACCTGCACGCGTCCCTTAAAAGGAACGTTTAATGGTACGTGTCGCAAGAAGTTGTTTCGGTCGCAAGTGTATTTCGCGACGACGGTTTTTCGTTCCGGCACACGTACACGCTCTTACCTCGCGATTTTTGTCGCTTCGCTTCCTATTACCGAACCGTTCACGTTGTATTTACCCTCGGTGATGAATCTACTCGGAACGCTCCGTCTTTCGAGCATGGTTTCGTCACCGCACCGGGACTGTGACAATCCAGAACATCTTTGATGTTTCACAGAGCCACATAAGAAAATCGTGAATTAGTATTTTTTACGGACTTCCCACGAACTGCAATTTTTACAGAATTTTTCTTCGCTTTATGTAACGAGCAGTTTATCCTATGTACGAATTTTATTCTTTAAATTTTCAGTATAGGCCCGCATAGAGCAGTTGAGAACAACTTTCAGTACTTTCCCTGCGATTACCACCGATTGCAATTTTTACAGAATCTTTCTCCACGTCACATCGGATTGACATAAAATTTTGAATATAGTCCTTCCGATAAAGGAGTTGAGAAAAAAGTTCATTAGTTTCTCTGCAATTCCCAGTAACTGCAATTGTTCACAAAAAAATTACACACGTCACGTAGTTAGTTGTTCTCAAAATGTCGTGCGACCCCATATTAAAACAATGATCGTCCTTCTGAAAGGATAAATTCCTGTGATTCACTGGCCAGTGACAGTACAGGAACAATTATCATTTCTAAAACTTCTATCGAAACACTACTGTACTTGTTTCGGGTCGAAAGGGTAGGTTTCCGGCGTTGACAGTGGTAGCAGGATCACAGGGGATCGGGACTGGGTGATCGTGGTATCGAGCAAGAACCACACGTTGTGTCGGTGCACGTGCAGTGGCTACTGTTCGACCATGCTGCGTGGACCTGGACAAAAGTTTCGGCTCGCCAGAAGCAACAATGAGCAAGGAGAGGCAGAGGTTGGAAGAGTGAGTGAGAGAGAGCGGGTGGAAAGTATTGTCGAGCACAGGGAGAGAAACGGTAGCCGGAGCGCGTCGTTTATTTTAAGTTCTTTCAAACTCTCCGGTGCACTCCCCGAGAAACGAAGAAGGCGTCAGTGGTGGAGAAGAAGAGGGGTGAGCTAGGTGACCAGAGGGGGTGGAACGGGTACAAAGGAAGAGACGCGGAAAAGGAAAGAAAGGTCAGCTTCGTCGGGTGAGAGAGCGGAGGTATCGTGCTGGAAATAGAGCAAAGGAAAGGCGGAACAAAGGGGGTGAGGGTAGAGGGAGTCGACGCGAGCTCTCCGAACCATTAGACAAATTTTATATATAGCGACTGGAAAGCTCATTCGTTTTTGCTGCACATCGTTACCGGCTATTGGTCCCTAGCTCCCCCCTACACTCCTCACAACCTCCTCCCTCATTATAATTGATCGTTTAACGCTTTTCCGCGAGCCCTTATTGCGCCCGATGAACTCGATGGCCTGGCAAATGTTCCAATCAGTAGGTCGATCTCCGCTTTTCACACGGGGCCACAACGCTAACACAAACGAACCCTCCATTCCTAGGGTTTACATCGTCTTTGTTACCTTTAAGACGCCGGATCTCGAAAGGGTCTATAGCTTAACGACTCAAAGTTAACACTGTTCAGGTTCTCTGTGAAACAACACCTCCAACCGGATGGCTTTCGCTGCAATAATTACGTGATATCGATCTGTGATGCTATTCAATTCTTCATTAGGGGCTATGAACCCTGACCACGGAATCAAACACAATTTCACTATTGTTACTGAATCGCTCGACTTCCCACCCGAATGTTACGTTGGTTCCACCCATGGTTTTGCTCATTTCGAGTGTTCGAAGAACGTTAGTGCTCGAGCTGTCAACCCTTAACAGTCCTCTCAATCTAATTGCATCGTTTAGTATTCAACGGAAGTGCCAAAGCAACCACAGGGTCGAACCGTTCTCTTGAAAACGACCGAGAGGTTTCTCAACTCTTCGCTGCACGATTTTTTAAATTGGAATTGAGAAAAAATTGAAGAAAGGTCAGTGTTTTATTTAAGGGAAAAATATTAAAAAGAAATGAAAACAACACACACACACATTTTCAGAAAAATAAACATAGTTAGAAAACAGATTCATAGTTTACTATATACCCGATTCGTTAACTGTATCAGTTATAATGCACTGTGCAGTGAAGGGTTAAACTATTCCATTCCGTACAGGATGTTCCAGTATTGAAATAAAACAGGTTGAAAATACAGAATAAATTTTGTTCAAGGTGAATTTTCAAGTGAGACGTTTCCCGATAGATTTCCGTCGATCCAAGGGTGTAGAAGTCATCTACATTCCTGGACACTGTGTATGTGCAACGATTCCAATTCGATAGCTGGCTGCTCCGAACAATGCACTCCCTCTCTCGCCGTCCATCTTTTCGATTTCCTAAAGAGACCGAGATTTCGTCACGTCCCAAAACCTCCGCCCTCTTATTGTAATTAAGAATGCGGGTTCGTGCTCCGCAGAATGGCGTCCACGAGGGACCGGGGCTGCCCGTCGGATAATGTGGGGGACCAAGGCGGTGAGAGCGAGAACAGCCGGTTTTCTTAAAACGTTCCGTTAACCAAATAGCGCCCCTGCGTGTAGCTCATTAGCCGGTAATAGTAATTTCCTGGAAGACGTCGTCGTCTTGAGAGGGAGCAGGCGTTTCCCACACACGACGAGTCCGACGACGACGATGTCCTCGAGAGTCAGCCGGCGAAACCAAACTGCTCCCGGGACCCGCGGCTATTTGCATTCCCTATCTCCGTCGTTAATCGTTATTCGGTAAACAACGGCCCCGTGTTCTGCCCGGCACAGTCCATCGGGATTAACGCGTCTGCCATACAGGGTGACGCGGCCCGACCCGACCTCTATGCAATCAACGTACCACATTCTACGAGGGAAACCCGATTGTTTTCCACAAGATTTCTCGTGTCCCCGAAAAGACGCCCTGCTTTATAATTACTAATAGTGTTGGGGGAGAGTATTTTACCTTTGATCATGGGGTGTCATGGAAATCACCGACACAGATTTCACCGACAACGATTTTAGATTCCTCCAAATAAATTCCTCCAAACTTCCAAAAGTTCAGATCGCGAAATAACGATCACTGTCATTAAAAGTGTTGATATTGTTAATGCCTGCAGATTTCCGCATTTGAAAATTTACATCAACAGAAAATTCTAACGCTACCAACAAAAATTTTCCCGTTTATTCACGTTTATTGCCTATTTTTACGAATTAGTTAAGTCAATAAAACGTAAGATAATAAAATTTACCTTGGAATATAGAATAGCAAGTAAAAAAAAATTTTTAAGTATCAATTGATATTAATTAGATACAAAAGCTTTTATGGACAGCCTTACAAAATATAGGAAAATATGAATTCGAAATGACTACACAGTTGTGTTGACTAAAAAGACTTTGACAGTTTAACCAAGTGTGCGACAAACTTTTTTTGGAAAGGGTCAGATCGTAGAATTTTTAAAAACCAGGGGTTACAAATATTTTTTAATAGAAAATGATATTTTTACATAAGTTTATTATTTCACGTAATTTGATGTATATTTAATTTATATTTAATTTATTCATGTGGAGTACAATATTAACCTCGCGGATTGTAGTTTGCCGAGCCCTGGTTTAACCGACAGAGAAATGTTAATATTTTTACTGTCTAGACATTACTTCATATGAGCACCATCTGTTTTTTACGGAATTACGTTATGAGTTTTGTCCAGGTAATTAGCATTGATCGCGACAGTGTGTGCCGGTGACATTTTCACCGCTATATTCCTCTTTATTCGACGAAACGGAACAGTTGCCGATACCCAAAGCTCGCTCCAGCTGCGCTCGCTACCATAAAGAGCCGAGATTATGATGCCGGCCGATGGCACCCGCGTTCTTTCCTTCGGCTTCATAAACGCTCCGCTTACCCCCTACTGAATTTTCGTAGACTACCCACCGGGTGCGTCAATTTTGCCGGATTCCACGCAATTTATAGCTGATACGGCGGTTTCTTAATTAAAACTTGACACTGTCAGGTTCGCAGCGTCGGCGACCCTTTTTTCGCTGGATTCACCCGCAGTTTTATGGGTTGATAAAAGGCTACTTGTTGGCGTGGACAGCAGACGTGATGGTAGCTAAGATTACGCTGAGGGAGATAAACGCTGCGAGACCGTGGGAAATGGAGGGATGAAATTTGTAGCTCTCTCGTACAGAAGTATACTTTATGGAGGCATCGCTGTGCCCGACTGAAGAATATCTCTGGATAATACTATTTGGATTTTACGAGGACACCCGGTGCTTCGGAAATACGCTCTCGTTTTACGAAAATATTCAATATCAGCAAGATGGACCTGCGTATGAACAAGACAGTAGTAAAATTACTTCAGTCCACCCTAATGTTCGATTTCGAACAGAATCCTCAGGGTGAAAAATCACCGATTTACTTGATGTTTAATCATATGAATCGTTTCCAATAAGATCCTACGTTGTAAATTTGCCTCCTTATCAACACAATCTTAATATTCTCAAAATCAAAAGTATGATCGTGTTCAATAGAATGTCTCGTCGAGGCAGTATGTTGTGTTGGTGGTGAAAAGATGTTATATTTATGTCCAATGTAAATCTGACTACAACCCTTACACGGTATTGAATATACCACATTATAAATTTTTTAATAAAGGTATTTTATCTTTAATGTTAGGGAAAAGGTCTTTTAAATAATGTGGAATTTTATAGATTGTATGCATTCCAACTTTCCTAAAAATTCTTTTAATGTCATTACCAATGCCTTCAACATATGGTATGACTACAGTGTTTTTCCAATTGAATTAAGCCATTATGTAATACGCTAATGGAATTTATGCATTGAATATGCTATACAAACCACATCTAGTTTAAAGCATTAAATAAATAAATAAATAAACAGTTCATAAGGGATAAATATGAGGGTTAAATCTCCGATTAGCCTGTTTAGCAGCATTTCCGCCTCTGGCGTTTGTTTTTCCGCGAAATAGGCGTGCAGGGTGCGCGGGCACGGAGCGTAACGCGTTTCCGCACGCAAGTATGGGGAACATAAACGAGCCATTCGCTTCGTGTTCACTCGGTCGAGAATGATCGGCGTCGGTCACGCGACCGATCGTTTCAATTCACCGATATTTGATCGGCCGGCGCCGTTAGGAACGTTTTCACGGCCATTTCCGAATCCCTGACCGCCGCAGCTGCTCCCCCGACGTTATTCCTCTCGAGCGTACGCTCGGGAAAATTTCTTGCACGCCGGGAGGAAAAGCAATGGGGAATCCGACGGAAGCTGCACGCTGCCCGGTTTCGCGTCCATAGCCCGAGCGGAGTTTAACTATTGTTCCGCGAAACTTGTTCCGCCTGTTTTCGGTCGGCGGACCTAATTTATCACGTTCCCCGCGTGTTCTCTTCCTCTCGCCGTAACGAAACTCGAATGATTTGCACTCTCACGTATACTTCTACCGGGCTTCTTTTAAAGACGTTCTCTTTGTCCCGATGCAGTGAGAGAGCAACAACGCTGGTCGCTCTCGTTTCGAATCGACGGGATCGATCGGCGTTTGATTAATCAGCCAGGCGATCGGGATAAAAAATATTCGCGTTACGGCCGCCGGGATAATTAATTACGAATTATAAACGGCCGATTAATTGTAGCCGGGATCTCTGGCGCAATAAATACGAGCGCAGATGGATTCACTGGATCGAATGGAGTCGTTAATCACGAGAAATCGAACCAGCGAATGGTACGATGCACGTAGCTCGGTGATGGCTGATATCAGGGCCGGTTTATTCTACTGGCTAAGCGATAATTTCATATCCCCGAGCCACCCGACGTCACCGCCGGCCGAAGTTTACCCTGTAACAATGCACTGCCTTAATAGATAATTCTGCTGCCGCGCTAACTCGCGGAAACTGCTCCGCTTTTTCCTCGTTCGCGCTTCATCAGATATTTATCCCTGAACAAGCTTCGCAACACCACAGGGCTTCGAGCAACGTTTGTTGCCTACGGAAAACCTGGCGCACCGATGAAATTCAAGGGGAAACTCGGGTAGGGGGACGGGAGCACAAACTTGAACGGCACACGCGTGGCATTTTTCAACGAGCCATCCGGTAAATCATCCCGCAGACACCCAGTTGCACGGCTTCTTGCCGCGCTTAATGGGTCGTCGTATATTCCACGGCAATAAGTGGCGAGCTCTTATCTGTGCGTGATGTATCACCCAACACTGCCTCTTGCGTTTACGATTCCCGAATGAATTACTAAGGGAACATATTCAAGGTACACCAGTCCCTTGGAAAATGTTTCTTTGGGAACCATCCAAGATGAAGGGGTGAAACTGCAGAGAAATCGAGTTTTAGTTAACAATTTCTTGTGCGACTGGATTTCACACTCAAAAATGCACAAGTTAAAAATAAGTTCAATTTTTTCCGATCCCTGGTTGTCGAGAGATCTCAAAAAATGTGGTTTATTTGCATTTTCCCTTCAGCCAATTTCAATGAAATTATCTCGATGAAGGCTTTAATTGAAAATAGTTTAAGAAGTGGTTTTAATGTTATGCGATAATCGGTAGGACGTCTGAATAAAATACCAAAACACAGAATAAAATAATTTTTGAAAATGAAGACATCGATGTCCGAGTCCCAACTTATTCTCTTTTTACAGCCATAAATTCACAGAAGTTGGAAGCATCGCATTAACTTACGCCATAATTCATTCGGGGGTGGAAACGGGGCGTTCCCGATTAAAAACACGCAACGTCATCGAGCCTCGGAATCACGAGACGCGGTAATTATTAAATACTCGATTAAAAGTATTGAGCTCGGTGATGGTTTAGAGTATCCGAGCAGGAGCCGGGCGCGCGAGCGCCGCCACGTCGCGGTGTAATTACCTCAAATGGTTTTTCCAATGGAACGCGTAATTACGTTAAAGGATTACGGACAGGTCGGAAAATTAAAAATCGTATTAACCTCGAACACGTAGACCATCGAACGGCCATTAACCGTGACTAATTGAAATCCGACTTAACGAGCCGAGTTATCATGCCGGTGATAGGACTCGAAGACTCGGTACGCCGGGCGAATTTCCCTAAAACTAACCGGGGCTTCGTGAGTCTTTCCGCTGACAATGGTTCCCATTAACTTCTTTTAACTGGACACGTTTTACACAAGAACTTACGCTCTCGTCCACTTCTTATTGGATCGTTCTGTGCCCCACAGCATGATCGTGAAACTACGAAATTTATGCAAAAGTTAATTATTTAGTCACATTCAACCCCTAGCTGTAAATTTAACGAGTCAAATTCTTGATGAAGATTTTAAAGTCTAAGAAATATAAAAGCTACGCGTTTCTTTTTAGGAGAAATAAAATTTCATTCGTTTGTAATAGAAATAGAAACTAAATTGAATGTTATTTCTTCGCTTAATGATTTTCGTTGGATTATCAATAAGTTTCCAGCACAATGAACTTATTGTTCCTACTTCAAAGCTAAGATTTCGTTTGGTAAAGAGTTTCCTACCGCGTCGTGAAATAAAGAGTTGTTTTATGTCAGAAGTACCAGTGTGCAATATTTTAACACCCATCTCCAATAATTTTAATAGACAAGAAATCATATATTGACCTCTTTAATTTTTAAAAGTTTCATCTACCCAATGTTGCTTTAAATATATGAAGATCCGTAGTCCAATATTAACCGATACAAAAAATTTTGATTTTATATAAAAATTTTCAGTATAGTCAGCAGAGCTTGCACTTTTCACCTTCCAGAATTTCTTTCACCCCTTATTACTGCTTTGGCGAAAGATGGTTACCGTCTTTCGAACCAGTCGTCTTATATTTGAACAAACCGATTTCCAATCTTGTGAATAGTTTGAAATTGTAATTTTCATGTAGATTTAGAATGATAATTCTAAGCATTGAAGCGAAGACGTTGTTGTCGATGCAAAAGTGATATCCCATCATAGTTGAGCCACTTAATATGGAGGGGAAGCGATGCTCCTTGCAACTGCTGCTCATAGCTATCTGCAGGGGAGCAGACGACGTCATGGCGGACAGTAACATAGCGGCGGTGCATGCCACGGATTTCGGTTCATCGTTATGGAAGACCCGAACCGTGCCCCGACGAAGAACCCCACCGATAGCGCCGGTTCCTATGAATATCCGTCTATTCAGCTGGCCGTGTTTACCCGTGGTTAGACCTTGGTCATGGACCACGTAAGGAATAGGAACGTGAGCAACCTAATAATCGTCTCTCCGCTCGCAGCGAGGATTAATCCAGCGTTTCCACTCAGAAACCACTCAATCTATCAATTACTTTCATTGAATTGGTATCTACCGTCGCTGAAAATACACTCTGTCTCGCCCTGACGTCGGACATCTTGATTTATTGTTATTAACAGACTGCGGATTTTATGCGTCTCTGAAAAGAATAAGTAGATGTACTTCAAAACAGTAAAAATATTAGAAGAAGTTAATTAGAAGAATTTTCTTGCTCATTTGTTTAAAATTGCCGTCTCATTTTTTGTAATGGTAAAATCGGAGATTGAAAGAATTATGAAAGTTTCTAATAAGTTCTACACTTAAAAGATGGACCATAACGTTCTTTCAACGAGCGTTTTTATAGGACAAGTTCTAACGAGAATAGATAACGTTCAAGATCGATAAAGTAAAGACATTTTTTGTCACAAATACCAGTGTAACATCTGAACCTTCTAAAGTAATATGTTTCGAAACTTGTATCACGCGGATTCTGAAATATTGGAATGTACTTCTCTTGAAAACCAATCAACTTTCATTTGTAACGTTCCCGCTGTGGATAATAACAATAATGCCGTAAATTAAAATGGTAATACGAGGTGAGAAGTATCAACTAGTCATTGTTCATGCAAATCCTTATTGACATCCATCGATAACTGATAAATGCTTTCAGAATTATCGTTATTTCCTTAAATCACTGCCGCATTGTTAAATTGCAAATTTAACAATTTCATAGTAATACAATTCGTAACGCTTATTCATTTCTATTTGCGATGAACTTAAGGGGTGAAAACAACCCTCCGAAGAGTATGAATTACTTCAGATATCTCGGTAGTTAGATATTAGAGTAACAAAGTAGTAATAACTTTCAACAATGACTCTTTAAACCTCGATTATTGGAACGAATAAAACAGTAATTCCGTTCGATCGAGAAGAGCTGAGAAAATTCGCATTAAATTCGATTGAATGCCTACGACACGTAGTATATGTCCCGATATTACAAGGTTAGTATTCGTCGAGCAGACGGATCCTGCCAGTTCCCGAATAATTGATATTTTACATGGCGGGGTCGAAAATAGATCTGCACGAATCCCGGAGCGGTATTAATTTGCACTTTTAGCGAATGAATTAATTCGGCATGGATCGATACATAGAAATTTTCGCTTGAAAGAGGTGCAACGGAGGACTCTCTATATGGAGGAGAAGGGGGGATACATATAGAGAAAGAGAGAAAACAGGGGAATTGATAACCGTGTCGGAACGAAAATGTTGAATCATCCGAATCCGGCTGCCGGCACGATTTAATTCCCAGAATTTATCCAGCCGGGACCGCGGCTGGTTCTATTATTAACGTGTCCATCATGTGGAATTGCCTGCCCGATTTCCGGCCGAGATTGACCGGCAAGCAAACGTACTCGATCGACCCGAGTCTTCGAGGAATCGATATATACGAGCGTGCGACGAACCTACGGTCCCTCGGGCAATGGGTGAAACATGAATCTATAGGCTATCGCGGAACGTATTCTTTACCTTCCCGGTCCCAGTTAGTTTCTGTTTATTTCTCGTCTCTATAAAACACTGGGGGGTGCAGGCTTCGATGAACTTCGTCCATTGGAGTTGTTGTTTCATCACATACTCTTAAACTTCGTTCAAAGAAACTTCGAGGTAATTTGATTTTCGTCGCGAATCGGTAAATTAATAACGAACCCTCTTCGAGGGACTGAATCATAACTCACAAAAGACACACAAGGAATTCGAAGGTGCTGTTGGTTTCATCTGATCACAATTATTACAGAAGCAATCGTATTAAAAATTGTCTGCATCGATTGCAAAAAGTAGAAGCTAAATTGAATGTTATTTCTCACACCCTCATACGCTCCTCAAAAATAACTACATAAAAGAGACTGGGATAACAATACACCAATTTTTATTTTACACGATGAATTTATTTTAAAGAACTACATTTGCCGACGTAGACGTAAAAAGGACGAATAACATTACGGTGTGTGAAAATATTAAATGGGTGTATTTTTACCCTGAGGAACGTATGAGGGTTAATGATTTTAATAGAGGAGAATCATATATGGACATCTTCCATGTTTAAAAGATTTCAGCAATTTTTAATTTCATCCACTCGGTATCAGCAAGAAACATTAATTTTGTATAAAAATTTCCAATACAGTGTGCAACTTGCGCATTTCATTACAATAATTAAATTACTTCGATTTTTATTTTACAAAAAGACTTGCAGCCCGGCAGAGAATTTTCGAAGTTGTAAATGTATCCAGGACAGTAAAGGAGCGAGCCGAGAAATAAAAGCAATCGCGTTCTAATACCTCCGTCTGTGTATAGTACATTTTGGAAGATTTTTATGTGCACGATAAATATACACAGCTCTACAATCTCGCGATAACCATTACGTTTTATATCGGAGCGGTAAGTATTGCTACCGAATTGTATTACTTTCTTTTAGCATCCGACGTTAAGTACACCTGTATTCTACGCTTCCATTAGACCGGCGTAGTAAAGTCAAATATCACAAATAATTGTTAGCCCCGGGAAATCTCTGTTGCCGGGTAAGAAGCCGCCCTCCTTGAAAGCTTCACTCGTCGCGTACAAATCACAGCGATCCGACGAGGATCGGTCGTAACACGGTGTTTCGCGGAATCGTTCGGATCCTGTCGAGCACGAGCCTTGCATCGAGCTCAGTGTTCAGAGAATGGTCGCATGATCGACAGAAATAGACGGTGAGCTGGTTAGAGGCGATCACCGACGCTTCTGGATCGAGAGATCCGCGTTCCTTCGCTACACCGTAGTCGTTTGTCGCGACAAATGACGCGCGAAACAATGCTGTTTCTGCCGCGGCGGTTCACCGATTCCCATGCGTCTTGCATCCGTTTTGAAATTGAAATTAGAGCGGTCGGCTCGATCGCGATAGGTGAATCACTCGCGCGAGATCGACGTTGCGGCAAAAAATTAGTATTTTAAGGATGTAGATTTCTCATTTCTCGACAACGCAAAGATGAGAGTAAAGTAGCTTGTTCGGTAGGATTGTTATCCTCCCTAGCCCCATCAATTTTGTCTTCTCCCAACCCTTACACCCTCCGTCCACCTTCTAACCCCTTTTCTTTTACGTCTTCCCATGATTTCTCCTTTTGTTTCGACTGTTCTATTCGGACAGCAGGTAAGCGCAGATGCTGATAGTGGTCAGGAGCAAATAAAAGATCGCCGAAGAATGTCAGCGAGCATAATACGCAGGTAGCAGGAGGAGCAGAGGGCTTACAAACAGTCGTATCAATTTTTCGACGGGCCGGCTCCGTTGAAAACCCTCGCGCATCCCGCGGACGTATCGACGGATCTATCAAAGAATATCAAGCGCAACGACACCGTCGGACTTTTACGAGGAGCATCAATTTCATAAATGTCTCGTGGCACGACTATCGATGACTCTGCTCGAAGCTGAAAATCAATGCAACCCTCGGCCACAACCTCCTCCTCCTCCCACCGGCTCCCCCACCATCCCCCTCTACCACGTGCTCCTTCCGTCCCAGGGTATAATGAAACTCGGTCGACGCAAAGTCCGTGTTTCAACCAGCCAACCTTTCGTCGGCCGAGACTCTGCGGTGGGTTTCCCAGCGAAATAAGAGACGACTATGAAAACAGGTCGAACGAGGAAACAGCCAGTAAAAACGGGAAACGTTAATCGATGTCCCTTCGCGTGGCTACGGAAACCATTAAACCCCTCGTCGTCTTCGGCTGCACGACCCCTCGGCAGACCTACGAACCCGAAGCGAAGGAAATCGTAATGCACGCGGAGGAGACGGAAGTTTTCAATCTCGCTAATCGATGTCTCGGAACTTCTTCCCGGCGGTACAGAAACTTCGAAACTTCCTGGCCTTCGTGCCCGGCGCGGTTCCGCGAGGTGCGTGCGCGGCTCCTCCGGCCCTTTCCCGGACTGAGGGGGATGATTTATGAACGGAAGAAATTTGGCACTATTTTTCGGGGCCACGGGAGCCCGCGTTCATCTTTACGCGCCGAAGGAAAAAGCACGAACGCTTGTTGATTTCTCCCGTTCCGTGACGGGCAAATGGAGCACGCTTGCGGAGGGAAAATATTAGGGTGCGTTCACCTCTGGGGGGCGGTCGTATCTTTTTCGTATAATTAATTAACCCTTCGCTGCATGATTTTTTAAAATTGGGATGAAGAAATTGAGTGAGGTCTATAGGGAAAATATATATTGAAAAGATTTAACCCTCCTGCGTTCCTCAGGTTGCAAATTCAACCATTTAGCTTTCTCACATTGCAAAACGATTGATTTCTTTCTGTATGTGTTGCAAATGTATTTCTTGGAAATGTCACACTACAATCGAAGTATAATTCGTAGATGTTATATGTGAAGTAAGAAGGGATGAAATTCTAGGATCTTTTATGCAACTGTATCTGAGCAGCGTGTGGGGGTTAAAACAAGATTTTCAAAAAAATAAATATAAATAACATAGTAAGAAAACACAATCTTAGTTTACTGTACACCAGATTTGTTAACTGTATCAGATATGATACACTATGCAGCGAAGGGTTCATTAATACGAATCTTGTGTGATATAGAAAGGGAATGTTGTAACGTAAACATTTTTTACGTTGGCGAGGGCGTGTCAGAGATTTCAATCATTTCAGAGATTATTATTAATATTAACATTATTGAAAATCAATTTAAGTAATTTCTCTGCAATTTAACTTTTGGAAAGTGGAGTCCCAATAGTGAATCGATGGAGTGAAAATGTATGGACATTTCTTACGTCCAATGCATACTATTATTATTAGACTGTGTATGTTTCTATGCAAAATAAAAATCAATTTTACTATAGATGCATAAGGAACCGCAGTCTAATTAATATCAATATCATTAAAAATAGAATTGTGCGGAACTACAATTGAATTACTCCAGAATTATAATTACAATGTAATTCAGTTATTTTGTACCTTATAATTCAGATTTTCATTCAATTAAATTACAATGTAATTCGTAATTGCAATGGAGCACAATTATAAAATACATTGTAATTGAATTATGAAATATGAAGTAATAGACAAAAAGAAGTTGAAAAATCCATGTGAAGGTTTGAAACAGACGGAATTTATTATTTTAAATTTACTTGCTGCTCGTGACGTGCCTACGGCACACCTTCACTTATATTGTATCTTAATTATATTGTATTTCAATTACACATCTGATTGAAATACTTTGTAATTGAATTACATTGTATTTCAATTATATAGTAATTTATTTACGACGTAATTGGATTACTATTAATTGAAACACAATTTAATTCAATTACGTAATGGAATTACAATGTAATTGAATTAGCACAACTCTGATTAAAAACAACTTTTGGCATTTTCTCTGCAATTCCAACCGTTTTTCCCAAACTGTCTTCTCCAACGTAATGAACTATTTACTTTAACTTTCATTAAAACAAAATGAAGTCCTATCTACGACGACTACATCAAGTTGTCAGACGCAATTAAGCGATTCAACTCGACAATGAAATGTGCAATCCACCTAAGATGCTCCGTAAGAGCATTATCTGCGAGTTCCGTGGACTGCAGCCAGTGAATCTCGATCGAAGCCACGCGACCTGGGATGATTTATAGAAACACGCGCAACTGATTCAAAACAATCCCAGAGACACCCTATCCCGGCTCACGTAGATAGCCGTTTGGAGTGGGACCCCACAGGCGCAAACCCCCATTAAGCATTTCCAAGCTGTAACTGCGCTCTAGCTTGGCCCGGCTTCTTACTTTCTAATGAATATAAATATCCATCCCCCCTTACTCTTTCCTTCTCTCTTTCACCCCTGTTACTCTCCCACCCTCTCTCACTCTTCCATTTACCACCGTTCCTATTTCACTTCCACTCCCCTTCGCCGCAACCCCACCTCCCAACCCCTATATAATTGTTTCCCAGCGAACTCGCGACTTCCAGATAAAGTTTCTATTATTTTACTAACAGCACCGTTCCAATCTCTCACCCTCTCCTTCGTTTTTACTGCAAAGCTTTTATACAGGGTGGCCCAGTAAAAATTAGCATTTGAATATCTGTGATGTTCTTGAAGATAATAATCTTTAACAAGAAAATTCATATACAATAATTGTTCTGAAGTTTCAAAATCGCCTTCACTTAATTCTAAATATAATCATGTTTCTTATACATTAGACAGCTCGACGAAAAATCATTAGCAGATATTTTTACTTGACAAAAGTACATGATTCCATTTTTAAAAAAAAGTTGAAGGTGAAGTCTTCGAAAATTCCCCATCCGTGAAAACAATTATATGCCACTACAACGAGTGTTTTCATTATTTTACATATTTTTCCATAACGTTATTATCATTCAAATTTCGTCGCACAAAGGCGAATGATATTTATATTCACAGTACCGCAGTAGGAATACCATTCACCCGATAGACGCTCGAATAATGGAAGGTTCACATAACGGGTGTTCGTATAATGGGGCAGTGTACCGCAATTTACGAACAAATGAACGAGTATGACGAAAATGTAGCGAACAAAAGCAGAAAACAAGGCGATATTGATTCGGTGTTGGTACAGGAAACCAAATTTTTATTTTCGTCGTTGGACGAGCGGTAACTGAATCGGAAACAAAAAGAAAGAAAGGAAATGGCTGTATGAAATAATAAACTGCATCCGTTCGAACGGCGACGTCCGTTGCCAGAGAGAAAACAATTTAAACGATTTGTCCAAGTTCTCCATCGACGTACAAAATAGTTAAAAAGCTGAAGAAAATCTGGACGAGTGTGCGCTTCGATCAATAACAGTCGGTATTGTTAATGCACGTGCCGCGCGAACTTAACGACGCCGGCCGCTTTGTTAGTCATGAATTTTTATGACGAGTATTAATGGCGAAGGCGGCAAGACGCTCGAGAGGGGGACAGACCGAGGAAATTTCATTTCAAGTTATATTAGCGTGTCAGGTTTCTTTAATACCCTCTCCCTCCTCCTACGAATCGTCGTGCCGTCACATCAACGGAAATACAAACACGAACGCGTGTGGAGATACATATGTATCTGCGCACAGGTAAAGAACTTCAACGAAGGGGACCGATATGGATATATGTCGGGCGATATAACAGCGTCTCAGGCAATTTCTGTTCAATAATTTCCGGTATGGAGGAGAACGTAAACGATAATTTTCAACGCATACATCCTCCGCCCTACCACCCTATCTTCCGCTGCTGTACATACACCCCAAAACGTTTTAATTTTCCAAAAATTTTATCTGCAAGCCGGTATTCTGGTTTTGGGGGATGTTATTATGGCAGCTTGAAGTTTTATCACCATTTTTTTCACGGCCTTGAAGTGAAAATAACTTTTCGGTAATTATTGCGAAAGGGTGGCCATACTCCGATTTTGATGAAATTTAAATGTGTTATAGATTTCAACATTTTAAACAATTTTTTCCTTTTCCAATATAGGGAGGGTCGCTTTTAGTTTTCTAGATATTCGCAAAAACTATTGCTAATACTGTGTTGAATTTTCTGTATTCTTCCACGCTCTTAGCAATAGTTTTTTGCGAATATCACGAAAACTAAAAGCGACCCCCCTATATTGGGAAACGTAAAAGTTGTTCAAAATGTGTTGCTGCATAACATATTTAAATTTCATGAAAATCGGAGTATGGCCACCCTTTCGCAATAATTACGAACTTTTCCGTATGGTAAACGACAAAATTTCAGTGACTTGTGTCGGTCACTAAAAATGATTTTTTTACCACACTTATATTGTAATCGAATTTTAAATCACTTTTCGATGAGCTAGAGCCCTGAAGCTTTAACCATAGCTCAGAACTTGATGACAATGCAATATTAAAAAACAAAATTTTTTCAAAACTGTGCTTTTAGGTGATAAAAAATCTCAGCAGAGTATTACTTCGGCAAGTTTTCTCATATATTTTTTAGAAAATATTTTTTAGATATATACCTATACCTGGTGTTTATTTAAGTGAACACTAATTGTCACCTTTACCAAGAATATTAATTCTTACATGAATCTCCAAAGAAATCGAGTTTTCGAAAATGAAACACATCCTCCCTGAAATTCTTGAATCTATAAGAGAAAGTTCGGTCGTTGTTCGCATCTAAATAGTCGCTAGACAGCGACGAAAGCGGACGCGCGTCACAGCCGCGACTCCGCTCGGGTTAATTTGCAAATGGTCCCGGGATTAATCACGGCGGCCATTAAAAATTCCCGCAACGAAATTCTGAGAAGCGCGGGATGACCCGCGCGACGGGCTTGAGCGGAATACGTAATACGCGAAGTTTCGAAGGTACGCGTTAACATTAACCCCCGGACCAATTATTCATTTCGCGGCGGGAGTAATTGGAAACTCGACGAACGGGTCGAAACCCGTAGCACGGTGTTTTTACCGGTTTATTTGTTATCGTTGTTGCATGCATCGCAGTGGGATAAATGAATTAAACGGATTGTTATTTAAAGGATTTCGCGTTGCTCGGTGGCGATTGCTAACCAGATTCCCCTAACACGCATTAAATTAACCATTCTGTAGCAGGTTTATCCCATGGTCTACCATTCCTAATCGAACTCGGCTGTTTCATAACCGTTTACGGAAATTACGCGATGCTGGAAATTACGGCGACGTGTGTCGGGGTTGGTTCAATTGCGAAAATTACGGCGAGCTACGCTGTTTACCGCAGTTTTGAATACGTACGCGATTCTCTCGCAACGGCGTGGACACACGTTTAACTTCGGCCCTTTCAATGCAATCTTTGCGTCGCCTATAGAATATTAATAATTGTTTCTTACTTGCGTACCACGAACAATGAAATACGTTAACATATTCTCGCGTAAATGCGCCACAAATATTGATTGACCACTACCGTTAATGGAATATTCCACAGCGGCAACAGCCACACGGGAGCTCACACGTCGGACTGCAAGTCGGTTTATACTACTTGCATGATCGCTCGACTGCGGAAAATGGATTAGCGGGGTGTGCAAAAATGTCACGACTATCCCAACGAGATTCTACACCCTCTGTTTGGTGGAAATTCGTGAAATTCGTGATCCACCATATTTTTCAAATTTCATTTATATTATACCATCGTTCCTTCCTGGAGATGAAACGTATTAAAAATATAATATAAATATTTGCTATGATTTGCTACGATTGTTTTAATTGGGATGAAAAAATTGGAAGAAGTTGCATCAATCTAATGGCAGTTTCTTCGAGAAATAATAACTTGACAGGAGCCTGTTCACTAGCCACGGGCGATTCATTAGAAGAACGATCTTCCTAATATGGCAGACTCGATCGCACTGAATACTCCTAACGAGGACAGGGTTGAGCCATCAATTAAGGCTGAACCAGCTGATAGAAGTTAATAAAGCTAGCGCGATAAGCGTTCAGGTCGGCACAATAATTAAGGACTCGTTAAGCAGAGCATTGTTCGGGTTTGGTCGGCCAAGGGGGTGCATCGAATTTTCATGCGACGATCGTCAGCATCATCGACGCCATTCAAGAGCGACACCACTTCAGGAACCCCCCCGGACTTTAGTTGCTCGCAATCCGCTGAGTGGCGTGTACACGCGCGACGTTCATTTCACGAACATAGAGAGCGAGTGAGAGAGAGAGACTTGTGCTAGCTTGAACGGCGAGTCGGTGTTCACGGAAATACCCGCTCTGCCACAGAGGGCCACGTTAAGGGAAGTTACGGGGCCGCATTACGCGTTGCGGAGCCTACCGCAAATACGGTAATTAGTCGTAGCTGCGAGCGTTTGAATTTCTGCGTCGTGTTCTTCGTTCACCTCCGAGACCCACTTTTGCCCGCTTTAGAACCAACCCAGACGCTCAACGTGCATCGTGTTCCCCCTGTGCCAGCGTTCACGAAGAACTCCATGGTGTGCCAAATGGCGACGCCGCTGCTCTAAAGTCCCTCGCTCCTTTTTGATTAGCTGCGCCTACGTTCGAAAACAAGAACATTTGTTTTCATCATTCACGACAACAAAGTGGTCGCAAATGACAAGTTAGTCTTCCCCCGTTAACAGAGTGAAGATGGTTGAGGTCCTCCGCAGAACTTTGTCAAAGGTTCCTCGAGTCCAAAAGTTTCTTCAGGGTGCACAAAATCCTTCCATAGAGCTTATGGTTTTCCAGATTACCCAAGGGATCAGGTATCTTGAGGACTCTTCGAAGATCCCTGTATCCTTTTTCAAATCTTTAGTGTTTCGAATGTGTTTTGCAATGATTATGGGGTTTGTGGAAATGTGAGTCTCTTCAGGCCTGTGTAGAAGAAAACTGAAACTCGTTTGTAGTTCGTCAGACCTGTCCTAATTATCCACGAATTACGACATCTGGGTCAGGTCTGGGTTCTAGAATCCTCTTAGAAGTCCTTCAGGCCAGTTTACGAGTCCCAAAGACATTTGTAATCCTTTAAGACTTCTTCAAGTTACCCCATGTCATTCTACAGATCCTTCAGGCCAGTCTAGAAATCCCAAAGTAATTTTTAGTCCTTTAAGACTTGTTCAAGTTACCACAGGTTTGTTGATAGATCGTCCAAGGATGAGTTAGGTCTGGACTAAAAAGTCATTAAGTCCTTCGTTGTATTCCAACGACTTCTGCGAGGATCTCAATTACTCTTTAAGGTTCCTTGGCATCTCTCAGCCCTTTGCATGCTCACTGCGACGCCTAAAGAGATCCCAAGACCTCTCCACGAAACCCTAGTTGCCTTAAGGGATCCTCAAACGCCCTACTGGGAAACCGAAGTACTCTGAAATGTTTGTGGCTGCACTTCAGAGATGTCCCTTGGGCGATGCCAACCTAAACTACACAAAAATTTCTTTGTAACGATTTTCTCCAATTACAATTACATCTTGCGAGTAACCATGGGGATGTAATGACATTAGCGAAGCGGCGTTGTAAAAATGATCGGCGAAGAAGAAACGGTGTCCATCGCGGAGACGATATTAAAAGTTTATGGTCGCGACCATTTCGCTGGGTATTTCGTTTCATAACTCGCCAGACGACTCAGCCCTCGTTTGCCCCGCACAAAGGAACCAGTGCTTCTTCTCGGAGACTGCGCCATTTCTTATTTCACCGTGAATATTTTCCGAACCGACTCGAGCAGGGAGCGATGTATCATGGGAATAAATCGGACGGCATCTATTGAAACGTTGCCGCGCAGAAATTACAGGAAACGCCCGAGCGTACGTCCCACTTTGGCGCTTGTAAAACCAATTCCGTCCGACATTCTTTCCGCGAGAGCACAATTCCCCGCGTCACTACCGCCGACATATTACTACGGGAATCAATTCCAGCCATCGTCATCCCGCATTACGTAGTCCGCGATCGGTAGCTCCTCAAAAATTCATGCGATCGACAATCACGAAAATAATTCGAAATCGGATCGTCTGCGGTTTCGAAATTCATTACATTCAATCAATCACGCGAATATGCGGGATTTGTCATCGGAATTACCAAACGCAATCTGTTACTTCACGACCGTGATTCCCGCGTATCGCTATGCATCGAACGTCCCTGAAAAATGCGACCAATCACACGTCATTACAGCGACCCGTCAAATTGAACCGAGGAAAACAGTTTTTTTCAGGTATTATTTCAATCATACGTCATTATTTGTCAGCGAATACGTACTCGTTCTACCCGTAACGAATTGTAGTAACGTATTTTTAGACAGCATGTCGTTGAATCCTTAATGGCAGGAAGATGGCCATAAAACAGAAAGGCGTTAAGGGGGTAAGGGATAGGCAGAATATTACTAGAATATTACTAGAAAAACAAGTGAAACATGTTAGCGGAATCGAGTTGTTTGTCATTATACGAGCATAATAGGAGCTGTGTGAAGGCTCATTGTAAAGAGGAGGATTGATTGTTCTAAGGTGCACTCATGATTTCAGTAAAAAAATCGTTTTGTATTAGAAAAATACATGGGAACCTGATGGTGGTTGTCTCGATTTTCCCCCTATTTTAGACGCTCATATTATTAATTATAAACATAATTATAATATTATTAATATAATTATTATTAATTATTAATATTAATTATTAATATAAACATTAATTATAAACGTTAAATCATGATGGAAACAAGCTACAATCAACCTTCCTCTTTACAATGAGCCTTCACACAGCTCCTATTATGCTCGTATAATGACAAACAACTCGATCCCGCTAACATGTTTCACTTGTTTTTCTAGGAATATTCTAGTAATATTCTGCCTATCCCTTACCCCCTTGAAGAGAAACCGTGCCCAACGAAAACCAGGCCCAAGGGTCGGCTGGATTTTCTGAAGAATGACACACACAGGCTATGGGTATGTGTACGGGTGTATGGGTGAGGATGTGGAGGAGGACATTTTTGTGAAAGAATGAGTCAGTTGTTGGTTGATCGCGAGGAGTGAAGTGCGTTGCTTGCGAGTCAGAATATCATATTGTGTTTAACATTCTAACATTCGATCCCTTTTATATATACACTTTTAATAAATAAAGTTGAAAAACACTGTTACCACAGAATCAACTAACGAAAAGGAAAGCGAAACTCCTGGAAATGCGTTCCATTAAATTATACTACAGCCATTTTCGTTCGATTTCACGAGATTCTCACTGGCCTGGATACCAAAATATTGATGAGGAGCATATTTCTTGGAACATTTCAATGATCTCGAGCTGCGACGGATGCTGCTCGTTTCCAGCAATGACTGGTCGGACCCCCGCGAGGTCGAAGAAAAATGCTACAGTATTTTATCCATATAAGTCCTCAGCACAGGTCTGCCGAGGGACATTTATGCGTCAGGGACAGTATTCTTTGACTTTTGCCGAACGTAGAGAAGGACAGCCGAGCTCGAGAGTCCTCGGTCGCCGAGAAATGTAAACATAACTAATCCAAATTATCAACTTCTTTCTTTTTAATTATTTTTTTATGGGACTTAGATGACCATATTTGTGGCATTTTTATGATTAAAATCATACCAAATATGATATAAATCCGATGATATTTACTTGTGTAATAGACAATTAAAGATTCGGGCGTCGGCGACTGTTCTTCCTTGTGCCCGAAACATTAATTGTCCATTACACAAGTAAATATCATCGGAATTATATCATATTTGGTATGATTATGGTCATCGAAGTCCCATAAAAAAATAATGAAAAATAAGGAAATTGAAAATTCCGATTAGGCGGTCTCACTGATATAGTCGAGTCGCATGATGTCATACTTCCCGGCGACCAAGGCCTCTCGAGTTCTTGGCCCCTCAAGGTCAGACTTTTAGAACATTTATGGATAGAATCCTGTATTATTCTTCCTCGGTGTCTCTGGTTCGTTTCTTCGAAATGAACTCCGCGTTAATACGTATCGGATACGAACAAGGCGTCACGATGAGTTGCATAGCACGTCGGGGCGTGTTCGGACTACTGTAGGAAAACCGAGGGAGAGGCTGCGCGTATATTTCGCCGGGCCCGGTCAAGTAGAAAACGATTGACGTCACGAGAAGTTGACGCTATCGTCAGAGCGCAAGCGAGCCGTTATTCGGCCCGTTACACTGACGAGAAGAGAAAAATATTTTCTCCGTTGGGGAAGGAGAGATCGAACGCCACGAAAATTGTCATCGATCTACGAACCGGAAACCGACGATCTTCGCCGTCCAACTCGTCTGCGGGTCCGTTGTTCACGGTCGGATTAAAAAACAGTGCATTTGTCATGTGGAATTTCGAAGCACTTCGTGGTCTCCGTTCCGAAAAAGTGGTGCACCTTGAAATGAGCGAAAGATCAATAGGCCGCAGGAAAAAAGGGAGGAATGCGGCGAAACGGCAGAGTAGCGGTGACGCAGGGGACGACCGGAGAGGTTTGTTCGGCGCGTCGTGAGTGCGGCAATCCTCGGCGCCGAATAATTTCGGGATGATTATCGTCTCCGGCGATGCGTTTAATTCTCTCGACGCGCGCACAGGTGCATCCGGGCGGGGCGCGCTCGCGCGGAAGTGTCAGTATCAGGCTACCGATGCCATACCGGTGCAAGAAACGTTGACGTCAGCGCGAGCGAGGGGGGTGTGGGTTTCTAGGCGGCGTTGGCGACCCAATTTTTCATTTTGCGACCAAGTCTCGAAGAATTTGCGACGGTAGGAACGTGGAAGAAGAACGAGAGGGGTGAGAGAGAGAGAGTGTGGGTCGGTTTCGAGGTGGAAGCGAACGGCCATCTCAGTTTCCTTTCTTCCTTCTTCCTTGCCCCCAACCACCCCCTCTTACATTCTCTTTTTTTCCAGGGCATTCGAGGGTTCTTTATTTCGGTACGTTGTAAAGTTTTTGCGGGCTTCCGTCGGCGGCTGGCTCGTTTCGCGAACGCGCTCCTCTCGAATGGCGCAACCGAAGTTTTTACGGACACGATCATGCGCGTTTACATTTCATTTTCAATCAGGATGTACGCGGCCGCTCTCGGGCTCGTGCTCGCCCCATCCGAGCTTTATTGAAGAGCAGTAAAAGAAAGAAGCTACCCGGGGGGGGGGGTCCGCCGAGGAACAACCGGAAGTTTATATGCGGGAACGATTGTATTCCGATCGACGGAACACCTGGACGTCGCGTCGCGTGTTCCCGCTGTATCAGGGATATTGCCGGCGGGACGATCGACGGTAACGAGACACGGCTGCTTCGGAATTTCGTTATTTCGTTTCATAAACTCGCTCGCGCCGTAACTCGTCCGTCTTTCCCCGCTGAGGGTTTCGGCTTGAAAATCTTCCGGCTCTCGTGCCAACGGCCATAAGTTCCGAGCTCCCGACGGAATTCAATAGGGACCGGGAAAACCCGTCGTCGTCATACGCCGGCACAAAATATTCTGCTCGCTTGTAATCGGCCCGACCCGGCCACTGATCCTACGCGATAATACGATATTACCAGTCGATACGTTGCAGCGCGGATTTTCCTGCCCGGATGAGCGCCGCCAATGATTCGAAGCTGCAAAATTATTGGGCATTACCGTGTGCCCGGGTCTCTCGCATTAGGCTTTTTCTACTCGGGGATTCCGACAATTATGATCGGCGAATAACTGGGACCTCTGTGATATACCGCGCGACAGAGATCAATGAACGAAAGGCGGCACGATATGTCACGCGAAATGCGCTGAATTGCCGTTGCAATTTTCCGGACGATGTAGATTCCGCGATCGGTAAATTATTGTTAACTGCGCGCGAATAATTCTTCCGAACGTGACAACAGCCGGATCAAAGGAAACGTTGAATTCGAGTCGATTTCGTAGCCTTAACGCAAACTAAACGTGTGGAAGGTTATGAAACGGACGTTTTAATTAAATTCCGCGGACACGCGATTTTATTTCTAACAAGGTCCACTTGCCTAGCGAATTTATTTCGACCGGGATCGCGTATTTCACGATACGCGGGCCAAATGATTTCGCGCGTCTACGTAACCGTGCGTTACAGTTTTAACATATTTCATCAGGTGGACACGTTGCGTTTAATAAAACATCGCGACTACGGGGACTGTTGCGCGAGCAGAACGATGATGGCGAACGCGTTAATTTACCGGGTGCATTCAGTTCGGGAAAGTTATGGCGTTCGTTTCTATTTTTCTGTTTGCACCGTTTCATCCGGCGAAACAAATTCGTACACTTCCGGATAAAATGAGAGGAGACACGTGTTATCTTCAAGTTCGCGAACGGCTACGAACCGGAACCTATCAATCTACCTTGAAAATGGTGGTCGGTGACAAATGAGGTTTGACAGGGGCTTGAAGGAAAGGACAAGTTACAGTCCGCCGACAAGCGTGGTCCGTGACGCCATTGCAACGTCGACCGGTTCGGACGTCGTCTCGGTGCTTGGTCGAAAACCGTGTCCGGCCTTTCACGCGTCGCTTGACCCTGCGCCGATTATTGCGCATCGAATCGAGGCCCCGTGAATGAATTAACGAAGCAATTAATCAAACCCCGCAGGATAATCAACGGCGGTGGGGGGTAGGGTTACAGCGCCGGGCAGGCCAGAGGCCGCGCGACCAGCCGATCCGGCAATCGTCGCCTCGCTAATCCCGACAAGAGTAAACCCGAAACAGTCCGCGACGCGCATAATGACGTTTCGATGGATCGACGCATTAATTAGCCCCCTAGCTATTTACTTTGCGAACAAAGCCGCACTTGTTCGTTCGAGACGCGGCTCAGGTGATGCACGAACCGAGTCTTACCCCCTTCTCGAGATACACCGCCGATTTTTGGTGATAATTGTGCGAGGAATAGTTCCTACACTTCGCGAACAATACTGTACTTAAGGGAAAGCTTATTTTTATCGGATACGTATTAACGCGGAATTCATTTCGAAAAAGGACCACTCGGAAGACATACACTACAAAATTCAGAAGGTTGGTAATTATTGCGAAAGTATTTGAATTTCATCAAAATCGGAGTATGGCCACCCTTTCCCAATAATTACCCAGAAGGTTCCGTCTTGATCAATCCATCCATCTCGGTGTAATCGGCGAACATATATAGAAAAAAAGGCACATATAGATCGAATTGAGTAACCTCTTTCTTCTTCGAAGTCGGTTAATTTCCTAAATAAGGAGAAAACTGATATCTATTGTATGCATATATGTTTTTCAATAGGCATTTGTTGACGTACATTTTTATTAGTATCTGTTCAGAATCTTCATCACGAGTCAGACACGATATTTTAAGGCAAGGAATTAAAGCGGCCATTACACTGGCCATATACAAACTAGAAGAAAAGACCGAAGTGATCGACGCAGAACACAAAGGTCCGTTTTGCTAACTAACACTTTTTCATCCTCGGCGTATCCGAGTTGTCGTTCACATTCGATGCGTTTCGCGCGACGAACGCACCATGAAATTAACGCACGCAACCTGGATAGATCGATCTACGTCGAAAGCTTTTTATTTGTTCCCGTTCTCTTTCCTCTGTCTACCCGTCTGTTTTGTTCCGTTCTACATTCGATTTTTACTTCTCTGTAACATCCTTTTGCTTCAACGTTTCCTTTATATTCCGGTTAAGTTCCCGCCTCGTATACAGTCTCCGCGGCTCTGTTTTCTTCTCGTGTACGGCCTGTTGTATTTTAATCTCCCCAGGGAAATATCTTGGATATTACGGAAGATACGGAAAAACGTTTTCACCGGGACTAGGATATCATGGAGCATGAATGATGCTCGCGTTTGTTTGATCCCGGAATGACCTTGGGAAACGCCGCGCAAGTGAATTTTTCATTTTTAAACAGGGAAGTACATTTCGTTTCGTATCACTCCACGGTTGACAATAACAAGTTTTTCTTGTTCGCCGCGTATGTTGCCGGTGTTTAAACGTAATTAATAACGTTTGTTAATTACGATGAAAACGATGCTCGAGTTCACCCATACTTCTAAAAGGTATTTACAAAACAACGAACAGATGTTGTCTTATTCAATCAAATTATAAATGTCAAAACATATTAACTTTTGTAACAATATTTCCGTTCTACGTGACGAATATTGTTTTAAAATTTCATTTGTCCTTTATGAAAAACTTTTTCATGTGAGATATTTATTTAATATACGTTCATTTATTTGGTTTGAATTCAATCAATTTATTTGCGACCGGATACTGGCGGCAGGAGAAATAATTACTCGAAACAAGTAGAAGGTTTTTGAAATAGTTTGAAGTGAAACTAAGTTCTCTATGTGCTTATCCTATTACGATTAAATTGATAAATATTTGAATGATGTATACCGGAGGTATACGGAATCCGTTTCACGCTAAAGGCATTAGTATGAAATTGCATACTCCCGCGAAGCGGAGTCTACCTACGATCTTCGCGTGGCATTATAAATGGAAATTAGACCGGGAATAATGTATCTTTATGCACATGCTATTCTCATAATTTACCGCTCCAAGCAGTGGACAAATTAAGACGAGCGATTCATGATACGTGCCGCGTTTCTGTACTTTGCTTAATAATTAAAAGCAATTATAACTGCGAAAGTTATATTTCCAAGGGAGAGAGGGTTCTGGAATCCTCATAAAAACCTCCAACTATAAAACATGCTTATTAGACTGCAGTTTTTATGCATTTATGGCAAAAGTGTAGATGTGCCGTTTGAAACTGTACGGGGTGGGATGAATAGAATTTCCACCGTAGAATAATTGCTTAAAAAAGACTTTGCGTGTGTATCTTCCGTGGCGGTGAACACTTTTTAAATAATTCTCTATATATTTACTGCACTTTTGTTGCTATCTGGAGTACGTTCGTGCAGTCTTTTCTACTGCAAACAGTTTTTCCAATGCACCACAAGATTTATGTTAATGGTTAATGTTTGTGGTGCAAGGTTCGATCGTTTCTTACTTTATTCTATACAGTAATTTTGAAAATTACCAAATTATATACCAGATGATTCAAATCCGAATCCAAACGTTTGGGTAAGTCCTATAAAATAGCTATATATAGTGTTGTATATAGTGTTGTATAAGATCGAAACTTGCGCCAAAAACATTAACTATTCTAAGCATATATTTTTCTTGGTTCGTACTTTGGAAAAATTGTATCCGGAATAAAATACTATAACTAGTCAATTAAACGTGATAGAAATGAAATATTAATCATAAATAGAAAGCAATACTCCATGTGCCATCTAAACTGAAGTCCCGTACAACCCTTAGCAGAGATAAGAGCGACTTAAAATAAATAAAAAAGAAATAAATAACTAGACAGCGGTGTTTCTGCATTTATGTTGTTATATTGTTTTCAAACTATTAATATATTAAGAAAACAAACGAATTTCTATTTCACTCCAGATTGTTGTAATTCCTCGTAAAAAAATCGTAAATATAAATGTAATCATGCACCCCTAGAAAAATGGCTTCATTTTTTCAGTGTTGCTTCTCAGTGTATATCCCGAGGGAACCGTAAATCATCTGCGAAGGGATCGAAGACGATCGTGTATCTCGATCGAATTCTCGAGAGCGTGAGCAATATTTGATCGACAGCGGCGACGGGCTAGGGGTTGGCAAAGGGGAGAGAAGGGTGGGGAGCGGGAGCTCGTTGAATCCAGGCTATCAAAAACCGTGGTAAATTCATTGCCGTTATTTCCACGCCGGCCGACACGTCCGATGGCGTCTAGGCACGGTGATCTATTTTGGTCGGAAGTGGCGGCGATCGATTAGCTGAAAATATATAGCGATTGACGTGCCGCGGCGGTGCATCGCTCAACCGATTGTAACGGTATCGGCTCGTAATTTCGGAAAACGACGCTCGAGGCAATGCCGCCACTACGAATACAAACAACCGGGACACGAGTACATGCTTGCCCGCTCGAAATTGCCGGCTCGCCCCTACGGTTTCTCGCCACTGTTCCCTCGTCCCGATTTCGCGTTCCCTTTCACCCCCTTCCCTACCACACCTCATCGTTTCTTGTCTACCTCAATAGTCGTTACGACGCCGCTGCGTCATCTATACAATTTTTTTATTTACAGTATCGTTTATCCGAACAAAACGATCTGGTATCGCCGTATTCTCTCTGTAACTGTCTGAAAGATCTCTGCCGCAACGAGGGGTCGACTATTCGCGAGACTTACACGATAATTGCAACTTTGATCATTTTTATTAATCTTTGGAAATTCGCCCATTTAATATTTTCGAATACTGTCTCTTTATGTCTACGTCGTTAAAGTGTATTTCTTTAAAATCTGACGCTGTAAATGAAACGTAATGTGTTGATTTCACGTGTAAAATAAAAATGGGTGAATTGCTATCCTAGTCTCTTTAATGCAGCAAATTTTTGAGGAACGTATGAGGGTTAAAATGACACCTAATACGGTACTGTTTACGTTATTGTTGAGTCTGGAACATAATCGCTTGGTACAGAATTAACCCTTAACTGCATGATTTTTTAAATCGGGATGAAAGAATTGAAAGAAGGTCAGTGTTTTATTTACGGGAAAAATATTTCAAAAAAATTAAAACAACATTTTCAGAAAAATAAACATAGTAAAAACACACATTCTTAGTTTACTATATATCAGATTCGTTAACTGTTTCAGATATGATATACTATGCAGCAAAAGGGTTGTATGGTGTTTGATCAGAAAAACGAGGCGAATGGTGAATGTTTAAGAGGGTGGAATTTTTTTAATCATTCGAAATATTCAAATGAAACGTCATATCGTTCCGTCCGGCAACGTAACCGCGTTTTTTTAAGGGGTCCTAGATCGCCAGACCGCGTAACATATTTATTTACCCTTCGTTTGTAATATTGTTTCAACGTGCGTCGAATCCCTCTGTTTTCGTTAGCGTGTCTCTCACTAAATGTTCCTCCGTCCTCGTCCCTCTCGCACAGCCATAGTCATCTCTCGTTCTAGCACGTTGTCGTTCAAAGCGAGCCACCCTGGTCACCCCCAACCATCAACCCTCTTGGCATCCCCCGTGTTTCCGCGCGCCGTACCGGTCCGTGCGAATCCACCGGTTCCTCTGTACCAGATTATGGAGCCGGCCGATCCTGTAAACTACAAGCTACCAGCGTAGTCACACTTTGTTGCCCGTTGCTCACCAGTCATCGCCGCTGTAATTTGCCGGACTATTTGCCACGGTCGGACATTGCGTCCTACTTCCCGCCCTCGGCGTGTCCGGTGTCGAAAAACCACCCCGGGACGATCGAGCCTCGTGCGCAAAGGGGGTGTGGGTTGCGTGAAACGCGGGCCTCCGTCACTGGCAACCCTTTCGATAAATTGTGGGTCCCCGTAGCCGTGCTGCATCGCTGTCAATTACCCTGCTTTGTGACTAGATTACACCCTCGCAGAAAACTTTGCATTGTGGGTGAAAGTCGATTTTTGGCGTTCAAGATTTTGGGAAAATTCTTTTTAACTTACAGTTCTGAAATATTGCTTTGGAAGCTTGCATGATCGGAGACGTCGTTCTGAAGACAAAATTCGAAAATTTAAGGTATCATTCATTTTGTGTATGTCAATAATTTTGATTCCTTGATAAGCGTTATTAATTTAATTTTTAAGGAATTTCAGTCATACGAGTCCTTTCAGTCATGTTATTAATTTTAGTCTTGCTAGTTTCTTCAAATCGAAATTAACTAAAACCGGAATTGCATTATAAAATAATTTATTTTGTAAGCAATATCAGTCTTACGAGACCTTTCAGTCATATTAGTATTTTTCGTCTTGCTGGTTTCTTTAAATCGAAATTAACTAAAATCGGAACTATAAGATAATTTAATTTGTAAGGAATATCAGTCATACGAGACCTTTCAGTCATGTTAGTATTTTTCGTCTTGCTGGTTTCTTTAAATCGAAATTGAATTATAAAATAATTTAATTTGTAAGGAATATCAGTCATACCAGAGTCCTTTCAATCACGTTAATAATTTTAGTCTTGCTAATTTCTTTAAATCGAAATTAACTAAAATCGGGATTGAATTATAAGATAATTTATTCGAAAATATGGAAGTTAATGAAAGTATTGATTGTAGGTAAACATAAAGAACTACTTTTTCGTTAGAGTTAACGTAGACAACATTATCGCCAGTAAGCGTTTGGGGATATTATCCACAAAAACATATCTTGCGTACTAAAGTAATGAACTTTTGGGAGTATGCGAATATCCAGATTATGTTCTAGGAAGAATATCTGGCGGATGTATCGCGGGGAAGGGTTACCAAGAAAACCGAACGTTAGCTTTGGCGAAGGCTAATCCTCTCGCAGTGGACAATATCGTGAGCGTTCATTGGAGCGGATGGCTGGAGGCTAGGATTCCGTAACATTGTCCTGTAATCCGGAGGCGAGACTCGGACTCGGTCAGGGGAAGAAAGAAATTTCAGCGTCGAAGCGCTATACGTCCTGTCCAGTGCGGTGCGGCGCGGGTGCGCACCAAGCGGAAACGGATTCGGGATGGCATACGAGACTGGCAAGAATTTTCCCGGGGACATTAGTATTCCCCGAAAGTCGTGGTCACCGCGGCGTTTACGACGGGCTTTTTCCCCCGACGCGGCAGAAAAGCTTTTAAGCTACGCTTTAAAAAGGACAGTCCGGTTATCGTGGCCCGCGTAAATATATCCAGACACGGGGCAAAACGTAGCCCCCGCTTTCTGCCGTCGCGTCGCAATATCGGATAACTCCGACCGCGGCTCTGAGCTCCGCTTCATGCATTTAAACGGGCAGCCTCGGGTAACGTTATTGCGTTTAATAACGCCGCTGATCATTAAACCACGCGATTGGTTCGACGATCCTGCTACCTCATCTGGACCCACTGCTACAGAAGTACGCCGGCTGTAAAAATTATACAGGGTGATTCACGTGACTGCAACAAGCTACATCTTTGTTTAAAAGGTGAATGAATGGCTTTCAAAGTGATACAAGATGATCTCATTCGATAGATGCCAAAATTACTGCATTTTTTTTATAGATATTGAGTCCCTTTGCTACTCTACATTATCTGATTTTATAGAAATTAGTTTATAATATCGGCGCACAGGTTCGATCATAAAATCAAAAACAAAGCAATCTTGATCTTGTTAAACACTTAGTACAACATTTAGTATTTTTCAGACGCAAAATTTCTCTTGAAGATGATACAGAAACGGATCGGAACGTTGAGAAAAATTTTATGAATTGAAAAATTTCTTTGTTTTGAGTTTTTGATCGAATCTGTGCGCCGATATCATAAACTAATTTCTATCAATTCGTACGATCGACAAAACGGAATATTTATCTGATTTTATGATGAACTATTAGAGGATTTACATCTATTGGTTACGTGCACAAATAGACAGGACGATTTTGAACATTTTATATATACATATTGCTATATTCTACATGATATGATTTTATGGTGAACAATTAGATGGTTTACATTTATTGGTTACGAGCACAAATATAAAGGACAATTTTGAACATTTTTTTATTCGATCCCGTAATGAAAATAGAAAACTACTTTTGTGGCGATTCACGTGATTAGAACAAGCTATATCTTTGTTCAAAAGATTAATGTATAGCTTCCAAAGGAATACAAGATAATCTCAATCGACAGATGCCAAAATTACTACATTTTTTATATAGATATTGAGTCCCTTTGCTATTCTACATGATCTGATATTATGGTGAATAATTAGAAGGTTTACTCTATTGCTTACGTGTACAACCAGAAAGGACAATTTTGAAATTTTTTTTATTCGTACCCGTAATGAAAGTAGAAAACTAGTTTTGTGGAACTATATGTTGGATATACATAAACTGCGGATCTTTAAGTAAAATAAAAATTGTCTGCGTTATTTCTTCCCTTAATGAATTTAATAGAACATAGATTATATATTAACATCTTCAATTTTAAAGATTGTCCAACAATTTGAGTTTCGTCTTCTAAACTTTCCTACAAATATATAAAAATCCACAGAAAATGTTACATTTGTCCAGCTCTCAGTCGGATTAAAAACGGAAACAATCCTGATGCGAGAAACTAACTTTTAAATAGTTACAGAAGCGGAGTACAACAGCGTCGGTCTTTCGCAGCACCGGCAACGTACTATAAACAAAGTAAAAGCATTTAAATGTGCTTACCATTAACGAGAATCAACGAGTCTCCGATTTATTTTCAATTACACGGTCCCGGCGAAAGTAGCGTCCGAACGCGTTGGTTTGTTTCCGGGGTCCGAGTAACTCTATTTTTCCAAAGTGCAGACGGAAGAAGTTCTGCAAACTCGAGAGTGGCGCGTAAAGCAATTATTTAAGTTGTTGAATCTGGTGTAATTATTCTACGGTGCTTGTTCTCCGAGCTTTTGCCGGAATGCGGAGGGTCCCTCGAATCAACAAGTAGCTTGAGACGGTTTTTCGTCAGCGAAAGATTTAGCTGGATTGGATTAGAAATCGTTTACTCGTGAAAACAGCTGCGAGACACAGAGGATCGCGAAACTATTCGAACTTCGCGCGAAGAAACTACGGTTTCGTAAGTCGCATCGAGAGAATCAAATTAATTTTCCAACTTTTCTGCAACGGCGTTCCATATTTTACAAGAAGATCGTTCTTGTCCTTAAAAATTCTGAAAAAATCGAATCAGATTTAGATTTTTAAGCTGAAAATACTGGTTGTAAAAACTCAGAAAATTCAAATTTCATATTAAAGTTTAATAAGGGTAACGTAATTTTCTCACATTTTTTAAGGGGTGCGTCGCACTATGGGGCAAACGGAAGAATTCTGTGTCAAAAACAAAGAACTTTTGATAGAAATGAGATAGAGCAATGAAAATTTTTTAAATTAAAGCTGAAACATTGTAGAATATGGGAAAAATAAGAAGATTAAAAAAAATCCCGCGGTTTTTCCACGTGGTGTTGGAAAAACCACAATTTTCTTGAACTCGTGCAAGTTTAACGAATTTTTTCAAAGTTAAAAAGCGTTCGTACCACAATCTCTTTTACTTATTTCATATTCTGCCATGTTCCAGCTTTCATTCAAAAAAAAATTTCATCACTCTGTCTCCTTTCTATCAAAAGTTCTATTATTTTGATACAGAATTCTTCCGTTTGCCCCACAGTGCATCGGTGGTGAAATAAGATGAAAAGCGGTTCGTCGACTTTACCGGATAGTGATTCGATTAATCGACTGTTGGATTTGTTCGAGCAGTACATAAATATGGCGACAATGCGAATAAGGAGAAGCTATAGCGGTAACAAAACAATAAATAGTGCACTATTTTCCCTATCGTGGGTATAAACAAAATATCGACGTCACCGGCGATCCCGTATTACGTGCAGGATATTCGTTTCCATAAACGATTAACAAGGATCCATGTGACAGTGAGGATACCGGCTGGCTAGAGCAATATTATTTAACGTCAAACGCAAACACGGGATCGATCGCGTTTGCCTGACTCTTCCTTTGCTCGTCGCCTTTTTTATGTTCCTCCTCGTTTATCGTCCAAGCTCGTCGGAACGTAAACAAGCTGTAGTCGCTGGGAATTCATGAATTCAAGCACCTGAGGTATTATATCAACGCTCCCGCGTTGATGCTACCGCGCAGAACATAATTGCTAATAACTTATCGCGTGCAATGAAATTCCTACTGCCAAGGATACACCGGCGTATTTACAGCTCTTGCAGTTTTTAATCCTAGGATAGTAAAACTCGCCGCACGGAAATTACAACCATGCTTGTTTATTCCAACGATTTTGTGTGAGAGATTAGAAGAAGAGCCAACCATCTCCTTGACGAGATTTTCATTGTTTTAGATCGGGAATTTTACTCAGACCGGGGAATTTGTTACCGGTATTCGCTTGGTGGAGGAAAAGTTTGAAAATAATATAATTTTTCCGTTACAATCATCATTAAGAGCAATTTCTGCCGGCTCGTTGAAATACCTTCAACTTGTGAAATACTACGAATGCGTTTGAAAATGTTTTCCATTTTTTAGTTAATTTAATTTGAAATGATTTACGTCGCTTCGCGCATAAGCTTTTTGACGAGGAATTGGGTCAAATGGTAATTTTTATTAAAGTGTTTCCATGATAAAACTGCTAGTGCTTTTCATTATTTGAATTTTACGACGTTGACATAATGAATTTTTTTATAGCAATTATGTTTTATAATTTAATTATTCCCGGAAATCTCGTGTGCGCCGAGCCAACGGTACCATGAAAAATTTTACTTTGAATTGAATCAAACGTTGTCATCGTGGCTATAAAGGTGCTTAAATAAATCACAATACCACACTCTTTTCATCTAAGGCTGTACTTAGCTCGCTGATGTTTACGAAATGTTTGTTGTTATAAAATGTGTGTGTGAGATTATTGTTCGGGAATGTCACATCGTGATCCCTTGTCAGTCATCGAACCATGTTCGTGCAGCGTGTTGACTAGGTAAAAAGAATTCCGTCGAAGATCCGCCATATCCTCGTGCGCGGAGCGTCATATTAAATTCGTCTCCGCATTTTCATCTCAAAGAATTATGCTCCCTTTGAGACCTCCTCGACCATTCACTTTCCAGGCGCCGCGCCGGTGCATACGTCGTTATTCGTCTCGGAACGCGAGTCTAGCGGATGGTATGCATCTTTTATACGATCAGTGTGCGCGAACGAGTAACTACCGATCCCCGGGCTCCTTCAGGTGAGGTCCGAGCCGTCGCTGCTCGCCCCAATACCCTCGATTAGATCAATATATTCCTGCCAGCGGGTGGAACCAACTGACCAAGACCCTTCGCAAAGACTGTGTGCTAGCTACCTTCTCCGCCCACCAGCGGGTGGGCATAATTGACGACTCAAATTAACGGTGGAGGTTACTACTCCATCATAGGTGTGCCTAGTTGAAAGAAGAACGGGCCTAAGACGACTAGGTGCATTTCCTTTTGCTCCTCTCTCACTACACTACCTTCTACAATCTCCAGCAGATAGACAAACTTAAGGACTCAAATTAAAGATGGAGAATAGTACTTTGTCATAAATGTATAATAACTAGGTTCATTGTTCGTCCTCTCTCACTGTATTACCTCCTACATACACTAGCAGATGGACATAATTAAGGACTCAAATTAACAGTGGTGGATAGTACTTCATCATAGGTGTACCCAATTTAAAGAAGAACGGGCCTAAGACGACTAGGTGCATTTCCTGTTACTCCTCTCTCACTGCACTACCTTCTACAATCTCCAGCAGATGGACATAATTAAGGACTCAAATTAACAGTGGGGGATAGTACTTCATCATAGCTGTACCCAATTTAAAGAAGAACGGGCCTAAGACGACTAGGTGCTTTTCCTTTCGCTCCTCACTTACTGCACTACCTTCTACAACCTCCGGTAGCTTAACAATATTAAGGACTCACTTCATCATTCGTGTACCTAACCTAAAGAAGACGATACGCCTCATTTCAGTCGCTTCACCTCAGCTGCCGCGAAAACTGTTTGCGTTGAACCAGTGGTCCGACTCTCCCTGCGCGCGTTGTTTACCGATCCAGCGATTTCCGGTCGCCTAATCTTCCGGCAAGCTGGGTTCGGCTGACCCCGGGATTCCTATTTCTCTGCGACAAGTGGCCAAACAGAGGAATGGACTCGGGTCATCAAGTAGCACAACAAAAGGCAGCGAATGGAAAGACGTCGAGTAAACAGCACATCCTAGGAAGCAACGAATAAATGGTTCGACCAAGCTGCTGCATCCTCTCGGGTCGCTAAGTCACCGATCCCTATCGTTAAACAAACACGTTTGATTTTCCATGCAGATTCGAACCGATCTATCTTCGATGGAAACTTCTTTCTTCTCAATCCCTCTTCGGTTTCTCTTTTTATTTCTTCTTTATCTTCCGGCTCGCCGGACAGGAAACAGAAACCGTGAGAGATCCGAATGCTTGATACGAGCAGACTCGCGGATACATGGTCCGGCAAAGCCTTCCATTATCCTGGACGACGCTATTCAATCCGAGCTACACGTATCCCGATGTATTACGCGAGCGTCTCGAGCAGATAGGCCGTCGCTACGATCGGACCTCTCGCGTTCTCCATAAACAGATCCGTTTATCAGCACCCGTGATAAACTCCCGTCTACCTCGAGGATCCGTCAACTCCGAAAAAACCTCGACCCAACAACCCCTTCCAAGATACCCTAACCACCCCTTCACGCTTTTCGATCAAAGAACACAGACATCGCGGCTAACCTTGTTGCCAGATGGATCGGCCGATCGCCCACGGCGAAGATTTCGTCTTCTTCTTCCTTCGGTCAAGGCTTTCAAGCTTTTTCAATCCTCCCCGCCGACATTCTTCCAATTCAGATTTCCCCACCCATTCCTGTAGCCCAGACACGCGTCCTGAAACAACGGAACCCAGGGGATTAGGCAAATCGTGTCGTAACGAGATTGCTAAGCCCCGGAATTCTTCCTTATCCGTGTTCGACCCTCGTCAACCAAGCTACGTCAGATTATCTGCTCGTGGAATCGTTATTTCGGGATGTTTCAAAGAAACGTAGAGATATTGAACGGGCCCACCCTCTAGGTGAATTTCGGGGGATCGAGTGCGGTGGATGTATCCTTTGGAAATCCGACTTGCGGGAAGTCGGAAAGGTGAGAAAGTTTTTTTCTTATGGCGTTGCAACATATCGGAGAACGAATTTTTATAGAAACGCGGATTTAACCCTTCACTGAATGTGTTTTTTAATTGGGATGAAAAAATTGAAGGGAGACCAGTTTTTGCGTTTTATTTAAGGGAAAAATATAAAACTAAAAAATATAAACTTCCCATTTATTTCACAACAATCCAATATTTTCCAACTACGCGTTGCGAATATTAGAACTGATTGAATACTTTTCGCACGTTTAATGTAGTCCGTACGGATTTATTTTAAAGTTGAATTGAGAGAAATGAACGATTGGGACTGTAACTTGCTGCAAATGTAATTAAAACAAGATAAATAAAGTAGTGAAAATATAGTGAATGTGTAGAAAACGTCGACTTGATAATCTGTCTGACTATGGCTGGATGTTTCTACTTGAAGCAGAGATAGTAAGATGTCGAGACTAATGTTTATGCACAATACAAATTTTCCAAGTCAATTGTAAAAATCAGAATACACAAAAAAACACTCCCGTTTAATAATCTCAATAAGTTAATAAATCTCAGTCTAATCATAAACTGTAACCACCCTTATGGACGAGATATCAGGCTGAAACTTGATGGAGAGATATCTTTTTCGGCTGGATATGGAATGGTTAAAATTAATTAATTAAAATAATTAACCCTTCACTGCATGATTTTTTTAAGTGGAATAAAAAAATTGAAAGGTTGTATTTAAAGGAAAAATATTTTTTTAAAATTAAAACAACATTTTCAGAGAAATAAACATAATTTGGAATAGGAAGAAAATACATTCTCAGTTTTCTATATACCAGATTTGTTAACTGCATCAGATATGATGCACTATGCAGCGAAGGGTTAAAGTTAGTTTAGAGGTTATAAGTCATTAATATAAAGTATTAGAAGAGTTACTTTCTTTAGAATGTATTTCTGAAGACTTTCTGACAAAATGAGTGTATATCGTGTGACAAAAATCTTGCATCTTCTACAGTTCGCAAACTGCTGAAAACACGTTTTCCATTTTATCAATAGTTTTCGGTATGCCGTGTGTACGTCTGTATCTACGTCTGCAAATGTAAATGTTGCAACCCGCGGATGGAACAGAATGATAACGGAAGCAAGAAATGTACACTTTTGAATTACAAGCACCGAGCATTGTTAATTAAATTGTGTGATAATATATCGTGACTTACTGTTTGCGAAATGTAATATCGAAATTGATAAAGCGGCAATAATAAACATCCTATAGTTATAATGGAATTATTGAGAGATCTGGAGAACTATGGGAAAAGAGTTCGCTCATTTTACGGGAGAGTCGTCGGATTACGGTGTACAAAGTTAAAGCACAGTGCTCGTAACTTCAGATTTACATTCACGTTGCCACGTAGAAACTGCGGCGTTTGTAAACTTGGACTTACTATTCCACTCTCCATTCAAGTTTCCTATTGTTTTTATTATTCCGAGTAGCGTGGTTGTAAGACGATGTCATTCCGTGCTGGCAAACGCGTGCAGTTGTGTCGCTCTTTTAATCTTAATTTTTTACAGCGTTCATAGTAAACTATTTTTACTCGACTCGTTTCGATGCAATCATCAAAATTAGAATTTGCAGAATTTTTATAAAATTCGTTTGCCTCAGTATGAACGTGATTTCTTTTAATTCATCGAAGTGCATTAATTCCTCGTACTAAATACGTAAGTTCTCATTTAGATTTCCACGTAGATTTTTATCCTGCGTTTTCTTGCTCTTTTGATTCATTCAAACAAACCATACTCGCTTTTAACATGGGAATAGACTCTCGATGCTTTCTGCTTCATTTGCACACCTAATAAATTTCCCGTGCGCTTCGTGTATTATGTACTATTCTCTTAATTAGTTCGTTTCTCTTTGCAGCATACTTAATTATCGCGAATTCCTTTCATATTTCTCGCTTATCCCTTTGTCGGCGTGTCAAAGAACTGCTGGAAAGAACGTTCTAATTAAACTGGCGTGTTTATTCGTTTGCGATAAAAGCGAGTCGATGAAATACGAAGCGATTGGAATGTACACAGACTTATAATCATTACAGACATTGCGTCCAATCTCTCCATTGAAGTGAAACGATCATGGAATTTCGTGACCATGCAGCATAAAAGCTGTGTGTCCGAGTTGCCTGATAACAGAGTATTTTATAGCATCGTCTGTCCCCGTGAGCCACTCAATATTATTGTTCTAAATATTTAGAATATAAGTTATGTACATGTACAATACAAACATTTTATGTACACATCTACAATGAACAAATAAACACAATGTAATAAAAAAAACTGTGTCTGTTTATCTTATTTATTGAATCATCAATTCCTTCACAACTTCCGACTTATCGTAGAGTCGTACTACTGATTTCCATGAATATATGCTCCGTATATTTTGTCATTCAAAACTAATTTTCGGGTGTCTGGCTTTTCGCTGAGGTGTACTACTGAATTTCGTGCCACCTCTTTCGACATCATGTTCTCCTAATACAAAGTTAAATTTCCGAGGTTTCGGAAAATTTTCTCTATTTTTCGAGCGTCTGGCTTGCCGTTGAGTCGTACTACTGAATTTTCGAAATTTTTCGAGCTGCTGGCCTGACGTTGACTTGTACTACCGAAAATCCGGATACCTCCTTCGATATCATATTCTCCTAATACAAAGTTAAATTCTCGAGGTTTCGGAAAATTTTCTCATTTTTTCGAGCGTCTGGCTTGCCGTTGAGTCGTACTACTGAATTTTCGAAATTTTTCGAGCGGCTGGCCTGACGTTGACTTGTACTACTGAAAATCCGGATACCTCCTCGGATATCATGTTCTCCTAATACAAAATCCAAAAATTAAGAAAATTTTCCGAAAATTGAGCTTTGTACTAGGAGAACATGATATCGAAGGAGGTATCCGGATTTTCAGTAGTACAAGTCAACGTCAGGCCAGAGGCCCAAAAATTTTATAAAATTTAGTAGTGCAACTCAACGGCAAGTCAGAGAGTCGAAAATTTTCGAAAATCTCGAAAATTGGACCTCGTATTAGGAGAACATGATGCCGAAGGAGGTATACGAAATTCAGTAGTACAAGTCAACACGAGGTCAGCTACTCGAAAATTTCTATTTATCAATGTCTCACAATTCTTGCAATTCCAAAACAGTAAAAAAGAGATTCTACTCTATCGAAAATAGTCGAAGCTGTTAATCTAATTCTGATGTCGAATAGTGATGTATAGGGTGGGGGAAAAAGAACGCATTAACTGTTGTATCAAATATTATCTTTATTATACTTATTATAAATGGACGGAGGTCCTTTTACAAAAATCTTTACAATAGAAAAAAGTCTTAACGTAAATTAACTAAGAATGGACATGTACAAACACTGTTGGAATAAAGGTAATGATATTATAAGTTAATCCTACGTAATTTTCTGTTGAACGTGACAATACCATTATATAGAGTATGGACTTTGCAATAATTCGATTTATAGCATATAATAATCCATATTTGGATTTGCATTTAAGTGTTTGTAATATTCTTTATATTTTACAAAAAAAAAATGACAGTATTAAACGTAGACGAAGATCCTGGCAGAAAATGACATATGCCATACGTTTCTTGCAAGAATCTTTTATAAACGCTGACTAATAGCACCCTGTACATCTTCTAATATTGTCATCTGAGAAAAACCAGGGTGTTCCACTAAGCTCGGGCCCAAAGAAGCGAGCGACGATGCCGAGGTGTTAATAAATTAGCATCACGCCGGTAGTACATTAGCAGAACAATAAGGGAGTTGAACTGCGTCGGAGCAGGACCGTTTTAATATGCCGGCAGCTCGGTCGCGAAGCCAGCTGCTCGATTAACGTTTCGCTGTTATGCGCGCGAGATCCGCACCGCTCCGCACCACTCCGCGAGTAACAGGCAACGAACCGCGAGAGTTTCCAACACCGGGGTTGATTGCCACGTAGGGTGGGAGAAACCAAGACCCCCCTGATCCACCAGCCGCGTTTCCCCTGTGTAACGGCGTTTCGCGACAGCCGTTCGGCAGCCTCGTTTCTTCGTGAATCTCGCGGCACGGCCGCCTCGTAAAAAGCGGACGACACGACTTCGCACTTTGCTCGGGCGTAACGGTGCCGAACCGAGAGAGGGAAGCTCACGGAAACTGGTTGTTGTCTGGCCGGAACGCGGTGCCGATAAATTCATATCGGTACGCCCGGACTTCGACGGCAGCGGCGTCCATTAAACAAGTTCCCTACCTCAGAATCTTCGGATACTACTAGGAAAAGGGCAAGGTTAGGTTAAGTTAAGGTGAAGATTAAGATTTGTGTCCCCACTAGGGATGGGATCAAGTTCGATATCTACTCACGAATCATTTATGAGTATAAAACAAAGGCTGTACTACAATATGTGCATATTTATTTTTAAGTAATATGATGCCTATTCAATTTAGTAATAGACTTACAATTTTACAGTTGAATTTTGTAAAACGAGAAGTACCCAAAAAAGGTCTATTTTATGGAGGAATATTAATGTATAATGCACTACCAGACGAAGTAGAATGCTGTTCTAGTTTAGACGGATTTAAGAGAACGCTAAAGGGATTCGTTATATCAAATGTAATGTAATATAAATGTAATCGAAAACAGCTGAGAAAGCTAATAAATAATCGATATAATCAATTAAACAGAGGATGCGACCTATGTAGGAACAAGTATGGAAACCTATAACATTTAACAAGGGAATGCATGATAATGGGGGAAATGATCAGGATCAAGGATATAGTGAGCGGGAAAAAAGACAGAAATGTTGAAGAATGGTTGGTGAAGTTGAGGAGAAAGAGAGCATAAATATACCAAAGAACACACCGAACTAACAAAAATGCAACAGTTATTCATTCGTATCGCATTTACCGTTTTAATCCCGGCCATTTCTTACAAATAAACATAGTAGTTATAGGTCGAAAATGATGAGAAATTGCTATTTTTACCACGTTTTTATTAGCTCGCTTTCTTGTTTGTCTGTCTGTTTGTTTGTTTGTTTGTTCGGTGGCAAATTTTGCAATTGAT
>CM052322.1:2029411-2185609 GCA_028455615.1 Lasioglossum zephyrum | reverse complement strand
TTTTTTTATACTTTTTAGTCCGATTTAAAAACGTGGTATTTTTAAAAATTTATTTTTATTTAAATAATTATTTTTACCTCTGTTTCCCCCGAATCCTTTCCTTTCCGAGTTGTGCCGCGATCGGCCGGAACAACAGTACCCCGGGGAGTTCGAAATCTGTAGATAAACACTGATCTCTGCTCGTTTATTTACTCCGCGAAGTAGTCTGGTTCAATAATACCCGGGACTTCGAACAATTTTAATCTCCGGCGTAGTCCCGTGTCGTTCCGCTGCACGGCGGACGTGACCGGGGCACGAAGAACCCGGTTTAAGAACAACCAAGTCGATTTAAATAGCGTACGAAAGTTTTTCAATTAAGGGCCACCGTAATACGGATGTTACAATTATTGTGCAGGTTGCGTCTCGCTTCGCGCACACCTGCGCTCCGTCGATTTAATTGGTTAATGAGCGCATTTGCGTAATTCAATGGGGTATTCGAAACGAATGCAAACATCTGCACAACTTGTTTAAACCGTGCCCGCCCTACCGGAGCAGTTTCACGCGAAACTTTCTCCCCCCCCCCCCCCCCTCCCGTTGAAAATACTGTAGACTCTTCTTCGTCGTCGTTCTCCTTCGTCCCCGGCACGGTGAAAACAGCTGGGAAAGTTTCGAGCATCCCATCGAGCCTGGATACACCGGAACGACGCGACTCGACTTTGTAGATTTTCGATAGCAAGGAACAGGCTTGCATTAATCGCGCCTGCGAAGGCGTCTCGCGTAAGCATCGTTTAACCTTCGACCCGCTTAGTGCTCTTTCGGTGAAAAAGTGGTTTCATAAACGCGACGACGGCCGCAACTCGAGGGAATGTTCCCTACGCGGAGTGCCAACTCGCGTTACGACTCTCGCCGCGAGCCAAATGAACTTCTGTTCGGATGCTGAGGCGCGTCGAAAACACCCATCCAGCTTTTACTGCCTCCGTTCCCTCTTATTACCACAGTCTTTTTCCACTTTCTTAACGGGTCGCGGTAGTCGGCCATCGAGCTACCTGCGCGACCTTCTATGCAACAAAGTTTCCATCGATTAAGGTTTCTACGAGTCGTGAATAATGAAAATCACGCAAAAATGGGAGACTCAATTTTTAAGACTCCTTTTAAGGATTATTCGCGACCACTGCAGCGCGATTTTCCACCTCCAGATAGGCCCACATTTGCTAAATACAATAAACCGATATTAACCCTTTTTACAATTTCATATATTTTTTATTGCATCACATAGGACTCACAATCAGTCACAAAGTCTTTACGGGACTACAGGTCTCAAGTCAGCTGTTGAAACATAATTATACAATTCTGTAAAATATTTTATTCCACATGATTATAGGAATCTTGACCTTTTTTCCAATTGCATACATTTTTTATTGCATCACATAAGACTCACAATCAGTCACAAAGTCTTTACGGGACTACAGGTCTCAAGTCAGCTGTTGAAACATAATTATACAATTCTGTAAAATATTTTATTCCACATGATTATAGGAATCTTGATCTTTTTTCCAATTTCATACATTTTTTATTGCATCACATAGGACTTACAATCAGTCACAAAGTCTCTAAGGAACCGTAGGTCTCAAGTCAGTTGTTCTCTTAGAAGACAATTGTAAAATTCTGTAAAATATTTTATACCATGTCTACAGGCTGTTCCAATAATGGTCCAAACGTAGAGGGGATGATTCTACATTCCCTTTGATGTTTGAACCAATTTCATAAAAGTTACTCGTTTCAGGGGATGAATCCAAGGGTGGATACTTTGTCTAACCTAACAAGGAATGATGCACGAACACTATCAACATCAATTCCATGAACCGAATGCCTTCTTTCCAATTTTGTCCACGTTTTCGAACAAATTGACCACTGTGCGACGCTTTCCACTGAATTCAAACGACCTTCCACTGCACTTTAATTCCGAGAATGTACGCCATTAATGTCTCTATCTCCGTGGCACCGCGCAGATAAGTAATTGTTCATTTCTTGCATGACCCTGAAGCATCCTAATCAGGCAAACACATCAGGCATAAAGTTGCAGCATCAGTATGCAAGACTGTCGTAGGATCATAATTCCGTGAATGATAATAGAAACTACGGGGCAATTCGGTTCTACTTGTCCATTAACAACAATTTGTATCGTATTCGTACGTAACTTTGATGTATAATTACAATGTCGGCAATATTTACTGTATCGCTCAAACATTCACATTGTTTGTAGTATTGACGATATTTTGAAATAAATTGGAATTGGAAGTTATTGCAAAAATATGAAACGTATTCTTTGACAGGATAAATTGAATACGAATTCATTCAGCAATTATATTGTTACACATGCCGTTTGTTCTGGGGAAAAGTGAAAACAATGTAATTAATATTTCCATTACTATGTATGCGAAACGAATAACACAGTAGCTGCAACGTTTTGTATAAAACAATTTTGGTTATAATTGGTATTTATTGCTTTGAAAATTCGTTGAGGGTACCTGGATTTATTTTTCACATTTTTAAACCTCAAAATTGCTACATTATCTTTAACCTGCTAAAATGTGATTGAGATATCTTAATATATTTAATAGATATTAAAAGTATTGTATTAAATTTTTCTAATATTTCTTAAATTTCAATGTTGAATTTCCATTTACACCCCTGCTGCTTCAATGTAATTACTCGACTGCGGACGTTTATGTGATTTGTCAATTTTGTAGATAAATTTTAAGAAATTTGGAATTAAATAAAATCTTATCACATTCTGTCGAGTGTCGTGTTTTAATAGTTTACCGATTATTATTGCGGATCTTTACGCATTCATCGAAAAATTGAGTAGATGCAATTCAAATAAATATCATATCAAAGAAATAACATTCAATATCGATTCTACATTTTGCAATCGGCGCAGACAATTTTGATTTCGTATAAAGATGCGCAGATTATTATATTTACTTTAAGCTCGGTTCCCTTGTCCAATCTCTCACCTTCGAAACAGCCCTTAAAACCGACTCTGTCATTGGGTGACCGCTTCATCCGGCATAGTGATTGACTCTGTGCAATATAGTTTCCGGCATATGCGTACGATTCCGGTTACCACAGTACTCGCGAACACTACGCATGCTGACATCTGTGGCAGTCTGTAGCAACCCTTATCAACCATAGTTTGACGAGTCGGCCGCAAGATGGCGGCAGATGGCGTACTTTTGGGGAGGTTGGAGGGTTGCAGGAAGGGGTTGCGTGGCGGAACAGGGCCGTTGACGTTGCTCGGCGTCATTGACCCAAAATGTTGGCTTCTCCCGCCGCTGATCATGCCGGCCTCGCATGATTGCCCGGTGCTCTCTTTCTGTAAACTCCTGGTGGAGACGTCGCTCGCTGTTGGCGTCCATAAAAGAAAATCGGCCGTACCGGGTTGAGTTACGACGCCATCGAGGTCCCAGTGCCGTATATGCGCCGGCCATAAATATTTATCCGACGCCGGTCAGTAATGCCATGACGGGACCGATAAAAATGATTACGGCACGGTGAAAACCACCCTCTCGCGGCCTCCGCGGTCACTGGGAGTCGCGGCCACCGCCCTCGTAAATCGAATGTTGATTTGTTTCACGCAGAAAACGGTGTAATTCGCGTTCGGCATAGCGTCGTGAATTATTCCAACGCAAGTTACACCGGCGCTGTTAGGAATAGAACTGCGCGATAAGAAGAATTGAAGTTTTAATTTTACGAGGGCCAACGGCCGTATAACTTCTCGACGTATCGTCGATGTCGAGTTATTGTTTTCCGCGCGAGAATATCCGGCCCGCTCTTTGCCTCGAGGTTATTGCTACGAATTCCCGCGAAAAGGGGCCGCGCACCATGCAAAATTTAGGGGCGCGTCCGAGAGTTTGATTTAGCGTACTTCGGAGGCACACGCTTGAATATTACGAGGTAGTTGCGCAATGAAATTTTTCTTCGTTTATTACGCGCGATACGCTATCGGTCTGCCCACGGAAAATGCAAAATATATTCGAACCCGCGGAATTTGTATTCATGAAACTCGAAGCGGCGTTATGCGACACGAGCCCGCGTTTCCGGAAGTCCAAACAAATTGCTCCACGGTTTTACGAGCCGAAAATATTTTAGCACTGTTCTGTATTTTCTTTAGTCGGGATATTTTCTCTATCGATGCAGGAACCTTCGAAGAAAAGGTTTGCGAAAATGTCGATGGAAGAATTATTTAGCCCTTCGTCAATTGAATTTAAGCTTTCGTTTTTTAATTATTAACGCAGCCAAGGAAGTTAAGTAAAGATAAACATTGTTTAGAACGAATTATGTTTGAACGAGCTGTCTGTACATATAGCTTCTAATCAAAGTCGAAGAGAATTGTTCAAATTGTATAACAAAATTTTAATTTGTCGAACTTTGAAAATATTATCGTGAAAATCAAAGACAATTGTTGTATTTCCTACGTTGCTACCCAAGTTATTACAAAGACTTACTAATGAATTAGTAAACATTTACTTCTCCTTATAATTTATAAATATTTTTATAATTGAAAATAGCAACTTGCAAAGGAACAAAATCGTTTAAATTTTCTGTCCGGCACATGGATCGGTAAAAATCTGGGGCGAGAGCCGTTCGCAGAACATCGGTGAGATAAAGGCGAAGAATGACGTCCGCGAAATTTCCATGAAAATTAAAAAGTGGGTCGATACAGTCCGCGTGAAATTGACGTACGGCGCCCGGGGATATTTTCCTCTTGCCGCGACGCTCCGCCGGCGTCGCTGCAAGGATCGCAACGCCATAAATCAATTGACACGGATCTGTAACCTAACAAAAAGGTGTAGCGTGGCCGGCGGCGGCCTTGTACCTGTAAAAAGATATCGCGCGGCGCACTTTGCCGGCCAAGCGACACACCGAGCACGCCTGGCCGTGTACGCCAACATATTTTACTTCTGGACCTCGTTTCCCGTGGTCTTTGCTGTTCTATAATATTACGGTGAAACGCCGTTTTAGGTTACACTGTCGCTCGATCGAGTTTCCGACGCGCCAGACTGGAAAATAAAATCCTGACGTAGTTACATTGACTTTCTTCTGCCCGGTATACTTTATTCTTGAAAGGGCCGATCGAAGGGATTTTGTTACAGAATTGCCCCGTCAATTTTCAGTTTCATTTCTGAATTTAATTAATTGTGTTCTAGTTGTAATTTCAGAGCGAAAGTGGATGCTTCAAGCTTTAAAATGAGTCTAGATTTATTATTGTACGATTCTTCTTTTCCAAATTATGAATATAAAAGTTGATTATTATTAACGTACCATCATAAGCTATCATATTATCAAGTAGTCCCAATACAATCATTTTATACTAATTATGAGGAAATAAAAATTATTTTACTAAATATTTAGTGCGTCAAACGAAATGAAGTATCAGGAACTGTAGTTTTTAGTTGACTGAAAGAATTTCTCCGTGATTGTGAGTAAATATTTAAAAATATTCAAAGCCTAAACTTTGTGAAAATGAAAATTTGTATAAAGATCCGCAGTCAAGGGATGAAAATATCCGCGTTATATGAGGACAGTCGTTTCCAGAGTATCGTGTTATAAGAGGGCTCGCTGTGCCCTGTCAAAAGTGACAGATTCGGTTTCCCATCTGCGAATCCCGGAACATTGGATTCCTACGCGGACGCTAATCTGCAAATTAATGCGAACTGGGTGAACGCAGTTTCCGCTGGCTCGCCGACGTTCCTCCAGCTCTGTCTCTGTGCACCCTCCCCCGAAATACGAGGGAATCAAATTCTGTGACCCAAAAACAAAAGTTAATTAAAACGTTGGGAGTCCGCGGGTTTTCCAGCCAGCGCCGCCACGCCGTGCGAATATCCTTCTGACGGTTCGGGGCGATGATGAATCCCCGTCATTAACCATGGAGATGGAGCATCTCTTGAATAGGTGTGTGGGATCGTGCGAGCTCCTTTCGAACACTTTTGCGTGCGAACGCAACAGAAAATAGGTCGATACGATCTTATGGAAGCAACCACGCCGCGCATTTATTATTGCAAGAGTGCCCACCGTATGATCGCATCGACCTATTTCCCGCTGTGCCACCTTTGACCCGCGAAAATCCACCCCTAAACGACGCCCGGAAAAGTCGTCAAATTTTCGGTGGATAAGACTCCCCAAATTTTCATATGGGGTCACATCCTTTTAATAGGAATTTTTTTCTATCGAACTCGACATCGCCCAAATTACACACAAAAATGTTCTTAATTTGTTAAAATATAATATAATACTAACTGTACCCGTGACTTTGTCCACATGCAGCAACAAATCCTGGTTGATTATTAACGTAATTAAATTTCAAATCGTCAGGTGATATCAGATAGAGATAGAGATCTCATTTTTACAGAAGAAAATTGAATTAAATTAATTAAATTTGTTTACAAGAAATATATTTAGTACGATAGTTATCAGTAGATAGGAATAATTTTTTAATGAATTTTAGTGGAAATGTCACAAACAGACAGACAAATACGATTTTATTATATATAGAGATACATATAGGATATAATTTAAGAATGAAGAAGTTAATGAAACTTGACATTCGTTGCAGTGACGCGATCGTACAATGTTTAGCCCTTCGACCCGCCGGCCTGTTCTCAAAATAAAAGAAAAGAGCGTTTCCTCATCGCGAAAATTAATCAAAGTTCGCGGAGCTATCTCCGTCCAGCGGAACAACAAACTATTCTTCCCCGTGGTTGGTTGATAGCGTGGACTTGCCCGCAGAAACAGGAACAAAAGAGTAAATTTTCACTCAGCGTCCGGGCGGCGGCGAGCCGCTCGAAACCACCGCGAAACTTTTACCAAGAAGTCAGTCCTCGCCGGGTCTGAATGTTTCTTTAAAATGGACCGGAGTCTGTTGCTTAAGTAATTTCCGGCGGAAGGGACGTCTCGGTGGAGTTCGCCCCCCTTTTCTCGGTCTGTCCCTCCACCACCGCCACTTTTACACAGGTACGTTTCTCGGTTTTTTTTCCGTGAGAGTGAAATATAATGGCGGTGCGCGCGGTATGCGCGCGTGTCCAATCTCGAAAGCTACCATCCGGCTTTATCCCGTCCATCTAGGAGGCGAGGTTGGGTTTGGTGCGGAGGGGTGAGAGAAAAAAAGAGGGTGCTTTATTACTCGCAACCCCCGGCAGCAGATATCAGTAATCCTTCGCTTAATATTTTTGCGGCGAGACCCGAATTTGTTATGGTAATGCTCAGCCGTACATCTTCCCTGGCGGCTGGGTCAGACGGGTTCAACCCTTATGCGCAGGGGGGGTGAGAAAGACTGTCGGAAAAAATATGAAAAGTAAACAGGGAAGAAATAAACGTACGTAGTACGTTGGGTGGGGGGATGATCACTGTCGCTGACGACCTGTTAACACGTTTATGGACTGTCAGAGAAATATCGCACCCTCCGAGGGGTCAAATTGAATCATTCGCCGGGGAGGAGGCGTAGCTGAGCCGTTGTTTACGAGTTCCAACCCTCGTTACCGCCTCGCTCGTTATAACGCGAAAATTCTTTAGATTTAATAATATACAATTTCTCTAATTAAATACACGGGGGGCGCGTCAAGGGAAATGATTTCAATGCGCCCACGCCGTTGTCACGCGCGTGCTTTTAATTATTTTAAACAATCGCCGCTGGTGTTGTTACCATGCCCGACAGTGATATTGTGCCTTTTTGTTGGGACGGTCGCGCTTCAGGACGCGCCGCGGACAAAGATCAAATCTCAAAGGCTGCTGCCTGTTTTTTTATCTGTTTTTTTTTTTCGCGCGACGAACAATCATCTAGCGGGTTATAACGTTCTAATGTTTCACAGGTAAGGCGCGAACAACGCCGAGTTATTGCGTTCTGGAAAAATGAGCGAACGAGATCCGCCGCCCGGGGCTTATGAAATCCAAGGCGTGACAAAGTTAGCCCTCTGTCAATGGGCCCCGGGTCATTCGAGCCGCTCAATTCTTGTCGGGAATTCGCGCCTCCCCCAATCGCCAACGATTTTTGTCGACGTGCTACAAAGAATCGCCATAGCTCAATGCAAAATTCGGATTTCCGAAATTTAGTGAAAACGTACAATGTATTTCACAGCTACAATGATTATACTGCGTCCTTAACAGTTGTCGAGTAGTAGATATTTACTTCAATGCTTAATGATAAATACGGCTTAATGGCGTTTTATTATATTTTTAAGCTCATCAGTACACCAATACCAAGAAAATGTTTTTTTCAGACTGAATTGAAGAAACTTTTGTTACATTTCTTTTTCCAAATCACCCCTAAACTTTTTTAATGTCAAGATATACCAGGATTTTGCGATTTTAAATAAGGTTAAGTAATAAGTAAACGACCGATCTTCATGCAAAATAAAATTTTCTCCTGTGAATTGCAACAAACTGTATTTTTAAATTCCTTTAATGTTTTCACTGTTTCATATTACACCTATTCAATTTTGTAAAGAATGCATCAAACCAGCACTGACATTTTTACACGAAAAACGAAATTACTTTCGCAACGACCTAATAAAATTTATCAAATTAATTTACTTGTCGAATATTGCGGGAGGTGAGACATGCGGACAAGGTTGAACCCGAAACAGGGATCGACGGTGTATTCGAACGTCAGTAGGAAGAGTTGGCTGCCCGATAGGAGCTACAATCGCGTAAAACAGACTTACCAATAAATCTCGGGGGCTTTGGAGGGTGGTAGCCCCGGTCGGTTCGCTCTAGTCTAATTTGTGGATCGTTCAGTAAAAGGAAACTACGTCGTCTACAGGATGGGAGAGAAGAATTTATAGATACCCTAATACCGAAAACTCACAGTGAATAGTTGAGGAACAAGGGTGCAGGCGACCCGGGGGCTGAGGGTGATAAATTCTCGAACTGACCTGACTTCACGCGCGCGTCGACTTCCATAGGCAAACTCCGCCGATAATTCTTCGGCTGACGTAAATCAAAAACCCTAAGCGAAAAACCGCTGACAGGGGGGGGACGCTCTCGTACAGACCCATAACTCAACCTGATTATTACGATTGTTAACATATTAGATGTTTTCATCGAACAAAAAACACATCTACTTTTTCTATCGTCTTTGATGGCGTACACTAACACTGTCGAATAAATATCACTCATTTAGTTGAACCCTTCAGAAACCTACTCCGATTCTAACTTTAAGAATAAATAAATATATATCGTTCTTACCATTTTTCTTCTTCCGACATTTTTTTCGGGACACCCTGTGTATGTCTTTCCCCTGTAAACTAACTTTCTGTGAAAATTTCTGATTTCAGGCCAGAAAGCACAGAAGAGATATCCAGTGATAGTGTTCATACACGGGGAGAGTTTCGAGTGGAACAGTGGCAACCCCTATGACGGTACATTACTGTCAGCTTATGGTAACGTCATCTTCGTCACTATCAACTTTCGCTTGGGCATCCTCGGTAAGTGCGTTATGCGTAATGATCAATAAACTGAGGATATGTATAGAATGTTTAATTTTTTCAGTGGTAGTAACCTTCATAGATTTGAAATAAATCAAAATTGAATTAAATTCTGTGGAATTTTGTACTCTAACATTTTTGGAATATTTCTCAAAGCCATTAATTCATAAAGATCCGCAGAATCAAGGGTCGAATGGTCCTATTAACTCTGAACGGTTTAAGGGGTTGAAATCAGGGTAAATGTCAAGGAGAAAGCAGACTATAAATTTTACACAATTCATACAATACATCCCAGCAGAATAGTTGAACAAAAACTACCAAGTTTCAAATCAAGGGTCGAATGATACTATCAACTCTGTACGGTTTAAGGGGTTGAAATCAGGGTAAATGTTAAGGAGAAAGCAGACTATAAATTTTATACAATTCATACAATACATCCCAGCAGAATAGTGGAACAAAAACTACCAAGTTTCAAATCAAGGGTCGAATGATACTATTAACTCTGTACGGTTTAAGGGGTTGAAATCAGGGTAAATGTTAAGGAGAAAGCAGACTATAAATTTTACACAATTCATACAATACATCCCAGCAGAATAGGTGAACAAAAACTAACGAGTTACGCAAGTCGACTTGGAAACTGGCAAGAAGACCGGTTCGGAAATGTTCTAGGAAACGAGGGGATGGATTATAACGGATTAATGCAGAGCATAAAATGTAATCGTTTCGAAATTTCGTCAGGAAATGTGGAACAAGCATCGCTCGCGTCCCGACGCGAATTTATGAAATCTTGCCGAAGCCCTTGTCGACGGCATTCTGGCATGAAATCAGGAATTCTGCTTCATTAGCGTTCGCGCTCCGCTGCGCCATCGGTTTTTGATCTTCGACGAGCTCCTTTTTATTTCCCTCCCACGACTGTCTATCGATCCGTCATCTTACTACCAACGGAGAGCACCGCCCTTCCAATATCTTTTACAGTTCACTCGTATAAGTAACTCAGCCTTCGAGCAGCCCTTCCCTGTTGCAACCGAGAATTCCCAAAAGTTCTACGGAATTTTTTATCGTCCGGCGCGTTTCGAGGCACGATCCGCGAGTAACATCAATTCGCGCCGTGGTATGGAAATTTCTGTAATTTTAGTATCATTTCCGGAATTGCGGGCGAGCAACTTTAGCCTTCCCACGAATGTTTATTCGGCAATTTCAATTTCGCGCGGAGAAAAACTGCAGACTATGATATTCACTCCGTAACTATAAAAAATATATTTACCGTAGCTGTTCGCATTTCATCCCCACTAACATCTTTCTTTTTCAAAAACTATCCTTTATCAGCACTCTTCTACAACTGTCACGCGTATTCACAGTTACGGGGAGAATGTTGTAATCAGCTATTTGTACAATTGGTTTGCTAACATATTCCCCCGATATCATATGGAAACACAAGGGTGCCCCATCTTCTTGGTCCCGACTGTACCTGCGAGGGCGAAAAGAACTTTGTAGAACATTTTCGGTCGGTGTATGTCGCGAAAGAGAACGGTTGCTCGGCGAGAGAAGAAGCTCGCGGTCCGAGACAAAGGCTTTCTTCTGTCCCCGAAACTTCTCATCGATCCCCGGCCATTTTCCCGTGGCCTATATTTTTTTTCTCTCCCCCGTCTGCGACCCCTGTAACGACGATCTTCCGCCTAACCTTTCCCCTAAAATGATAACGCGAGCTTCGCGCGCGCAATGCAAATGGACGGACGTCGTGGCGCGAGCTGCGCCGGGGCTACATCCGACAAGTGGGGTGCTTTAAGAGTTGCGGGTAGCAAGGGGCGGGGAGAAAAAAGAAGCGGGAAGAAGAGATGGCGGAACCATAATCATAAATTAGGTTAAAGTGCCTGGGAAGGCGCTTAGTTAACTTCGCCCGCCGCCGCCAACCATCCTCTCCTCCCAGCAACCCCTCCGCGGCCCGCCACACAGTTAGTTCGTGAGAAGTCCGCGGATAACTTCAGCCCTTTGCAAAACAAGGTAGGAAAAATATGGCCGACGGCGCCGTGCTCGCACGAGTAAAAAGAACGATCCCGTTGCACGAGGGTAGTTTACGTTTCGGACTGATTTCTTGGTGCACAGGGGTAGGCTGTTATTTTACCTAAGCGTAAGAGTCTCGATATTTTAATGGAGGTAGTTACGGCTGATTCATTTCCCGCTGGATAGGATATTGTTCGCCGGCAGAGGATCTGTATTTCGCTGAATCCTTTGTGCCGATGTTTGCAGATGTTGTTAGGTCGTTCGGAAAGTAATTTTGCTTTTCGTGGAGAGATAGCATTGTTTCAGTTTGTTATTACTAGACCGCGGATCTTTATGCGAAATAAAAATGTTCTGCATCGTATGTGGGAAGAAGGAATAACATGAACAGACAGCGGATGTTTATAAGAGATAAATATTTTCTACCTGAATTACAACAAACTGGAGTGAAGTTAAAACTTATTTATTTTTCTTAAATTCTTCTAATGTTTTCACTGTATGAAATTACACCTACTCATTTCCCCATAGATGCATCAGATCCGCTGTCTAAGCGTAAAGTTTGATTTCATCCCTTGACGACTTTGTTACATTAAAAGCGATATTACAATATTGATGAATTTTTTAAAACTATTTTATTCACACCGAACGAGTTTCTTCAAAAATTGTAAAAGTTTCGATTTCCATTGTCTCACGCTAATGTTTTGCTTTTGCAGGCTTTTTGAGACCGGGAATCAGCGATAGCACCGCCAGCAATTTTGGACTGTTGGATCAAATAGCCGCGTTGCTGTGGATCAGAGAGAACATCGCTGAGTTCAGCGGCGATCCGAACAGCGTCACCCTTCTCGGACATGGCACCGGCGCAATTTTTGCTAATCTGTTGCTTATCAGTCCGGTGGCTAATAAGAAAGGTAACGGTTATAGCGTTGTCGCGTGCTCGCGACTTCTGCGGTGCCTGGATATTAAGGGAACGCTTTTAGGGGAACACGTAATCTCCATTTTCGCGGGGTTGATAAGGGTCTACTTTGAAAAACGTGAGGCTGGGCTCAGGAATTTATTGGACGAGCTAACGACAACAATCTCAAGCAATAATCGTGTGTTTTAGTTTTTGGGCGTATTAGGGGATGCCTCAGTTTAACCACAAACTCATTTTTTGTTTTCCATAAGTGGTATCCACAATTTTTTCAAAAATTTTTTAAAGAATGGTTTGACGATTCAACTTGATAAGATTCTGTAATAAAGTAGTCGGTAGTAGAATTGGCCAACAGTGGTCAGACATGTGATCGAATACTATTTCCATGATTTAGAATAAATTATACTGTATAGATTAACCTGATCAGTAGTTAGACTCAATGATGTGTCAGACAACACTTCTAATTGCAGCTGCATAATCTCTCCATTAAGACTGCATTTTTTAAACGATGTATAAATCAACGTTTAATCGAGTCTTATCTTTGGTGTTTAACTGTTATAAAATTTCTTCGCACACTCCGTCACCCATATAATATACACGTTACTATCAAATGAGATATCATCCGTGTGCTGTATCCTTCATTTTATTACTGTGATATTTCTAGACCAAGGATATAACACTTGGACATTAATGGACGTACTGCACGCACAAAGGTAACACAGAAAAGTGTGTTGCAGAAGAAACAGAAAATTGTTTGTGAACAAATTAGCCCTAATCTTTACCAGGAACATTATGGATATTTTTATCTGTATCAAAATTCTTCTGAATTGGGTAATTCTCGCGATTCAAGTAGTTTCACTCAATTATACGTCAGCCGAGTCTCTATCCGTTTGATCGCGTTCGCAAGTGAAAGAAATGCGACCGTATGGAGTTTCATAGAGGTCTGGCATATTCCGTATGGGTTCGTTCAGTTCACGGGGAAGGTCGCTAGAGGAGAGCACCATCATTTTTCACCTGCCACGGAGGCCGAAGGGACTATCTTCCGTCCGGCGAGGAGCACAATGGCCGGTGTGTCCGGTCAATAATTATATTGTGCAATGAAAAATAACCGGACTTAATATTTCGCGCGAGAAAGACAGCGAGGTTGTCAGATATCCTGGGGGGGATTCCGGTGGTTATTAATTGTCGTTGGTGTGCGCAGGTCTGTTTAAGCGAGCTATACTGATGTCTGGTTCGGCGTTGAGCGCGGACGCCATCGGGAAAGCGCCGTTGCAGATCACGAAGCAGGTAATGAAATCTTGTCTCACGAAGAAGAACGAGAGCTCGAAGAATTCGCATTTTCTAGAATGTCTCGGATGAACTCGAATCGAGTTTCAGCGCGCTTTTGACGCGAATAAAAGAGAAACGACGAAAGAGACGATCTCGATTCGAACACACGCGGGAAGAAATATCGCGTCTCTGTCGCGGAGGAACCGAAGGAATCAAGGGAGGTTCATTCCGTCTCACGAGGAATGATACGAATCCATTTTTCAGGTGGCGCACGCTCTAAATTGCCCTACGACCACCGACTACGACCTGGCCCTTTGTTTGCGCAGCCAGGACGTGAAAACGCTGCTCGATGTGAAGATTCACAAGCCGAAATACGTGCCCGCGTTCGCGCCCCTAATCGATAACGCTGTCATTCCCAACAAGCCGCTGACTTTAATGAAAGACGCTCAGATCCTCGGCAGGTACACGCTGTTATAAACTCGCTCTGCGTCTTCGACTTTATTCGATATACACCATTTCGTAAAAATGAAATACCACATAGAATACTAGAATACTAGAAGCCGAACGTGTGTCGAGTGTGTAGAAGATTGCTTGATTAATTTTTTTTTAATTTACTTTAATATATTTTTTAAGTTTATTGCTTTTGTTTTTATTTCGACTCCAACATATTTCAAGGCTGCCGCGGATTTTTTTGCAAATATCTCAAAAACTAAAAACAACCCCTCTATATTGGAAAAGGAAAAAGTTGTTCAGAATGTATTGCTGCATAACATATTAAAATTTCATCAAAATCGGAGTACGCAGACCTTTTGTATATAATTACCTAAATGTGTTCATTTCTGACAGTATCGTCAGAATTGCCGTTAATTATTTTATATTGAATCAGTTGCTTTAAATTTTTATTTAGACCAGTCTCATAGTTATGGAGTCATTTAAAAAAGTTTCGATGACGTTCGAACATGCTCGATCCGACCTTGAAATAATGAATACTTTGAAAAAATTTCAATATCTCTTGCTCGCCGTGAATTCTAATTTAATCGGCGAACCGAGGGTGTACTCTGTTCTCCATAAGACACGCCTGCCTCTTGATATTGAGCCTGATCGAGGCGACAGGCTGGCGCGAAGAAGCCAGCGATATTGAGTTTTCGTTTTTCCAGATTCGACTTGATGTACGGCGTCACCGAATCGGAGAAATTTCATACTCTGCCACCGGTTGAATTGTCGCACGGGATGCTGGACGAAGAAAGGGACCAGGAGCTGAAGGATCACGTGAAGGTACGAAATAAATCGGATCCGGGGTGAAATTAGAAGATGAGAATGATACGAGCCTCTGTGAAAATGGACAGATCTCGGTGGACCGGTCTAGAGAGGACGTACTAAAAAAAAAAGAAATCCGTTGAATAAATTTTGAGCGTGAGACGCCACCGGTGCTGGGTTGAATCTTCCCTCAATTCCGTATGCATTCCGCTGGTGGAATTGACGTGATATTTTCTTGGTCGGCAGGCGACGCACGAACTGGAACCGGAGTTCATTCTATCAAAGATTCTGGAACAATACGGCGATTTCTCGGCTGGTTTCACGAACGAGCATGCGACGAAGAATCGGGATCTGGTGTTGGACGCGATCTCCGACAGCGGTACCGTCGCACCATTAATAATGACCGCGAATTTACATTCAAGGGCGAACCCGAGAAGCTACATGTACGTTTTCTCGCATCCGAAGGCGATGCAAGACTACTCGGGCGTAAGTACGTTTTCTGTTCACACGTCCCGCCGTACGTTACCCCCGTCCGGGAAATTTATCGAGCGCCGGAGACAGTCAACGTTATCTTGAAAGAATGATTACCGGGGCTCTTAGCCAAGAAACTGCGGCCGCCCTACGAATCGGCCAGAACAAAGCTACCGCGTCCGTAATGTCTCTTCCCAACCCCCTTATTCATAACAGGATGAGCACGGGTTAATCAATTATCTCTTCTGATCTACTCAACAAATATTTACGAAAAAAATCATACACATACTACTCGATGGGATACACGACTGTGAATTTCTTCCGTATTTTTCACTGCGAAATCGATTTATCAAAAATTGTTGAATCTGAAAAATTTGATATCCAACTCTTCCGATGACATATGTCAAAGACTACATTTGATCAGCTATCTAGTACTTTAAAATTGCAAAAAATCGTAAAAACTATGAAACAAACAAATGCGTAAACGTTTGTCTGTATTTGATCGTGGAGAGTAGAACGTTGTGATTGCTCGGAGCGTCCGTAGACCGACATCATCAAAGCCGCAGTTTCACAGAAGAAATGAAAGCTCTTTACGACCCGTTTCATGAGGATCTAGATCCTCTTTATAACTCTGCAATAACAGATTAGTGCAAATACCATAAATACAACGCCTGATTGTCGCGAAACGATAAACACTGGATACTCGAGATAAACAAGAAACAGGACACTCTGTAAATATTTCTTCTGACCCGTGGAAACACATGTAAAACGTTCCAGTGTGTTCATGAATTCATTATGAAATAACCGGAAGACCACTTTACTCGCGGAGTGACAGCACGTGGAAGATACCCACAATTTCGACTAAAGTTTTCAGAAGCTTTTTACATCTCCTCGGTTTCTGTCAGTTGGCTTTAGTTTTCAGTTATTAGATTCGAAAGAAAACTGTCGCGTTTCCATTAAAAACTTTCGCGAACATATTTACTCCTCGGAGATCTGAATTATGTTATCGTTGTTTCTTCACCGCAACTTCCAATGTACTTGGAAACTGTTCGGACAAAAGTAAATTTTGAAGAATATCTTTAGGTCACCGGTGGATCTGAAAAGGCCATCATTAAATTCCCAATTGTGAACAAATCTTCAATATTTGAGGTAATTTTATAAAAAAAAAAAACAATAAAAATATCAATGTGGACCCAGTTTGAAGCTCGGAGCTTTCCAAGAACATCTCATTTTCGGCTTAGATACTTTTAGATAAAATGATTCTGTAATAAAGTAGTCGGCAGTAGAATTGGCCAACAGTGGTCAGACAAACAGGACAGTTTGAGATCAATTCTGCACTACAAATTAGAACGATATACTTTTTCATGTGCCATCTAATTTGTTAGGATTCAGTAATCCTTTTTAGGACTCAAGGTCGTTCAAGGTCAACTATGGAAAATGTTCTACAAATGATTATCAAAAGGGTTTCGTGGGTGACACCAGGGTCTCAGCCGTGAATTTCGTGTTTCCCTTTCCTCCAGAATTGTGGGTGCGTTTCGAGTGTGGGAGAAAGTGGGGTAGGTTTCTTTCCGGCGAGGTTGGTCTGAGACTGGGCCGTGTCTCGGAAGCTTTGCAGTCTCGCGGAGACGGCAGTCTCTTCCACCGGCTGACAAATTTATCCGGGTCAAGGATCTCGGAAGCACGGAGAAATATTACGGGCGCACATAAATCGCGGCCGTAGGCGGCTCTTCCCTTTGCGTCTGCCTCGGGGACGAAACTGGAGCACGTACGATTAGACGGTGTACTTTGCATTTTATTCATTTTATCCGCGCGACGCCATGAAACGCCACGCCGCCGTGGCACACAGGATTCCTTTAGCCGAGGGAACAGGGAGCGTGACCTACTGGCTATTCATTGTATTCGCGGCCGCGCCGACCGGCCGGGGGCTGAGAAATCCCGGCTACGGAACCCATTTGGAGCCCGGCCAACTATTTTTATCGTTGCTGCGTGCCGGCTTGTTACGCTCTGGGTACAGTGACCGGCGGTGTCGTTAAACCGAATGTAACAACGTTTCTGGTTTTCAACCCGGGGTTAAAGGGCTGTTGGTACCATTGGCCGCGGAGTTTACGGACGACACAGACGATGCACGCTACGCGACATTCCTACGTCGCCGGTCATTCCTGCGGATTGCATCTTTGAATCGAGAAACTTGTTTCCCGGCAATCATGGTAGTGCATGGTTAAATTTACATCCGCCAGGAGACTGATGAACGCGTCTTTCTTGCCTCATACGCGAAGACAGTAACGATAGGGAGTGTCAAAGAGACTCGGGGTTCATCCTGTGATTCATCTCACTAGACCTATTTAAAGTTCACGTACTCAAATTCTCAAATTTTTCGCCCGGTATCATATCTGATAAAGTTGACAAATCTAGTATATAGAAAACGGAGAATGTATTTTCTCCCTATTCTAAATTATATTTATTTCTCTGAAAATGTTGTTTTAATTTTTTAAAATATTTTTCATTTAAATAAATCTTTCAATTCTTTTATTCCATTAAAAAAAATCATGCAGTGATGGGTTAATTATTTTAATTAATTAATTTTAACCATTCCATATCCAGCCGAAAAAGATATCTCTCTGTTAAGTTTCAGCCCGATATCTCGTCCATAAGGGTGGTTACAGTTTATGATTGGACTGAGATTTATTAACTTATTGAGAATATTAAACCAGAGAGTTTTTTGTGTATTCTGATTTTTACAATTGACTTGGAAAATTTGTACTGTTCATAAACATTAATCTCGACATCTTACTGTCTCTGCTACAAATAGAAACATCCAGCCATAGTCAGACAGATTATCAAGTCGACGATTTCTACACATTCACTATATTTTCACTATTTTATTTATCTTGTTTTAGTTACATTTGCAGCAAGTTACAGTCCCAATCGTTCATTCAATTTAACTTTAAAATAAATCCGTACGGAGTACATTAAACGTGCGAAAAGTATTCAATCAGTTCTAATATTCGCAACGTGTAGTTGGAAAATATTGGATTGTTGTGAAATAAATGGGAAGTTTAAAAATGCCCGACCGTGCCGCGAGCCTCTACGGCAACAGTTGTTGTTTTGCCGAAAGTTGTTTTCGTATAACAATAAATTTCAGTTTTCACAATATACGCTAGCCGCGTTGTTTTGCTACACTGTTTGCCGGAATTTAACAATGCTGGTTCATGGTTTCAGACCGGGGAGAACGCTATAAATAAATTAAGATACAAAGTTCCATATCCCCCGTGTTCTCCCGATTCATTCCCAAAAGGAAGTGACGAACTTTGCGAAAAGATTTAATAATGGAACATAAGAAAACTTTTATTATCAAATCTTTCCCTCGTACATGTTGCAATATAATTCACGGAGGTGCCAGAAATAAACTACTTATATCTCATCATCAATTTCATCGTATTCATTTTAGAATCTAATCCGATCAGAGTGGGGGTAGCTTTTTCCCCTGATCAGGCGACGAGAGCAATATAAACGACATTTCGGTTCCGGAAGTTCCCCCATAAATCTCGACAGAGGACTGCTCGAGAACTCGAGTATCGATCTCTGTATCGTTAAGTATGACGCATTCGCGGTTCGTTAAATTAGTAATGAAATATTTGCGATCGTGAGCGTTGAATGTTTCCGGTTCGTTTTCTCGAATCGGACGAACCGGATTCTTGCGAATAGGGTCAGCTCTCGGCGGAAATATAATATTGCAATTATAGAAGCAATTACTCCGTTGAATGACACGGTGGATACGTTGTGCTATCCGTCGAACGTATCGATTGTCCGTTGGTTCGGAATCGGTGCTCTCTATAAGTTGACTGGTCGGTCTCCGGAGGGCCCCGGTTAGTAGCCCGGAAGTTAATAACGGTCGAGGACGTCGGAAGTGTTCTCGGCCCTTCTTCTGAACCGCGAAATTTCGGCGAGCCAGCGAGCAGCGCGCGAAACTTTGTTTCTCGATGGGACCTGTATATATCGAGTGGCCTCGTTATCTTTGCAGCAACAACGGCAGCGCGCCGTGCACGGCGAAGAGCTGCCCTACGTGCTCGGTGTGCCCCTCGACGGGAATAAATACGACCTGCGACGCCGATACAACATCGGCGAAACTCTGTTCTCCGAGGCCATGATGAACTGGTGGTGCAGCTTCGCCTACGTCGGGTGAGTTACCCACCTTCAACGTTGCTCGTGACATTACCTCGTTACCTTCAAGGTGATCAGTTACGTAACAAGAGATCCCCGGGTAAAAGTACATTGCCAGACCTAATTAAATAATTCGACGAACAACGGCAACTTCGCGCACACGAACCGCTGCACCCGCATTTAACACCAGCTTTACGCACCACTGAAAACGACTATAATGTTAGTCGACTGCGGATCTCCACGCATTTATGCCGTCTGAAAACTTTCTAAAATTGTTAAAAAAATTTATCTTTCAAATCTTAATATCTACACCAAAATATTAAGATTTTGGATTTAAAATATAAATTCAATATTACACTTCAACAATATTCAATTTTTTATTTAAATTCGATAATATTGAATTTTTCATATAAATTCATTTATTGCCTTTCAACAATATTAAATTTTTTGTATAAATTCAATATTGCCCTTCAATAATTTTTCTGTATAAAGAAAATAATATTAAATTGTCTGTATAAATTCAATTATTGTGTTTTAACAATATTAAATTTTCTGTATCAATTCAATATTGCCCTTCAATAATATTAAATTTTCTGTATAAATTCAATAATATTAAATTTTTCATGTAATTTCAATATTCTCCCCAATAATACGAAATTTTTATATAAATTCAATAATTCTTCAAATTATACGAAATTTTTTATACGATCGATTTTTTAGCATATTTAGTTATTCCACATTTAAAGACTAACACCACTGTAATTAAGATTTTAACTAATTCCGTTTTCTTAAAATTTGTCTACGACCATTGAAATTTGCATGAACTTAAAGATTCCATGCTCGTAGAATTTCTGTTTTTATTAGCAAAAATTTGAATTATATGACTTTCTATGACTCTATCTCAAATGAGATTTACACCGCATGAAAAATGTTGGAAGAAGCAAGAAATAATAGTAATTTAAAATTTCACACAATTTTTTCCTTCGGGCAGTGCATTTTTAACATTGCGCTGAAAGAAACCAAAAGGTGATGGAAATGGAATTATTTGTCAATACGATTATTTTAGAATACACGAGTGTTATACGGGATGTTCCAGAAACGTCGGAAGACCTTGAAAGGGGTTGTTTCTTAGGCGGCTCGTTCATGTTCTCGAATTCTTTGAAACTCCCGCTAGTAATTCCGTGCGCGATCACTTTTATTCGGCGAGTGTTCTCTGAATTATTCTACGAACGAAAACGAACGGGCACGGGTACGTTAATCGGTTATCGATCGACACTCGCGTAATCGTGTTTAACAATTTATAGAACCATACGAACGTCCCATAAATAACAAAACTAATTGAACACAAAGCTCGGACCATCTCATTTAGCTTACGTTTTAATTATAGCAACGATACTCGGTGTGTATGTAGATTATTGCTATTAGACGTGGTAATGTGAACAGTGAATATATATTCGACGAAAAATATTTGATCGAGGCATGGTTCATGGCGGAACCGTGAAATGCAGAGGTTCCGAAAATTATTAAAACAATTTTCTAAAATTCATTTGTAGATCTTGCTAGTGACCTCGATGAGAATTCGACCGTCATAAATAAACAACAATATAACAAAGCCTCTACATTTTTGTCCTAGGAATTTTTCATTAACCCTCATCCGTTCCTCGTGTCAATTAGACACAGTTTTTCCGAAATAAGTTATATACTGTTTTGTTATTTGTAGATAAATTTTTCCGAGACTTTGTGCGACTTTTGTTTTTTAAATGTGGAACACATAACTGAAATACCTAAGATGTAAATGTTAACTGATCAATTTGATTAAAAAAAACATTGAAATTTTGTTTATTTTGGGTCACTATGTCAATTTGACATCGAGGAACGTATTCAGTTCGTGAATTGTGGGACGTACGAGTTCAAACGTCTCGAAACATTGAAAATGGACGTTTCTCGACTAGATTCGAAACCACAGAAATCGTGAGCGACGCGTTTGGCATTACTCACGTCCCCTGGCTATTGTTTACACGACGACCGCTTGGTAATCGGCGGGTCCGATCGGGTCCCGGGGATTCGAGCTTGTTTCACTTATTAAATAATAAATTTGAAAATGGCCGGGACGACGGGGCACAGCGTTCGACGCCGGAAAACATTTCGTTTCCACCCCTCGACTCACCCCTTCTACTCGCCGGGTTGTGCCGGCCCGAGCGCGTTTACAGTTTTACAATAAATCCCCGCCGAGTTTTATAGAAATTCCGGAACAATAGGTCGTACACGTGACAACCGGTGCCGGCGGAGAAACAATTTCGCGGGGTTCCGTGCTCCGCCGGGAAATTTTCGCCAGTCTGAAAATTCATTATTAACCGGTGCCCTCTCCACCGTCCTTTCTACCTTCCCCGCCCACGCACGCTGTAGATCAGTGGAGGGGCCACTCAATTGACACAAATAAAAATGACACAATTGTTCTAAATATTTTTCCTGGTAATTTGATACACTTAGCGAAAGTGCTTTATAAAAATTCATTAACCATTCTTTATTAACAACAAATACGGTCGATGGAAGAAACATATGTAAGTCAATTTACATTTTGTAAAGAGGAGCGGAAAACGCGTTGATCTAAGAGTCGCTGCAAAATTATCGGCAAGACGTTAAATTGCTCGTAACGGGGAAAAACGATTTTGTAAAATGACGATTTTGAAATCTGTCGAGGAAATTAGTAAAAATTCCGTGTTGAAAGGTGGGCACCGTTTGATTCTGAGCGAACTGTCATCGGTGCGAGTAACTTTCGAACCGGAGAGCTTTTGATAGCGTTACGAGGCTCGCGATCCTGTTTCGCTATCGAGACCGGCTGCCAGCAATTTGACGCTTGTTATTTTGTCACAGGGCATTGGCGAATTAACGGGCCGGTACATCGGCCATTTTAATTTTCCCGATACAAGCGGATTACCTATATACACGAATCACTCGCGCATTTCATCTCGATAGATTGGAAAGAGGGCGGCCAGCCGCCGCGACCCTCCTCTCCCAGGCCAATCGATTTTCCCGGTTTTATCTTCGAAAGCACGAAAATTTCCCTCGTGTTTCCACTGGGAATGGACCGCACGTTAGGAGATCATTTTCGAAAATAAACTCCGACCGGCCCGGTAATTGCTCGGCACGCTCCGTTTTAGTCGAGAATGGCTTTCTTTTATTTTTTTCTCTCTCTCCCTCTTCCTCTTGCCTTTTTCTTTTAATCGTCTCTTTTGTGTTAATTGTTCGATCGAAACTTCAGGCTTCCTTCTATCCGGAACACACGAATTTATATATCTTGCAGCTCGGATCAGAGGCGACCGTACGGCAGAATTATATCTTTGTCGGCGCCGGAAAATCACGTCTATTAAAATATAATATGCCGGGGAAATCGGACGGAAAACTCTTGATGGAATATCATTCCCGGTGCGGTTTTTCAGCGTTTTAATTAGGGACGCCGAAGTGGAGGCATTGCGGGGCATCGACGCACGGTTTAATTAAACATTGCACTTTGCAGTAGACAACTTCGTTTGTAGTATAACCAGCCGATATTTTCCGGTTTTTCTTTTTGTCGTTGGCCCCTGTCGATCCCAAACTGCAACCTTTAAAGATGCGCGATAATAAAAAAATTTATAAAAAATATGGAATTCTATAGTCGGAAACTATTTCTGCTATACTAATAGTCTTTAAACGTTCAAGTTTGCTACGAGTGAATTGCACCGAATTTCATATTCTATGTATACGCAGGGTGTTCCAAAATTATGATGTGTTCGTTCAGCTTGTTCAGCAGCTTTACAGTAAATACAGTTAATATAACGTATAATGATGTTACGGGTGGCATTCATCCTCGTGGAGTGAATCACCTCCAACGACTGGAACGTAAATATTGCTTTTAACAACATGAGTTTTAAAGGAGCAAATATTGTGATAAAAAGGATTCCCCTTTTCAAGGTTACATCTTCTAAAAGGGTTTCGCCGGATAAGCACGGAGTTCGGCTCCAGCGCCGTTTTCCAGTATGCTTGTTTACAGAATAGTGTACCTTGTGCCTAAAATATCATTCTCAGAAGTTTCAGATCTTTACCTCCTCCGTTAAGGGAGATACGAGGGTGAAACTACCTAAGTTTATACATTCCCTTCCTGAAAATTGCGCAAGATTCTCCGATGAATTCGAAAGCAAATAACATTGACTACTACAATATTTCCAGAATGAAAATGTATTACCAGTGATGAAACAGAAAAAGAAATTTGGTTATTCCTGAAAAGAACTGTTTAATCACCAAGTGGGTTATAACACTTATATTGTTAACATGTTGCATGATTATTAGCATTTTGAATTTTATGGCCTAATAATTTACTTAAGGGTTAAACGATATCTACTAAAAATGACTAGTATTACTTTCACCCTGTATGGACGACTGTATTGTAATAGTAAAAAATTTCTAAATTCTTCTCAACACTTTGATTGTCGAATACAACCTCTAAAAAATTCCAGAAAATTAAAATGATCTAATTAAATAAAATTTTAAATTTACCTTTCCCGAACATATTTGATAATCTCGAACACGATTTCAACCAGCGTCGTGTTCAAATCAGTTCTCAATGTTCAATTTACACAATTAAGTTTATACATAGCAACTAAGTACTAATATCCTTTTTTCATACATATTTCAATATTTTTTAGAGGCAAAATTCCTTTGAAAAGGGTCCAAACCATGACCGAAATGATAGGGAAGAAAAAGTTTAAATTGCGAAATTGCTAATTAATTGATCGAAACTGTGCGCCGATAACAGCTTTAAATCAAATATTTTATAATCCACCGAAAAGTCGTTTAAACTAAAATGATAGCATGATAACCAGGGAACCGAGATATTGATTAAACCTGAATTAGAGTGCGGGAAGGTGTCCCACGTCCTCATAAATAACGCAGCCTCGAAGAAAGGTATGCTGGGGACTCGACGTGATCCTTCTTTCCTCGATCCTTCTTTACCCCGCCGTCGATTCCTCTGATTGGTCCGGTTCTGTCTGTGTAACAAATCTCTGTATATTCTAACCTCCGAACGATATCTTCTTCTGCAGGATCGGTCGGTGAGACCTGTGGACCAATCGGCTGCATTGACTCCGAGTACAGAAACGATGATTAGAATCCAGCAGTACTGCGCTCGGCTGTATCCATTTCCAGGATCCGGCCGCAATCTTGCCTGTCCTTTTCGTATCTCGATATCGCAGAGCATAAAACCGGGAAGCCGGTGTCGCGAATGAAACGAATAAATAAATTTTTTTATTAGCCGAGGCCCCATTTGCTCGCCACGGTCCGTCGTTCCAAGGAAATCGAATCCTGGAACGGGAAGCGTAATCGAGATTCTACGGTGTGTTCTCGGGGAACTCTCGCGAGGACATTTTCAGCTGTAACTCTCTCTCTCTCCCTCCAGAACAGAGAGCAATATCGTTTCGCCGCCGCTCAAATATCGGGAAACCGGCCCAATATCGAAATTTTGATGAAGGGTAACTTCGCCGGGCTACGGGTTACGCGATACTCGCGTCTTCGAAGTTCGAGTTACTCGATTCTTTCTCTCTTTCCCTCCGAAACAAGTATCTCAAATGGCGAGGCGATTTGCCGGCGTAGAACGCCACGATTCTTCGCCGGAATGCGTTCCAGGGCAGTTCTCGCCACTCGTAAAATCTGCCGATTCCAGACCCGAGAACTCTCGCGCACCTGATTCTCATCGCACCCGCCCGGTATCGCCCTTGTCCCTCCACTCTGCCCTTCCCCTTCCACGACTCTCTTCCCCCATTTACCGGCAAGCATCCCCACCCTCTCTCCTCGGTCACGTGACACGCTTTGTCTTTGTCACAACTCTACATGCCTGTACAATGAAAACTTGGGGAAAATCAAGTATACCAGTTGGTTGCAAACGAAACTATTAAATTCTTAAATTATAACAAAAGCAATGTATCCAAGTATGTAAAAATCTCAGGATATTCTTTTTCCGTTTTTGCTTTATATTAATTAGGAGTTTTGTATTCAAGTAATAAATAAACCACCGTCGAAAATTTATACAAAAAATAAGTCTACTTCGTTAAATGTAAAAAGGAATGAAGACTCTTCCTTTCTCGTATGCAATGATTTCAGCAAACGGTTCAATCGGACAAAAATGAAAAAATATATCTTATAGGTTTCTATTCTAACCCACCCATCCAAATACGTAAAAGTTTCAGGGTATTTTTTTACTGTTTTTGTTATACATTAATTCAAAGTTCTGTATGCAAGTAATAAATAAAATCTATTTCCTTAACCCTCATACGTTCCTCCAGGTGAAAATTCACTCATTCAATATTTTCACATACTGTAAAATCCTTTCATGTCTACGTCGCGTCGTGAGATGTATTTCTTTAAAATTTGACGGTATAAAGGAAACATAACGTGTTGATTTAACGTGTAAAATAAAAATGGGTGAATTGTTATCCTGGTTTCTTTTATGCAGCTATATTCTGGAGCGTATGAGGGTTAAATGTAAAAAACGAATGGAAACTCTTCCATTCTCCATCTCGTGTGCAATGATTTTAGCAAACGTTTCAATCGGAAAGAACTTGAAAGACATATCTTAGAGGTTTCCCTAAAAGTAGAAACTATGGAAATGTCGCAGACAGTATTCACAACTCTTATAGCCGTTAGACCGCATCCACTCCCGCGGTTGATCTTGATTCCCGTTTCCTCGATCTCGAAACCGCGAGACAGTGGTGTTCGTCGAGACGTGGCAAGAAACGTGGAAAGAATAGAGGGTACAGACCGTTTAAAAGTCGTCGCTGTTAATGGTCCGCCGTTGTTGCCGGATGCAGAGCGATGCGCCACGCCCTCTGCTTATGCATCGAGTGCATCGCGCTGCAACCCCTCCACGAGACGTATTCTTACGAGGAGGACACAGTGACACGCGCCGATATCGATCAGACCGCGTCACGGAGCGTGCGGTGCACAACCTGTGCCTGTCTTCAGTCCGCGTGCATTAAACAGCTTTGTTTCGCTTAATTGGATCGACCCAGTTCTTCGGGATCCGATGCCATGTCGCGATGCATATGCATCCCATGCAACGGGAAATCGCGGGTTCATCGAGCCTGCCAGACAGACGGAACGCGAACCAGTTGTATCCGCGATTTGAAAGCCACCCTTCGATATTCCGTGGAAGCAAATCGCTGGTAGCATGATCCACGACTTTCTTTGGACGGATCCATCGACCGTCTAGTCGACTGATATGTCAAACAGATTCGTCTCTGCTCGTGGAATCCACCGAGCGATAAAACTGAACCGCTACATCGATATTTACATTTCTCTACGGCGATCTGTCCGGCAAATGGACACTTAACCTGTATGCCTGATGATTCCATTGCGAATGTTTATACAATTTTTAATTTTTCTAGACCAATTTCAACATATTAGCTATCGGTAGTTTTTTCATAATTTTTGAAATTCAGACTTTTTTAATGGATCCCTCAATAGCAACAACTACCTCAATTGTGACCAACAAAACTCACCCTTAACCCTCATCCGTGCATAATTTTTGAAATAGAGATTTTTTAATAGAACCCTCGACAGCAACAACTACCTCAATTGTGACCAACAAAACTCACCCTTAACCCTAATCTGTTCCTCAGTGTCAAATTAACACTGTGATAAAAAAATCGATAAAATAACAAGTCAAATAGTTCCGATGTTTTTTTTCATTAAAATTGATGAGTTTACATTTGCATCTTAGATTTTCTCATTAACCCTCTTACGTTCCTTAGGGTGAAAATTCAACCATTCAATATTTTCACATACTATAAAATTATTGATCCTTTTATTTATGTCTACGTCGTGAGACGTATTTCTTTAAAGTGTGACGCTATAAATGAAACATGATGTGCTGATTTAACGTGTAAAATAAAAATGGGTGAATTGTTATCCTAGCTTCTTTTACGCAGCTATTTTTGAGGAGCGTATGAGGGTCAATAACGTATTTTAATCACTTTGTTAGTGTGCACTACTCTACAGACCAGAGTCAACAATACCGACTTCCATCGTAGCGGGCAGCTCTTATTGCCAATCAAATCACACACAGCACTCGTTTGTTCTTCAGGAACCCGAATATCGCGAAGCGGTACCCGTACCTGACGGACGGATTGAAGGAATGGGGCCAATACGAGATTGAGTGGCCAGAATACGATCCTCGTAACCAGACCTACTTGAATTTGTGTAAGTTCATGCGACGCGTCCATCCAGGAAGCAGAAGAAATTTGCATCTTCCTTACGAAACGTTTCGAATATATTTTCCAAAGCGTAGATTTCAGAAAGTCCTGAAAGTTTATTGCTGACTTGTGTTCACCGAAAGCATGAATTTTTTTGTGAAAGAATTTCATTCCCCGCAGTAATATTACCTGCGGATAAAAACAAATAACGAAAAGTCGCTTTCCATTTAGTATTTCATCGTTTCTGGCCCATTTTCGGGAACTATGGATGCAGAAAAATCGATGGCATTCGGTCGACTGTATCGAGCAATGAAACTCAACCGAGAGCACTGATATTTTTATTGTTGACGGATTCTTGCGTTTAGTGAACGCATATATAAAGTAATAGAAGAGTGGAAATATTGTTATGAGATTAATGTTTTTCGTTGCTAATGATTTTTTCATCGTCAGTAAATTTTTATTGTCGCTGTAGCGATTCCACCGTGGACTGGCTCGCATTATCGTGCACCGGAGATGCAGTTTTGGAACGAGGACCTGCCGTACCTGCTGCAATATCCGAACAAAGACCCGCTGCAATTGACGACGAGGAGGCCGCGACCGCCGATTCTTGACATAGCGGACGGGATTGGAAAGTACGCGAACGCGAGCACCAACAGGAACCACGAGACCTACGTCACCAGGTCGGTAACGAATCCGAAAGCCGTCGATTTCTGTCGCCTTTCGCTGGGAGCACAAATTTAGACTCAGTCTGGGAATCTGTCGAGAACCGTCAACTGGCGTTCTAAACGCTGACCGGGGTTTCTATTTCGTTTTCGAGTCGATCCGAGCTTGTCATTCCGACGAACAAAGACGCGCATTGAAGACGAATTCCTGGAGACATCAGCTTTTATACTAACTACTTGTCGAGAAGTCAATATTGTCAGCACGACAAGACAGAAAATTTAGCGATACAGTTACTCGCAAGGGTGGTATATTTTTTAAAAAAATTATATTTTTAAAAATCAATTTACGCCGAAAGATTCGTCGTTCAAAGACGCACAAATTGGATTTTGAAATTTTAGTCTGAGCCTAATAATTTGGGAGATATTCGATAAAATGGGATATCAAAATTCGGAATTTTTCTGTGCACCATCTAGACTGAGAATATATGCATTACTTGAGACGCGTAAAACGTCAACACACTTTTCAAAATGTCTACATCGTAAGGAAATAAAAGCGAGCTTATTTGACCGCGATAAAGGACCGTTGAAAATGTGCAAAAAGTATTTCGAAGTGAATTATTACTGCAATAGATGCTTGATTAAGTCGGGTGTTAGTAATATCTCGTGAAAAACATTCCTTCGGCGCATCGCGTGCAATTCTAGCTTTCTAAAAAGCCCGGAGGATGCGTTAATTGGAAAATTAAATAGACTCATTTCCGCGTACCTTTATGCAGGCACGCCGGTATTGTTTCACACCGTGGGCAGAATATTTAATGAAACGTCACTTGCACCCCGTTGCATCCAACCCCCATCCTCCCTCGAATGCTTAACTGTCTGCACGCACCAGTTGAATGGAATTTATTCAAACGTCTGGCCAATGAACTAACAGATTAGCAATTTAGAGTTTCAATTACGCGTACACCTCGTGGCCGCCGTGTTTCCCCTTCAAAAATTCAATTGCTCATGCACGTTTCCAACAGACAAAAAAAATATACGATTACCTCTTTGCTCCGTGCCTGAAACTGCTGCAAAATCGATATAAGAGATTAAGAGATTAAACACCTCGATCCAAATTACAAAAACATTCTGTTGCGAAACATTAATAAAGTTTAAAATTTTGTTCACATTTAACGTCACATAAGTAATTAATTAATGAATATACCCTATGGATCGAGTGGACGAGGTTTTTTAACAGTATAACAATAACAATGCTTTTTATATTTTCGAATTATTCAATTATTTGTTTAAAATTGTACAAGTTGGATGCGTATGCCAGTCTGTCGACGGTCGGCAAAGGGTTAAAATTTTAATGAAAATAAATAAAATAAATCTTAACTGTGTAAGATGATTGCATAAGTTCGTGGCCGATTTTCGTAGATGTCAAAAATTTTTCTACAATTGATTAACAAAGCTGAATATAGGGTTTATACAAAAACCGACAAATCCTAGCTGCATTCTTTCATATTTAACCGTTGAATTTACTCTTCAGATCGGTCACGAACTCGCGCAATCATCTGACATTTATAATAGAATTAATTAATCAGCCACTTACTTCAGACCCAACTATCGCGAGTCTCTTGAAAAGAGTCGTAATACAGTTTCGTCCAGTTAGGTGCAACAACGTGCACCGTTTCACAGTATCAACTGTACAAGACTGACTCGTTCTTCAAGGTACCCGTCAAAGGAGCCGCAGCCAATACCGTCCTCCGCGACAGAGGCCACGACCGACAAAGCGATGACGCCAGATTCCACGGAACGGCCAGACGACGAGACGGTGTCCGAACCTAGCACGCCAAAGAGCTCATCGGTGATCACTATGCTGACCGGTCTCGGTGTGGTGTTCCTGCTGATAAACTTCACCGCGTTCCTGTACCTGTACTGCAAGAAACAGGACCTGAAGAGCAAAGAGACCGGCTTGAAAAGACGCGCGAGCCAGAAGGATGACTCGAAGCGGGCGAAATCCGAGAAATACGAGAACCACTACGGCGAGCTAGGCTACAAGAGCGATAGCAAACCAGACTTGACCGACGTGATAAAGAACGACAAAGCGTACGACAACAACTCGAACTTCGGTAGACGATCGAAACTGTCCAGGCAGAACTCTGGCTCGACGATCGACACCCACATCAAGGTCCGGGAGTGGATACAGCAGGAGATCGTGCACAGGTCTGTAAAGATTCCGTTTCCAACGATCGCGAGCAGCTTGATCGCTTTGAACTCTCGCCTTTAGTAATTGCACAGATTCGCGGTGAAGTCTCTGGGAGTTCAATGAGTGCTGAACTTTGGCTGTCGAGCAGTCTCCTAATTCAATTAGCGGTTTTCGCTTAAAGACACGTTCCAACTCTGTCGAATAGCTTAGACGATCGATCAAACTTTTTCGCTGATCCGTCGCGCGGTTCGATCATACGAAGACATTGTTTTAAGAGATTGCTCTCGTGCTCGTTGATTACTCAAGAACTCTGTGACGTTGAACTTCGCGTTTCCCGAAGGTGTTCGCCGAGGTTCCTCCGGAAGACGCGGGAAACTTTGCAGCGTGAGCACCAGGACAAGCTGACCAAACAGCAGGAGGACGACGAGAAGCGTGCGGAGGAGGAGATGCTAAAGGAGAGGAAGGAAGAGCCGATTTACGACGAGAGTCCAGCGCTGATCGTGCGTCCTGGCAAGAAGTCAAAGTTGCCGAAGGTTTCCGTGGCTGTAGACGCCACACCCGCGGCCAGGACTGAATCGATCTTGAATCAGGTGCCAATCGAACTAGCGAGGAGCGTGGAGCCGGAGTCGTTCGATTTCCGGACGACTCCTCAGGTGGTCGTGATAGAGCATCATCACTCGAGGAGCGACCCGCTGCCGATGGAGAACGTCTTGAAGAACGTAAAACCGAACTTCTCGACAACCAGGATTTACGAGTCGGACTCGGGCAGCGCGAGCAGCCTCTACGCGAAGATCAATCCGAAGCTGAAGAGCAGGCTGCCTCGTATGGAGTTGGGCGTGAATCCCGAAGTGTCGGCGGCGGACGAGGCGGAGGACACCTACGTGAAATCGGCTCCCAAATTGACCACGTTCGCCGTCAACACTCCACAGTGCGACATAAACGTAACTTGCAGGGAACCAATAGTGGAGAGGGAGTGCATCAGCCCGGAGGAGGCTCTGAGAACGATCAAGCGCAGGAATTACCCGAAAGTACTCCCGGACATCGAGAAACGACGATCCCTTCCCGCTCCCAGTAGCCTATTTGTACCCAAACAGCATGCCAATTCGTTGCGCGATTACAGAGGCGGTCTCCACCCGTCTTCCTCCTCCCATCAGCCCCCTCTACCACCCCCCAGGATGTTCGGAGCATCCAGAAGCCTAGACTTCGCGGAGGAGAACGAGAACCAGTTCGAGACCGAGCCAGTTACGACGAAACTACATGTGGGTCCTTTGCTAAGGAGGCAGGACGGTTCGACGAAAAATAATTCTGATCCCAGCATCATCGACTCCCTCGACGAACGGATGGATAGGTCCTCGAGGACTCAAGCCGGCGGCAGCGTGGACACAATCTACTCGAACCCCATGTGTCCTGTTCATGGGATAGGTCCGCCAATTTCTCAGAGCATGGACAAGAATATCGGAATTCCGACGACCCTTCTAGAACCCAGCATAGGGAATCCGAACTGGTACAAGTCTTTACCGGGCAACGAGCTCTCCACCGCTTCCTCGGAGCCAAGGATTACGGGCAAGGAAGTCGCTAATCAAGTCCAATTCGGATCCAATTGGGAGACGAGGATCCCCGCGATGGAGCCGAGGATCGTGATCACCCCGAGGGTGGGCAACCTCTTGGGTCAAGCGAACCAGAACTTGAGTCAAACGGTGGTGAATCTTGGAAGTGTCCCTTCCAACGACAGAATCGATAAGGAGCCCGCGACAACAGCGTTGTCGGACTCGGCGCCGATCATCAGTGCTAATACAGCCAGCAAACACCAAACTGGCTCGGCTGAAAGACTGCAAGCCGAACCATTGGCCTCTGGTTTAGAGCCGAGGAAAGAACCGAGGATAATCATCGCACCCAGAGAACCCAAAGCTTCTTCCTCTAGCTTGAAGCAACCGAAGATCATCATCAAACCCACGTCCAGTCTTCAGAGGACCAGGGACCACAGGAACATACCCAAAGTGTCCGCTATACCGTCGCCAGAGGCGCACTGTCCGACGATCTGCGAGAGGCAGCCGGAAAAACCACCGTTGAAGGAGAAACCCAAGGTCACGAGGATTCCCTCGTTCTCCAGGCGATCGGACGACGTCTACGCTGAAAAGGTGGAGATTGTGCAGAGGGTGGAGGCAGTACCCAAACTTTCTAACGCTTGCACACCTGCCGATGGCAAGTCGAGCATCCCGACGCTGAAGAAGGATGAGAAGCCGTCCAATGTGGACTTCAGCAACGGGAGCTCGAACACTGGGACAATTAAGAAGAAGCCTACCAACAGAAAGTAGAAAAGACACTGGACAGGAGACAAAGATGAGTTGAAATCGCCACGTTCGATGATGAAATGGAAGCTGTCTGTGTGCAATAAAATGTCAGCTGTATTTGTGTTTAATTCATTTTCGTGGAGAGGTCAGGGGTGGTCAGGTTTTGTCGTTATAATATAAATCGAATTTACCGGGAAGTCATCGTGGACGTCAAATATAATATATGTGCCTTCGAACCGTGTAAATATTATGCTCGAAAATTTCCGCCGTGGCACACGCCGCGCTCGATGCTCGTATTCGTCGAGGACATCGATAAAATTACGAGCGTAATCAATTAAGGAGCCGCCGGCATAGTACCACAAGTCTCCATAATATTCCCCGATGCATTTGTATAAAGTAATCTCGAATGATTTTTACCCTTGTAAGAGGGTTGTAGGACAGAGAGCGGTTTATACGAGACGCAATCCTGGATTCTGTATATAGACTGTAAATGGAGCCGCGGGAGTAACTTCGAGGACGTTATAGAGGTAACCCGCCGCAGTTTCTCCGAGGCTCCGAGGTCAAGGAAATTTTTAAGAATCATCTTTTTATACTAGCGGAACAGGCAGAAGCGTTTGAAATATTTTCTTAACTTCCGTACTTTAACTTATATTAAGAAAGTTACCCCCGAAGCACGATTACAATCTTCCGCTTCAAATAGTCGCGTTACTCGCAACAACCCTTCAAGACTGTACTCAACTATGTAATAAGTAGGCTGCGCCTAGTCTACAGTGCATTTCTCGAGCTCTGATCATGCTGTTATTTGTAATGTATGTAACTTAAGTTCAAGAGTCTTCTTTTCAGACCACTGTGTGTTTTCATTCACCTACATTGTCTCCTTAATGCTCGTTCATCGGTAGGTGGTAGTGGGAAACTTCCGGAGACCCACCCTAAAATTGATTTCGAAATTTACGAGAAGGGATGATCGCGATGAAGAATCGATCGCCGAGTGCGTGTCGCGGTAAAGTCTTCGGTTATCATTTTTCAGTGGGCGGCTGGCGCATCATTTATCTTGCAGCTTTACCTTTATCCGAGGGAACTTTATTATTAAGTAAAACAAAGTCTATAAGTCATCGTGAAGATGGTGTGTGCTCGCGAGGAGGTAACGGGGTGGCTAGAAAAACCGGTCGATTTCGCCAGCCCCGGAGCCGTTCGTTCGCGAATCGAATTGATTCTCGAACTTCCAACGGAGTAATGTGATTTCCCTGCCGACCGATAAAGAAAACTTGGTCCCTTCTTGTCCTGTCTCCCCCATGGTTACCCGCGTCCCCATTCTGCATGTCCAATTGGTCAATGAAATTGATTTCCCAGAATCACGCTCGACAATCGTCAACAGGTTCAAACGAGGACATCGTAATTATAATAAATTGACTTTGAAAAACCTGTTCGTTATATAGTTGATACAGAGAATTTTCATTCCGCAGGAAGATGTCATTCTTGCTAGCAATTGGAAAATAAACGGTAATTATATGTATAGAAAAGGTCTGCGTAATCCGATTTTGATGAAATTTTAATATGTTATGCAGCAACACATTCTGAACAACTTTTTCCTGTTCTAATATAGGGGGGGTCGCTTTTAGTTTTTGAGATATTTGCAAAAAACTATCGCGAATACTGTATTGAATTTTTCGTATTCCTGCACGCTCCGCGGCAACGTAAGCCTATCCCGGTGCTGCATTTGTTTACATTTTGACACACAGATCCACGTTAGCTTCTTACGTATTTTGACGTGCTGATTACGAATATGATACTGAAAATTGGAGCAAATGTTAATTTCATAACGGAAACCTTTTTAGAAACACTGGGTGCGTGTGAAACACTGCGTGGGTGTGTGTGATATTGTCGCTTCTCATCTCCACAACGTGTTCACAAAGAAAAACTAAACAGATGCGGCCCCGGAACAGGTTTACGTTGCCGCGGAGCATGCAGGAATACGAAAAATTCAATAAAGTATTAGCGATAGTCTTTTTCAAATATCTCGAAAATTAAAAGCGAAACCCCTATATTGGAAAAGGAAAAAGTTGTTCAAAATGTCGAAATCTATAACATATTAAAATTTCATCAAAATCGGAATACGCAGACCTTTTCTATATAATTACCAAATAAACTTCTGGTCTTATTTGTTGTAAAATAAATCTTATCTGTATACTATGATACCAGAACTTGGAATACAGCAGTTTATTAACCATCACGAGATTAAGCAGAGCAATTTATAGCAATAGTTACTTCGCCGAACTTGTCCTCTTGCCGGGGTGTGAGCCGATCGATGGTCGAGCGCGATGTGTCTATTGAAATATCGCTTACATCGTCTCGTAAAATGTGTATCGTAGGTGATACAATAGGGTGCGAGTGAATCGACGACGTTTACAGGCTCCTTTATCTTGTGAAATGTGCAAACATCAGACCCTTCGTCATATTTGTCTAGGGAATGTATACGAGGCGGTGGCAAATATCGCGGATCTTTTACCAGTACCCTATATACATCGTGGAAAAAAAGGAATAGGGACGATAGAAATTTGATGTGCGATTCGTTAGCTCCCTTTCCCGTTCGTCACGATCCGGCCCCGTAACCAGAGCAGCGACGGTTCACAATTTTCGCGCACTCGCCAAGGAAAATGGACTCGCAATATGGGTAGGGAACGTAATAAGCTTTTCGTTGTGAGTAAAATCCCGCGTGCAATCTCACACGGTGGAGATCTTCGACGCGGGGTTATTTATCATGCAACGCAACCCCTCGCATAAAATTTCAGCCGCTATATACGCGCGGCGTGATATTGCAGGCGTAAGCATCGGGTGCGTATATCTTCTCCACCCTTCTCCTCCTCGCACCACCGCAGAAACTACCGGGGCTATCGACACCTGTAGAAATTGCTCAGAATTTCTCATAATTCACTGTGATTCATTGTTCGCGCGTCACGAAAGATCGAGCACAATGAAAGTTTGAGTCCGCGGCGGAATACGAAATTGAACAGGGAGCGTCGAACCGAGCCCTGATTTGTTAGCCGACATAACAGTTCGTATTGTACGAATCTGTATTGCGTTTACCATCTTGAATGACGCAATCATTTGTTCGGATCTAACCCCTTGCATTATAATGGCGGCCGAGCGACGAAGCTAGACAGCGGATTTTATCCATTTATAAAAAAATACGAGCGCGTGTCGTTTGAAACAGTCCAAACAGTAGAAGAATTGTAAAATATTATTTTCAACTTTCTAACCCTCATCCGTTCCTCGTGTCAATTGGACACAGTTTTCCTGAAATAAGTTACACGGTTCTGTTATTTGTAGGTAAATTTTCCCGAAACTTTGTGTGACTTTTATTGTTTTAATGCGGTATACATAATAGAAAAACCTAAGATGTTAACTCATTGATTTTACTAAAAAGAACATCAAAACCTTTTTTATTTTGTGTCACTGTGTCAATTTGACACCTAGGGACAGATTCAGTTCGTGAAATAAGGGATGTATGAGGGTTAAGCATATTAAGGAAGAAAATAAGTGTCCATTTCACTCATTATTATTGCCTTTCAGATAGAAAATTTCTATTTTGCGGCAATTATTATTTAAATGCTACTTCAATTTACACAATTAAGTTTATACATAGCAAGTAACCACTAATATCCTTTTTCCAATTGTTAATCCACCTATATTACATACATTTTTCAATATTTTTTAGACGCAAAATTCTTTTGGAAAGGGTCCAAACCAGGACCGAAACTTTAGGGAAGAAAAAGTTTAAATTGCAAATTTGCTAATTAAATAGTTATCAATTGATCGAAACTGTGCACCGAAAACAGCAACAAAGTAAATATTTGTTATTATTGTTCGTTGCAGTTGCCCTTGAGTGACCTTGGGTGAACTTCATAATAGGTCATTATACCCTGTGAACATCACAATCGTTCGTTGAAATTTAAAAAGCCATTCCGTAGTTGTTCAATGCAAATATATAATTCGTGGACGTTGCAATCGAAAAACGTTATCGTGCTCTATTAAAAGTTGCCATGCCGCCGCAATTAAAGAACCAACATTCCGGCCGTGCTCGGCTTCGCAAACTCATAATAGAGAGGGTGGTTTAGTAATTACTGTGATAAAAATTAACTTTCCAGCTCCCGTTTCATTAAATAAATCACTTCGGTGTTGCGGTGTTTTTATGGTGACTGGTTCGACGTGCTAATGAACCGGGATACGCGGTATCCGAAATTCCCGTTCGAAAATTCGACGATACAGAGATCGAAATTTCGGAAGTATCGAATCCGTGCGGCTCGCCGCTCCGGAATATTTCATTTCGCTATAATTAAGGACTAGATTAATTGCTTCGACATTTCCAGGACAGGTAATTCGTTGACGGGAATTTCGAAAAGGTCCCGCGCTCGGTTCCAGATGAATTTCGAAACCTTGTTCACGGATGATCACGCGACAAAGGGCTGGTGGAATCGATGGTTGAAATTGATAATCTGTCCACTTGACTCGGGAAAAGGCACGCGAACATGCGGCTAAGTCATGTACGTGAGAATCCACGTCGGGAAAATATACTCGGAGATAGCGTCGGGCTAATTTGCAATGCTAAACGTCGTTTTACATTCGATTCGCTGCCGGTTCCTTCGACCCGTATGTTTACGCACGCAGACACGGGGCTTGCGCGAACAGTTTTGTCGGGCAACCGTTGAACAGCGAGTCGAACATCACGCTGTACCCATTCAATTATTTATTTAACCTTCCACCATAATGGGCAATTATCGAACAATTTTAATTCGATCACGCGACTCCATGAATTTACTTTCTCGGGTACACTTTACGCTGTGTAATTTCCTTGATGCTCCCAATTATTAGAACTTTTCTATTCACGTCCTACATGTAAGAGTAAAGTTTTTGTGTTGATTCACCTGTCAATTTAATTCTCAAATGTTGGTGACAAAATTCCGCAATTCGATTTCAACTTGAAAAGACAAAGTGACGAAATAAATATTTTCTACATTCGTTATAGGAAGACCGCGAACTTTACGCATTTATGACAAAAATAAATATACTGTTATATTATTTTCAATCTATCGAACGTATTAACCCTTCGCTGCATAGTGTATCATATCTGATACAGTTAACAAATCTGGTATATATAGTAAACTAAGAATGTGTTTTTTAATATTTCTTAATATTTTTCCCTTAAATAAAACAAAAACATTGAGCTTCTTCCAATTTTTTCATCCAAATTACAAAAATCATGCAGTGAATAGTTAAGGAAGGAAATAATTGTCCACTTCACTCCACTTTGTTGCAATCCGCTGTCTCTCTCTCTCTCTCTAAAAAATTTTAAACTAGATGAGGGGAGGGTGCACGAATTGAGGGGAGAAGTTACCCCCTCTCTGCGAGAACTAATATGCTGAAAAGAAAGGTGTGCATTTTCATAGCGTGTATTTGCATTATATGGATTAATCGTCGCATTTATGGAGGAACTGGAGATCCCTGTACACGGGGTTCAATGTTTTTAGTACCCAATCAATGGAGCAAGCAGACAAAAGAATAATCCTCGAGAAACAGAAACGAGCGGAGGAGGATCTGGCCGTAGCGAAACAGGAAACGACGAGAACTGAACTGAACGATTACCGAGCATTAGTTACGAGCGTGGGCGTAACGCAGTTTCTGGACGTAGCAATTTGGAAAGCCGTAGCTGCAAGACAATTGCTCGTTCTACGGTTGACGGGGGTAGATTAGTGGCAACGAGTCGCCACGCGACATCGTGGAACCGTCGTGCACTGCGGCTTGACGTACGCGAGACTCCATTGCCAAAATGATGAATAGACTGCGGATCTTTATACATTTTTCAACGAAATGCTTTCCGACTACTTTCAAACATTATAAACGCACGTTTCTTACTTAATTAAACCACGAGAAATACATTTCTGTCTGTTGGAATTTATGCAAACAATTATTTCTAACAAATATATTAATACTATCGGCGCACTGGTTCAATCAATTGTTATTTAAAAACACTTTTGCAAATTACCACATTAATTTCAAAATTTTTATCTATATAAATATAAATTAAATGCTGTTCGTTGGTAAGCGTATCACTTGATAACGGCTGGACCGATTTGGCTAATTACATTTTTTTAATGTTCGTAATAGTCCGAATAAGGTTTTTAGGGGAAAAAAATTGGAAAAGTTGCCCGGAAAATGGGAAATTCGTGAAAAAATGAAAGTGCTTAAATTTATTGAAATTTGGACAGGACATTTTGTTCAACCCTTGGATAATGAATACGGGATCACAAATGACGCAGAAGCAATAACTTCTGATAGGATATCGTTTGAACTCTACATTACGAGAAAAATTAAATTAAAAATGCTATTTCAAACAATTATACGCGTTCAAAAATACTGCGTTGTATTAATTTCAGCGTATTAAACATATTAAAAATGAATTTTCTTATGCAGAAAGATCGAACATTGAAGAGTCGAAAATCATTGCTAAAGGGTCCGACTGTATATTTTAAAGTCAAAGCTTGGAGTAAGTAAATTCGAATTCTGTATTTCGGAAAATCGGGAACGCAGGACTGGCATGCTCGAATTAAAACGACACCGAAGCAGATTTATAGGTTCTTTCCTGGCGGGAAGTCGTTGTCGAACCCGCGACTACACACCGTGCAGGATACACGGAGCAACATTTGTTTTCTTATGAATAATTCGCGGAACCGGGAACACGGGAATAATTCATGATGCGTGTTTCTCGCATTGCCCCTAAAAACAGGCCGGATTTATAGTGGATTCGAAAAGTTGGCCATATCTTGGCGAACAGTTTCTCGGTTTACTGTCCGCGCGATCTTTAAGGGTTGATGGCGCGTCACGGTGTCCCGGAACGTGACACAGCGGCCCGCGCCGAGTCTGGACAAGCTGATGGGTTCTCATAATCCATTTACGCGAGGAATGCCCAGGAGAAAAATACCTTGCGACCGACACGGTCGAGTCTTCCATCCTTAACACCCTGACTTTACAGGAGCTGATGGCTCCGAGCACTCTTCATGGTGTGACGAATCGCATCACACCATCTGGAGGTTATGGGCGTATTTCGCGGCTCGCCATTCGGTGACTCTAAGCTGCTGCTTCGACAAAATGGCGCACTGTTTGTCCATCAGGTAATTGTCTATTAAATTTCTTCAATGTGAAACAAATATTTTCCTCGAATCAAATTTTCTAAACGAAATTTCAGACCAGTTTATTTTTATCGATTTTTTCAAGTTCCTATATGTATATCCTGTTGCGTTTTCTTTGTTAATGGTTATTCATTATTCCAGGATATGTGAAAGCAACGAACACGTTTCTTGTTTCACCGAAATATTACTTCGAATTCCGAAGAATTACGAGTATATTTACCACCATAAAAAATTGTCTGTATAAGAAATTGTTAATGGAACAATAATGTTAGTTTTTTATTTACGGATCGTATAAAATCTCGCTTGGGATTAATTTTATCTGCACAATGGCTTTTACTCTCGGACGATGGTAGTTGGATCCATTCTGGCCCAGAGTTGGAGGCGTTCCATTCAGATTTTAATCTGTTAGCAGAAAGTTCGTATCGTTAACCATTTATAGTAAGCCGAATCGCAGAATGAGAGGGTTAATAAGCAAACGTAATAAAATGCTAAAGAACACAGTTGTTGTGAATATTAGCAGCGAAGCCTCAAAATTTTGTTTTGACTGAAGGGGTTTTGTAATATTTTGCAAATCTATGAAGAATACAGTAATGTGTATTTCCACAGATGTTTCAACGAAACGAAAATGAATAGCAATAAAAAAAATACGTGTTGAATATTTCTCGGGTTACCATACGCGTGCGACGTTTCGTCACTCACAACCCCCTGCGACAGATGTCCCCTGCGAATCGCCGGCTCCGTCGTCGCACGAAATGATGCGGAAGTGTTTGCCCATTTAGGGGAACCAGTGTAAAATGAGAGACAGCTGAATAGCATTACAACCGAGCCGTCCGCGGAATTGGGGCTGATATTTCAGATCCGGACGTGAATTGCCACGCGTAAGAGTCAAGTCCCCTGAAAGGATCACAATAATATCAGACCATCCCCCAGCTACATATTAAAAGCGTCCCTAGCAGGAAGAGAAAAAACGGAACGATCCTCCTTATCGAAATGTCCACTCGACCTACAAATCGAAGGTTCGCCCCACTTAACTTTCCCGATGTCCATCCACGAGGACCCGGAAGACAGGAACGACTGAAACAGCCCTCAAAGTTGGGGGTTGTAACCATATTTGGTCGAACATCTCGGAAACTGTTATATAGAGGGGTGGATCAAACGGTATAATTGGATACTTTTTAACGAGGAATCCTCCCACACAATCCAATTTTAGAATTTCGTTATTTCAGTTCCCATTCGACCCCTATATGTTGCAAATTAATGCGAACAATTCCTGTTCTCTGTAAAAATCCTCAATCTAATGAACAAGGTACTATTTCCTCAATTTTCTTCAAGCCCTGGACAGTGGATACAGGATCGAAAATGACCCTTTCGAACATTTCACCACTGAAATCCACAAGTCCACAGTCTTTAATAATCTCGAGTACGAGAAGTGCATAAGCAAAACAGAATAAACAAATAAGGTAATTATATAGAAAAAAGGTCTGCGTACTCCGATTTTGATGAAATTTTAATATGTTATAGATTTCGACATTTTGAACAACTTTTTCCTTTTCCAATATAGGGGGGTCGCTATTAGTGTTCGAGATTTTTTTTATTATTATTTAACGTTTTCTTTTCATTCTTACATGAGAATTATTTCGCGACGGGACCTACAGTTTAGAATAAAGGTGGGTTCGCGTGCTCTGAATTACCACAAATAATTTTAAAGTTTAAGAAATGATATATATAATTACGATTTAAAATTTGATAATTAATGAAGTAGCACATCACGAAGGCATTAATTACATGATGCCGGAACAGGATATTTCAAATTCATTGAGCTAAAAGAAATAATTTCGGTCAGTAAGGTCGGTGGAATACCTTAGGGGTAGCAGAGGAAGTTTAAGTACAAGTTCGCGGTAACGAGGGCTGGAACTCTGTGCGCCGGACCAGTTTCGTGAAAGAGGCCTAGGAGTCTCGCAGTATCGGCGTCGATACCGCAACGGAGCTGCATAATTACCGGCCTTGAAGTGTCGATCAACTTCTAAGCAGCGCAAGTACATTCGTCTCTTGTTATCACGTCTGGAGGCAGGTTGTACGAGGGTCGGTGGCGGCGGCAGCCTAATTCCGTTCCTTCGGGCCGGGCCAATTAATAAATTTGTACCGCTCGGCTGGCCACAGAACAGGTCGTCTCCGCCTCTGCTCCAAGAGGTATCCATTGTTGCCGAGACAATGCCGGCTACTTGCCAGTACGGCTACCTAACCGTCCGCAGTAACGACCGAACGCGTTGTTAGATTAATTAGATTTCAAAGCGAGCGGGTCTGCGGAGGCCGAAGTCTGTTTAATTGGGCCCTACCACTTAATGGGACAGATGAGCGACGGACTCTTGTACCGGCGACGCTAATCGAAAAACAATCGACCAACGAAACGCACGGACTCATCAAAGGATATTCGTAATTTCTTCGACGCGAATCCGTCAGCTCGCGGAGTTAGACTAATATCCCTATTCATCGCTGTGTTCGTGCTAGCGTCTTTTATGTTGTCAAATAGTGTAGAGGAATAGTATGTCGTGGAAGGATTTAGTTTAAATAATGGCACCAGCACTTTAAGTTTTTCTGTCATGTTACTGTTTGGTCGGGATCTAAATTAATTATACGTCCATTTGAACGCACACTGAATGAATATAAATTTGATTATATTAATATAATAATAGATAATATTGCGCGAACTCGTTTTTGCATGGAACACGTACGAAAACCGAACCACAGGACTGCACCCCGACAGGTGACGCTGTCTCGACCATGCCGTCTATCGATGTATTTTCTAACAATTTCAAACGGCAATAATCAAATGTCCACTTTATTCAAAAACCCAAATAGCAGGAACTCGTCACCACTTAGAACTAGCTTAGAACTATAAGGAAAATAGAGAGTACAGTACTCGCAACAAATAGTAAACGCAGCTGTGTTCACGGTTTTGGTATTCACCGTAGAGGCTAATTCCGTGCGCTTTCGTTTATAATTTCACCATGAGAAGCCATTTTACCACGTTTGTTTGCCACGCATGCAATTGATGCATCTTGCGCCCCAAGTTTTTCGTTTTAAATCAAAGAAATATTTTCATAACTATTCAAAATTCAAAATTACTAATTTTCAGGACTATCTGTACGAGCCTAGGAATCTGTATGACACTAGGAAAAATATTATATAGCTTTTAGACCGTTTTTAAAAATGTGGTATTTTTTAAAAATTTATTTCTTAATTCCAAAAAAAATTCCACATTTTTTCCGATCTAGAATATTTAGTATTCCCTATGATTTTCGAAATTTTATGAATATGAAATTAGTATAATACCTCATACAATACCTAAATGTTTAGTAATTGATTAGGTACCCATATATTTAATAATGTAAACAATATTTTGAATAATGACACAGAAATTTTTAGTGGTGCCTCAGAGGGGACAACCGAGTGCAAAGAGTTAAAAATATATTTTTTTATATTAATCTGAACCCTCGTCCGCCCCTCATTTCACGAACTAAATCTGTTCCTCGGTGTCGAATTGACACAGTGACACAAAGTAAAAAAAATTTCAATGTTACTTTAGTCAAATTGATGAGTTAACATTTACATCTTAAGTTTTTCCTACAAATTTACCTACAAATAACAAAACAATATAACTTATTTCAGGGTGAACTGTGTTAAATTGACAGTAGGGACGGATGAGGGTTAATGAAATAGATTATGTTGCTCGAGGTAATTTGTTGGCCCACGATTAGAATTAGAATTTCTTGTCGATATAATGGACTATTCGATATTGTTCTCGAGTGGGCCCAGAGTTCATACTCCCACAGAATTGAGAAAGGCTTAAATGAATACAATATTACACACCCTCTAGTTCTGGCGAAAGAGAAGAAGAGTAAATATCTACAACGATAATTGTTTCATTAAAGGAAATTTTTAAGCAGATCACTTCACCTGTCCGTTCGATTGCTTTTCTTTAGAAAGAAAAAACAACAACGGAGATGACGGCACAGCAGCCGTTTCAAGGTTACTGAAAGCGACGACATCGCGTGCCTGAAACAATTACGTATTGTTTCCACGCAGCAGTGTCCCGCAAGACGAGAAGGAAGAAAGCGACGGCTGCTGTTCGAGTTGATCGACGAAGCCCGATCTCGTAATCGCATTCCAAGCGAGGCCGGTGTTTCCACAGACATATCCGCGGGCGATATCGATTATCGGATGTTCGAGTGATTAAATGCATCTGCGAGGCGTAACGTTTCGGGCCGGAGCTCGGCCCGGTCTACTCGTAAATCATGGAAGCGGCGCACTTCGAACAGCTCTTTTTGTTCGTTCGCGTCGACATCGAAATACCAATGAACTGGGATTTTCCGGGTCTAATTAGGCGGCGTCGATTAGGTGGCAAACCGTGTCTTCCGGCGCGTCCTCAAATCTGCCGTCGATTCGCGAATTCGCACCTCGCCGTTCATCTCCAAAAACCCGAGGAACGCCGAACAGTTTACGGTCCCCTAGAAACGATCATATCGGGCACGTTCCTTTATAAAAATAACAAGAAACTGTTAGCTGTTTTAGTGATAACATAGAAGTTATGTTATTTTAGTAATAATTAAATTTTAGTAATACATACGCGACCAAGTAAATCTTACCCCTTCTGTCGATAACTTCTTTAATATATTTGTTGACAAGATTATTGTAGATTCTTTTTCATGGATGATCTCAGATTAACCCTTCACTGCATGATTTTGTTAATTGGAATGACAAAATTGAAAGAAGGTCAGTTTTTGTGTTCTATTTAAGGGAAAAATATTTAAAAAACATTAAAACAACATAGAATAGAAATTAGTTTATGATATCGGCGCACAGGTTCGATCAAAAAATCAAAACAAAGTAACTTTGCAATTTATTCTGGAACGTCATCTATCATAAATTAATTTCTATTAATTCATACGATCGACAAAATGGAATATTTATAATTTATAATAGTAAGAAAGCACATTCTTAGTTTACTATATACTATATACCAAATTTGTCAACTGTATCAGATATGATACACTATGCAGTGAAGGGTTAATTTATATTATATTTTGGTTATTCATTTAAAGGTTAATACAGATTTTATTCCATATTAGGCGATTGGTCGTTTTTCGACGTATTACAGATGAAGAACGTTCTTCATCAAATTCTTGTCGAATTTGTCTTGTTGAAAAAAACACCGTCATTCCTTTCGCCGGTTCAATTAACAGTGACGGACAGGTGTGAAGTGGCTCCCGGAGCCTACACTTCTCCCTCGAGTGCAAAATTATTGATAAAATATTCCGGCCACCGATAAATGATACGGTATTCACTTTCACCGAACGGTGATACACTGTGGTTCCGATTAAAAACATCTTCACGGTACTCTGCATTTCGAGACTGTAATTAACGAGGTCTAATTTCTTAATTACCTTTTCATCGTCGGTGGTTATAAGAACCCTGAAATATTTCCGGTAATTTTAACGGTTGAAGGAAATGTTGAGGACAATTATCGAGGTGAGAAGAGTCATCGGGAAAATTCTTCAGACGAATAATTTGGTAGAAATTGGACCAAATAACGTATAAAATATTTTACAAAACTGAATCTTGTTTAGAACGTTAGTATATATGTGCATATTTTGGTTCGAGTAGTATTTCATTATGGCAGTGAACATAAGGTATAATATTACTATGTACTACGGTTATACACCTGATAGTCGACATTGATTATGTTTAACCTGTAACAAGAACTATGTTCACAAATATGACCGCCCCTCGTAAACACGAGGTCGTCTACTTAATACTCGTAATATTCATGTACTAACATTATAATTTATTAATACACAGTGTTTGCATTTTATCACACATATGAACTCAGAATAAAGCAATAAATTATATAAATTTAATATGCAAAGAACAAACAAAGTTGGTCAAATAAAGAACGAATAATGATTAATTTAATGACTGTGGCATATACATTGTTTGTTGGAAATTCTCTATATTCGTAAACCCAGCTTATGTACATACTACGTTGTATTTATGCAATTTCCGAGTCCGGAAACCAAATTTTCGATGATAGATGTTATGTGGACAAATATTTTTTGCATATACAGTACCTATTTGCTTAGGAGATATCCAGAATTCCATAAAAATTTAATATAACCTCTCGCTGTTTTTGGCACAGTGTACTCTAATGATTTTTTAGACTCACAGTATTGCCGAATGTATATTTGGAATTTGCGCGAAGCAATCATAAAAACGCTGTTGGACTTTCATTAAACAATTCATCGTTTCAAATATTTTTCTTCCGGCGAAAGTATCGTTTTTTTCCTTTTTTTTTTTAATAATGAAACACGATGCCATAAAAATATTTTCTTGTAGTGACCTCTGGTTCACTGTCAATTTTTAAAATGTATCTCTAAACATTTAATTATTGTATGAGGTATTATATCAATTTCGTATCCATAAAATAAAGAAAACGATATAGAATGGAAGAGAGAGAGAGAGAGACTGCAAAGAATTAAAATCTACAGTGATAGTCCCTTTCTTTAGGAATTAGTGATCATAATTACTCAAGGTCACTCAAGAGCATTCAAAGCACACAGCTAGAGGAAGTATTATCATTTCCAGTATCGAAGTTAGAGATAGCAACGGTTAAGAAGGAGTATCAAATTCAGTATCGCAGCGAGCAATTTTTCCTCGCGCTGGTGCGCGAATGATCGTCGTAGTTTCGCTCGCACGATGCATGCTTAACCGGGGAATGGATAGCATTCGCAAATGAAATTTCCGCGAGCTTGTGGAACGGTCCCGCCTTCTTCACTTTGTGCCTGTGCATTTGATTGCCGGGCCGGACTGGCTCGTAAAGCGATGTCTTATCTAGGCAAGGGTAAGAGGCGCCGTTTCAGTGAGCCAGGTAATACCAGTCTCGTATCTGCGAAGCGGTGTTCTAAGGTCAGGCGTTGAATAAAAATTTTGACGACCGCTAATTTACAGGAGGACTGTATACATATATACCCGACGGTGTCCGACGCGCGATCGATCCCGACGACGAAACGCCCCTAAGTATTCCGGGCAGGTTAACAGGATCGCTTCTCCGGCTAATTTAATGATCGAGTGTCCACGGGACGAGAATTCGATCAGCCGACGACGGTTGTAATCCGCCGGATAATCGACCGGTCGTTATCGCGTTCGATCGAGCTTTCGTTAGAAATTATTAAATCCCCGGCACGCGACTCTCGTATTCGGAAAAGTAAATTTCCCGAGCATGAGATTGAAATTAAAATACCTGCTCCTCTGTGCTCTCGCCCGATACGTTTATCTCGAAATAAGAAGATCCCACTTCTTCTCTTTCGATGTGTTTCGTTGTTAAATAAATTTTTTCGAATAATCGACCACCGGCGTAGAAAGTAGGGGAGGGAAAAACGTTTCACGCCGATTGTACCGAATCGACACAATCCTCGATGCATTTTTCACGTTTGTCCCCCTCCCGCTCTCGGAACACGATCAACCGGAATATGAATTGAAACATTTTTCTTGCTGAACGCGGGCCGGTCATCGATGGTGTATCGGGTTTTGTCTATTGGCGTTAATTTAATCAAATCGTTTTTCACGATAACGCGACCGGTTCGTGTCCTCCTCGCTCTCGATTTCCACGGGAGAATTTAGTGGGCCACGTTGCTTTTAACAGAACGTCGACTATCCTCCCGTTCCGCGATAAAATTCCACGATCTCGCGAGACGTAAATTACAACGGGACCGGACAACAAAGTCCGGTTTATCGGACAGAATTCCACGGGTTACGGAGATGCGCGGCCCCGGCCGTTTCTTCCGCGACCGGGACGGCATTCCAGCGTTTCTTTCGGCTCGGTAATTAATACAGAACGTAGGAAATCCCCCATACGGGGATCCGAGTCAGGGGCCACCGGAGAACGTGGCGAGTCGGAGGCGAAGGTGGAACGTGGAGCGAAAGAAAAGGGCGAAAGAACGCGGCAATTTCGGAGACACGGTCCTCGTTTATCTATAATGAAATCTCCAGCAATATTTTCAACGCGGCGACTCGCCGAGGACTGCGGCAATGCCTTCGACCCCGGACACTCTGCATCCGGCTAATGCTCCTACGGTTATAATCCCGTCGCATCCGAAACTTTTGGATCTCCACGGGACGCCTTTCGTCGTTCCGAACTCGACACCGCGCTACCATTTACTTTTTACGGCGATCCGTCTCGCCGCTGCCGGATGCTCCTGCCACGCCGCGACATTGATCGAATCCAACTCCGGCCGTTTACCTTTGTCAATTTTAAGTATCTGGAATTTTTACCACGGTTATATTTAAAAATCGCGTTTTCAGTCGAAAATTCCGAAAATATTAGGAGTAGCCTGCGCTACTATATACAATGTTCGTGTATTTTATCGGAATTATTAGCCGAGCAGAACGGAAGAAATAAATCATTTCTTTCGGAGTCACTTCTGATAGTCTAGTACGCGTTGTCTGACCAAAAAGGCAAATTCTACTTTTAAAAAACGCGTTTTCAGTCGACAATTCTGAAAATATTAGGAGTCGCCTGCGCTACTATATCGAATGTTCGTGAATTTTATCGGAATTGTTCGTCTAGCAGAACGGAAGAAATAAATCATTTCGTTCGGAGTCACTTCTGATCGTCTAGTACGTGTTGTCTGACCAAAAAGGCAAATTCTACTTTTAAAAAACGCGTTTTCAGTCGACAATTCTGAAAATATTAGGAGTCGCCTGCGCTACTATATCGAATGTTCGTGAATTTTATCGGAATTGTTCTTCGAGCAGAACGGAAGAAATGAATCATTTCTGATCGTCCAGTACGCGTTGTCTGACCAAAAAGGCAAATTCTACTGTATCACGAGTATTCCACATTTCACTGGGACATAAACTTGTCGCATCATTATCAGCGTAACGAAAATAAACAGGCATTGCAGAAATGTGTTCGTTAACGTGTGGGTGCATTAATTCCGGTTTGTTTACGTAAAATACGTAAATCGTGAGTACTGTCGCGGGAATGGGAAGTCAACATTCGGACCAGGTGGATCAAGAATTAAATCACGCTCGAAATCATCGTATTACGGATGGTCTGACCAAGGACTGACCCTTCATTTTACTTCGTGATGGGTATTTTCCAAGGGCCGATAGCTGAAAAGAAAAAAAGATAACTGTCACGGGAATGCGATTGGACGTATCGGCGTGCGTTTAGTACGCAATACGCGGATGCTTCGGAACGAGATCGACGGTTTCGAGCGACGACAGAGAAAAAAGGGGAGCTTGTTAAAGGACCACGTTTTTACTCCGCTCGTTACCGGGCCCGGCTTACGTATCTGAATCGTCAACGAGCTCGCTTTCGTTCTCCGGTTCCCCCATCGTTCCACTACGTCTGTCTACCCTTTTTTCTATCTCGTCACGTTACGCCTTGTCCATTCGTCGCAGATTTCTATCCCGGCCTGCGACCCGAATTGAACGGCAGGCCCGGCGTTTCATTTTATTTCCACTTTGGCCACGGATGCGAGAACGGACCGGAAGCAAACCGGGAACACGATTCACCGATGCCGCCGCCATTCTTAGGCTGGTTGCCGCGCGAATCTATTTTCCTCGGCCCCATTGTTCCCCTTTCGAACAGCATTAGCCTTTCCGCGGAAGTTACTCGGATTTTCGAACCGCTCCTGCTCCTGCTGCTGCTGCCGCTGGAACTTTCGATAAAGCTCGCCGCGATTACATTCACCGGGTTACGTTCTCGGCGTCGCCCGGTTGCACGCCACTTTACGTCAAATATTTTTCCACTCCCGGAACAGCTGCTCACCTTTACCGCTTCCTTTTAACGCGCTACATGCTGCGTCATCCATACGTGGCCTCTTCTTCCGTCGAAATTGGACATTGTGGAAACGGATTTTTCTTTTACTTTGTGGCTCGAAGTAAAACCGACGTCGGTGGAATTACTAATCCACCATAGCCAGCAGTGGAACGTGCGAAACTCTCCTACGAAAAGCAGACCCTTAGCTGTAGCTCGTTGCACGTGAAATTTGTGAGTTTATAAATTCATCTTTCTACAACTCAAATTCACCCTTACAGAGATAGAATTCAGTTTGTACGAAATAATTCTTAGTGCAAGTGTCTTAGTCCAATTCAGTCCAAGAGAATTTCTTGGGAGACTGTAGAAATTGTATAATATGAAGAAAGTATAAAATTTTGAATTTCGGCAAACTTGATGTACAAAAAGCCGAATTTCATTTTGAATTCGCTATGCAAAATTGTGGACCAGGTTTGCAAAGAGGTGAAACACGATACACAAAAGGATGAATTTGTAATGAATCTTAGCTTTCCACTTTTGGTTTTGTTAAATGAATTCGATCGATGTACTGATAGCGATCGGGAACAATATTCAAGCATTTGCTGCAAAGTATGCTTTTTCTGCTTATGTGTGTGCTGATGTCGACGTATTTATTTCTGTTTGCCTGCAACGTCCTCTGTTGATATTACTGTTGATTTTGCCTCCATCGGGATTGATGAAAGATAAATATTCAAAGGGAAATATTTTATTGACGACTCTGAAAGGGAATAAAAAGAATCTTGTATTTCGTTTAACAAGGGCCACGGGAAAGTATACCGTGCTATTGTTGGTGGAACAGTTTTCTCGACAATATTCGGACCCACTCCATTTTTCACGGTTTCATTTCTCTGGGTAACGATCTTCCCCCTTCAACATGGCGGCAACATTTCCACGCGAGGCTGGGCCTGACCTTTTTCCGCAGACCTGGTCTCATTATGTAAGAAGTAATTAATAATCGTGAAATTTCCCATCAGTCCCTTACGTCACATTAAGGAAACAATTGCGATCTCGTTTCTCTCCTCCACATTTTTGCGCAAACAATGTTTATACTCATCTCTATCCGCCTTCGAATTCCTTTCAAGTACAACTGGTTAGCAACAAATGCATTAATGTTATTAACAACTCTACGATCGATACAAGAAAATATTTATCGACTGGTTAACGTTTCATCTCTAGATAAATCACAAATCAATTTTTTACAATAGAAAGTAATTAATTTTTCAATGTTCTGACTTCTTAAAAAATCTTCAATAATGGCCATCACTGCCAATCGTTTCAGCCTTTCACAACATTCTACTGCCAAATATTTCCGAATTGATTACACAAGATCAATAGCAGGGATTTGACGACAGCTACGAATAACATCGATCCTACAGAAAGAGACCAGCAATCTCTCACGATCCTCAAAGGATTAAGTTAATTGATCATGCGAATTCCTATCGTGAAACGGAGCAGGTTCGCCGCACACATGTTCCCCCGCCTAAAGCGTCTTCAAGCACGCGGGTTGAAGGATACGGATCATCAGGGTCCCTGGACCACTCGATTCCTCAAAAAGGAATCATCCATCATCGGAGCGTCTCTCGGTGAAATCCTCCTCCAGCTCTCTAGCTAGCAAAACTCCGTAGCAGGAGTAGCAAACAATACCGTTTCTTAATATTTTTGCTAAAAAGGTCATTCAACGTGTTTTATTATATTATCGTGCAAAACCTAGGGATCCCTGGAAACATCTGCTACGGGCCCCGGCCTGGCTTAATCCGACACTGCTGAGGAGAGAGTATTTTAAAAGGGGACCAGAGGCAATCTCATCCGATTATTTCTCAGGTGAGAGAGAGAGACAGGTCAGAGTCAGGTTATTCGGCGGACCATTCCTACGGAGTGACCTTTGGCCCGGGTGCAGGACATGCAGCTGTGTCGTTTTGTTTTTCTAACTGAAATTGAATTTCACGCCGCGTGTTCATTCATTCTCATCCGGCTTTGAGGATTGCCAGGCCGGGTCTCCCATCGGTCCAACAGTGTAGGTAGGTCCGCAAAGTGCGGCGAGGACCGAAGCCGGTGCCAGCAGCTGCTGCTGAAGCTAGTCACCTTCTTTCCGCCTGGCATCCCCTATCTCGGCATCAGCGTGCCTTGAGAGACGGTCGACAGGGTGATTCATCTTCCGGGAGGGAATTATTGTGGGCTGGCTGTGCGCGAAACCTCCTCCTGACTAGTCTTCCTTTCGTGTCAGCTTCTCACACTTTTTCATCCTGTTCTTCCCTCGCCTTCTTCTTCTTCCTCCTCCTCTTCCATCTATCGTCACACCTTCGCTGATCCCGTGCCAGCGTCACCCCTAACACCAGTCCCCATCCAAAAGGCTCCCCTCGTTAAACCAGAACCGTTCGACGAGCTAGAACCTCGACTCCCGGGTCCCTGAGATTCCTCTTCTGACCGTCAGTTAATTTCCTCGCGCCCAGAGCTTCCGCTTCCTAATTCGACGGCTGCTTTACATCCTGCTAATCAGCACTCCTGCTGACGAATGGCACCACAGTTACCCTGCTACTTTCGCTTCGAACTGCTTTCAACTACAACGCTGTTCAAATGTGATGGGCTGTGATCCCATACTTGAACGAATCTGTGCCCATCGATTTATTTCAATGTATACAACTTTGAAAATTTGCTGTTCCCCATCACAATGTAATCGGTAACCGTAACCCTCCCCACAAGTAACATGTAAGTTACATTCCATTGTAAACCATGTAGTCGTTAATGACCTAGTTGTTAATGTGACCACATTAAAATAAATCATAAATAAATAAATAAACTTTGAAAACAAGAAGTTATTTTAATATCACTTGCAAGATTTGTACCGAACAGACAGATATGTAACATGTAAGATACATTTCATTGTAAACCATGTGGTCGTTAATTACCTAGTTGTTAATGTGACCACATTAAAATAAATCATAAATAAATAAATAAACTTTGAAAACGAGAAGTTAGTTTAAAATCAATTAAAAGATTTGTACCGAACAGACAAACAGACAGACAAGAAAGCGAGATAATATAAAAACGTGGTAAAATATTCGATGGGTTCAGTTTTTAATATAGTGTTTCGTTTGGAGAATTTTCGTTTGAAAATATTTGGAATTCAACTTGAAATAGTTTTTGGCTGAAATATGTGGTTCCAGTGGAATTTCATATTCTATCATCTTCCTTTAATTATTATGAGCCACTCTGCAACTTTTAATTCAACCATAGAGTACGAGGACTTTCGTATTACATATTCTTAGTTTTCGAGTTGCTACACATTTGATAATCTGTAGCGGAGTATATCGCATTTGCGAATGTTTATCCAATATTGTTTACACGTCTGATTAATGGGTTAGCTGACCAAATTAACTGTGCTCATATATGGCTGACGAACTGATTAAAGTGTTAACCATTTCACATATTACACACAGTGCTCCATGTAGGAGTGTAGTGCTCCCTTTAATTTGAGAAATTAATTTTTAAGAGAAAGCTTGTTTGTGACGGACACTGGCCAAAATGTGATTTCATTGTGGGTTACATGTATTGTAGTAATTAAACTGTAATTACAGAACGCTAGAATTATTTCGAATAATCAATAAATATACGGATTAAAACGCGTACGGATAAATACGGATTAAAAATCATCTTCGCAGTTGTCTAAGATTTCAACACAGCTAGTTTTTTTTAAATTATGATTTTTTCCATTCAAGCACAGAATAAACGTAATGTTGTCGTCGTTATTGTCTAAACAAACTGACGATGCTGTGTTCACCGTACAATCTCAATCTTGAAATCCATCGAGAGAAATTATTTGCTTGACATAACATTTGCCCGGCTTGACTCAACGATTTCTCTTGACACAGTTCTCGGGCCACGAGGAAGTAATTTGCGCGAATTCATTGGTATTTCGAACGGGCATTTCCGCAGTCATTAAATTCGATGCACCGAGAGAGTGTATTATTCGGCGCGCAAATATTTCCAATAAATATCCCGGTGACATTAAACGAATTGAATATTACATGAACGTGGCGGCGTGTGAATGAAGTGCCTTGGCCGATTTAATGGACTCCAATCGGCCGCGTCTGCACGCTAGACAACATCATTAAAACCCGACATCGTTATTTAAATTCAAGAACTTGGGACTACCGGTGCCTGCTTTGTCCTGCAGATGTGTACACAGGTGTTCTCCAATCGAATCGCATTTTTAACGCATTTTTTCGAACATTTTTTCAAACCTTGTGCACATAAAACAACACGGAGAATCAAATCAGAATAAATCGTTTTAAATGACAAATCATTGCGCCTATCATTTAAGGACAGCTTAACAATTTAACCCTTCACTGAATCACTTTTTTAATTCGGATTAAAAAATTTAAAAAAGGTCAATTTTTGTGTTTTATTTAAGGCAAAAATATTTTAAATAATTAAAACAATATTTTCAGAAAAATAAACATAGTAAGAATTTTAACAGATTTGTTAACTGTATCAAATATGATACCCTATGCAACGAAAGGGTTAGCAAAATATCGACGAAAAAGTTACCGCCCCCCTTTTCCAGTGCTGCATTAACCGTCATCCGTCCCTCGTGTCAATTTGGCACAGTTTTCCCGAAATAAGTTTCTGTTATTTGGAAGTAAATTTGTCCGAAACTTGGTGACTTTTATTTTTGTAATGCGAAACATATAACCGCAAAAACCTGACATGTAAATGTTAGCTAATCAATTTGAATGGAAAAAACATGGAAAAGTAACTGTTCGACTTGTTATTTTATCGATCTTTTTGTATCACTGTATCAACTTGACACCAAGGGACAGATTCAGTTCGTGACATGAGGGATGAGGGTTAATCACGTGACCAGGACCTGGGGGAAGAGTGGAGGGTACAAACCTGGTGCAAACATGTGAGAAAAAATAGGTATTTGATTATTGAAATGCAGAATTTTCATGAAAGGAAAGTGATAGGGGTTTTGGAGTAATCGCGGCTTATCGATCGGGCCCCGGTTGATATAGATGACACGTTTAATTACGATACGACGGGTACAGGTGTTCGCAGATGGCCAACAGGAACTAACTAGTAAGTTTCGAATCTCCCCGGGGACTGCGGGCGGGGTATACGCCGATCGAGAAGTTGAAGCCGTTCTCCGATGTTTCAGCGATTCGGGGATGAGAACTGTATGGACGGGGGGTTTAAGAACCTGACACCGACACGTGACCCGTTCGCCAGTTTTGCGAGTCGAAATGATCCCCGTGTGTTCCCTGTTCGAGACGTGGGTGGGTAGTTGCTCGCGTTTCCCCGGGACTAGAAACTGTCGTTATGTCAGTAGCATAGTCTTCCTTATCCCACTGTCCTGACTGTTCCCCAATTTGCATGTCTTCAACTCTAAGTGTATTTCTACTCTCTTTACCTTTGATAAGGTTCAAATCTCTTAGCCTACAGGGGAGCACCTAAGCTCCGAGCGAGGACTTAGCTGACACAGACTGATTCAGACGTTCGGGTTATTCCGTTTATCTTGCGCGAAAGTGTACTGGGACATGTTAGCGACTCCGGGATCCAGAACATCGAGCCCTCCCTTACGCTCTCTGCCTTAAATTAATTATGCACAGAGTTTGATCGAGAGCTGATCCTCTTCCCTCACTCCCGCTGCACAATGTACACCCATCTGTTAACACCGGAGCACCGAAAAAAGAATCCTCATTCTTATGAATGTATTAAGTCCACTGGGAAATTCTGACTAGTTTCACATTTTATCGCTGTGCCATTCTATTTTCTACGGGTGATCCATCATTCTTAGGAGCTGCCCGATGCTGTACACTTCTTGGCCTCTTATGGTGGTATCAGGATTTTAAGCATTTATGACAACAATAAGAAGAAGAGAAACAAATCAGTAAAAACATTAGACGAATTGATGAATATGTTGTTTTTCAAAAATAACTCGGCATCTATTCCCTGCGGCTCCGCTCGCACAGGAAACTCTTTAATGCCCTCGAAAATTTATGTTGTTTCTCCATAAAACCTTTTAACCCCCATTCACCCCTATGATTGTATCAATGAGCATTAAGACCAAGTATGATGTAAATTAGACCACGAACAATATATTCCTCATACGAACGTTGCAACCCCTTTTCACCCCCTTAGGGGTTCAATTTTTTGAAATGTCGAAATAGGTGATTGATTAACTACATCAAAGAGCATTAAAACCAAGTATCAAGCAAATCTGACCACAAATACAATATTTCTCATACAAACGTTGCAATCCCTTTTCACCCCTTTAGGAGTCGAATTTCGAAATATCCTTTTTTATTCATTAATTAATTGGTTATCGATCGTAATTTATCTTCAGGATATTACAAATTTTTATTCGCGGCGCAAAGGTTTGATCATTTACAACAACAATTATCTATTTCTGTGAATACTAAACGCTGGATTCGGATCCTTTCTTATTCCTTGTATAGACAAGAAAAGAAAGTCAGTCTAGAAATCAGTCAGTGAGTCAGGACTTTCTTTATATATATTTCTTTCTTTCTTTATATACTTTCTTTATATATATAGATTAACTACGTTGACAGTTGTGTAATAATATAGCATTTCAAGGGACGCGTCTACAATTTGATACAACCACTGGACAATTTCCGACTGACTCACCCTGTATGTTCCAGGTGAAAGTTTTATTTCGCGCAAAGTTCCCGCGAATACTCCTAACGCAGTGTTCTTGAGGGTTCTAGAGCGCTAGGAGACCGGTCCGCTAAATAACCGGGCGCGGGTGCGTCCCAAAAACCGCGCCGATTGAAATCGGATACTTCAATCTTCCCTTTCCACGGTGTCGGACATTTTGATTAAGAAATAACGGCGCGGCCGGTCCCGAAGCGAGGCGAGGCGCGGACGAGAAACTCGCTGAAAGTGGATAGGATATGCGCCCCAAATGCCACCGCAGCCGTTATAACTTTAACCGAAGCGGCGGATGCGAACCGGTGTGCGTTCGTCCGTGATTCCGCCGAGGTATATATCACCGTTCGAGAGGCGCACGCACGACCGCGGTATATTAGAAGGATTCTTTGACTTCGGGAAAAGCGCGTCTTCTACGAAGCCCCTCGCTTTTCGGAGTCTTGCTGCTCGCCGCAGTCTTCGGAGCCGTGGGACCGAGGAAATAGGCCGCATCGAAAGGTTTTCCGAAGTACCACGAACGTAGAAGCGACCGCGTTTGCCACAGATGAGCACATTATCCGGATAGCACGGGCTTTAGCTTTTCAATCGGGTTCCATGGAAATCACCGACACGGTTTTCACCGACTCCAGATTTGACGATTTTAGAAGATTAGTTGTCGGTCAAATCTAATGTCGGGGAAATTAGTGTCGGTGATTTCCATGGGACCCTTTCAATCACCATGATTCAGAATCCACGGCGCCGCCGCTGCCCACAGTGGTCCGGGAACGTAATTTTACTAGTCAAAGGTCAAATTGTACATTACAACGAAACGCACGAAACACAAAGCACATTCAAAGAACTATAGAAACATTAACAACGAAGCACTGAATTCACTCGGCGACTCGGTTACACGAGCAAAAATTGATTTTACAAAAGTAGACGGTCTTGATTCACTATAATACCTTCTACCGACTATCGCGCGTTGCAATTCAGATTGTAGCCGGACCGTGGAATAAGTTATTCGAGGCAGCGGTTACCGGGAAGTGCAGCTCAAAAGTTCGTAAACGCGAAGTAGAAGTCGAAGTTCGTTCGGAACAGACAGAGATACAGATACGTAAAGTACGGCCGATTGAATCGTTCGAGGGAGATTTCCTCCGGAAACAATTACCCGTTTCCGATGTTCTATAATTAAATACAGAAAGAAACCGAAGTTCCAACGATGCTCAATCGTCCGATGTAACGATTAAACGAGAATGTCCCGGGAAAACAAATAACATCCGCGACCTTTCTGCAACCGCGGAGAGTGTCTCGAGAACGTTTTGACACTATCGTGAAGTTTCTCGTTCCCTGGAGGTACCTAGAACCTCGACCTTGCCGTGCAAGTTTATTTTAATAAATTAAACGACGACTGCGTGTTTGGGACTCGCGACACGACGCTCGCCTCGAATTACCGAAAACTTCTCCCCGTAAAATCTGAGATTTATTAACACGTTCGCTGTCGTCTTATGCTCCTCTCAATTAGTTATAAAGTAGTGCAAATACCTTTATTTTTTTTAAGGGCGGTGGGGAAAAATGCATTTATGCACACGTCCCGTGATGGGAAGGTAGAGTGGGAACTTTGACTTTACTGGTAGGGAGCGAGGGGGTAACCTCGATGTACCTCGGCTAATAAAAGTTTTCGTTTGAAATTTTCGGTGGTTGGATAATTCATCGCGTCTTTAATACCTCTCAGTGCCGGAAATTAGTGGGGTCCGAGTCTGCGGGGTGTCGGTGGACAGATAAACGTGATAAAAGCGCATCCGCCGGTTCAGATTCAAAGGAGCGACCTCCGAAGCGCGGTAAGCTCTCATTTCGTGGTCTAATTAACCACAGTATGGGCGTTTAAAAGCCCGCCGAGACATCCGGCTGAATCGGCCGAGCCAATTAGCGGTTTCAGCGTAAACCAGCTTGTGGACACTTTAACGACGAGTGCCTCGCGAGTTTTCTTCCAGCTGTGTTCTCCATTTTTTTCTCTCTCTCCCTCTCTCTCTCACCCTCTCACCCCCCTTATCTCTCGCAGCATTGTGCCCGGGCTCGGGGAATCGAATTCTACCGTCGGAAATGCACGGCCCAGTGGAAAAAGAATACCGTGGTTTTTCCCGTTCTTCGAGAGCCAGGTGAGTGACTCGCACGTCCCGTCGAGTCCCTAGGCACCGATGAAGTTACTAAAAAGTGTCCTTCCGTTGGCAGAACTGAATCGATAGCGACTGTCCTCCTCCATGGGAGTCTGCGCGCCGCGTTCCACACCGGGTTTCCTCGGTGTTTCGAGCTTCCAGGATGGACACTGTGCTTCTCATTTTGCGTGAAAGCGTTCCCCACAGCCGTTGAAAATAAACGGTTTTGTGGAAGTAGAAGAAAATTCTTCCTCAGGGTCGACTAAACTCCTCCAAAGTTCTGACGAATCGTCCGAGGTATCTCGACGCCGTCGCGTTACACATTATAATTATGAAATTTTAGAACAGCTTAGGAAATTTGAGCGTAAGATAGATTGCCAGCCGCCGGCTCACGTGGCTCTGTTCCGAGACTGATTTGATAAAGCTTAGGTTACCGATCCATGCGAAGGAAGTACAACTTTCTTGTTAATCCGATGTTGTGTAAAGTGTAGGACAACACTCACTCTATTTATATTTATACCGATATTAACGATATGAGGCTGGAACACAACTGAGCACGTTACAACGTTCATTCTTAAATTATTTTTCGTGGCTGCGATAATTTCGAAGCTACTTACAATTCATCTCTTGCAACAGCTTCCTCCGGTACGCGGCCAGTAAAAAGATGTTATCTTGTTCCATTAGTAACTGCTTGGAATTTGTTTGTCTTCTGTGAATGACAGTTTAATATTATAATGTTATCAAGTCAGATAAAAAAGTTAAAATTTATTTATTCTATGACGACTCCTACGCGTTAATAACTCACCCATTTCTACAATTTAATATCATCGCAGCCAATAACCGTTTCTATGAGAGAAGAACCGAAATATCGACATTTTTCAAATATGAAAATTCTCATACCCTTTCATGGCCATGTTCGAGTCAATTAATCTACGCATTCTGACTCCAAAAGCGTTCTTCGCTCACCCGAAAGGTGGAATTTTATTTCGGATAGATGGATTCTTATAATACATACAGGTATTTCATTATATTTTTTGTATGAGAATATTAGGAAAGTAATTTCAGAATACATAGTGATCAAATATGTTATAACTGTTTCGGTGGGTGAACAGTGTCGGATGTAATATTTAGAAACTGCACTAAACAATTGATTGCGAAATGTATAAACAATTTATCAAAACCATATTTCCAATTAACATATTTAGTTTGCATTTATATGTATGCGTAATAAATACATACTATATATTTATGAATTGACTGACCTCCTACGTTTTCGAAGTCGTTTAAATACGGGCCTTAATTATACTTATTTTACTACCTGCTCGTCCTCCGGGAATGTCGCGTCCGACCATTGAAGGTAAACAAGAAAAGGTATTTATAGCAGACAAAAAAAACGCGCACGGATCAGCTCCGATTATTTACAAACACCGAGCTACGACAACTTCAACCCCGACAGATGGTCAACACGTGCTACACACCCAAACAAAACAGACAATATAGATAATAAAAGTAAAACTCTTCTCGATCGCAAAAGGAATAAACTTTCTGTTTAGAAACCACAAAATTGATTAAATATAAATAATTCTGTGGTAGCAAGAAAAAACGCCGCATGTCACAGTCTCAAAAAATTCGAGTTTATGCGTTAATCGAGTTTCATAGTATAAGAATTACAGATTTACCAGAAAAAAAGTCATGAAAACAAATTCGAAATGTTCGATACAACAATGCAAGTTCAATATGCAGTACAATATCATAACGTTTAATAATTTACAGATGCAATTATTTCTTGAAAATGTTTGAAATATATATTAATGAAATATATTTTAAATAACAATTGATCGAATCAGTGCGCCGATAACATTAAAGTATTTGTTATTAGAAACTCTACGAACGATGTCAGGAAGTATTTATTTATCAATGCAATTTAACCGATGTCCTACGGCAAAGGACATTAGCGATCAAAACTTTAAACGGCAATATCTCGAAAGTAAAAGTTAGTGACATGGGGTGTTCTTCCTAACAACCACAGAATTATAGCGGGTGCTTTTTTCTTTTGAACAATAGTGTACGTATTCTCGAGGAATAATACAGAAATGTCTTTCTCTTCAATAAATACAAATCAAGGAGAAGACAACATTAGTTGACAAACAAAAATTTTCATAAAGCAAGTTAGTAATTTGCGCCGAATAGATTAATACATATTTCGTTTTTAACAATCTTACGATCGATAAGTGGAATAAAATTTATAATTTTACAGTATATGAAAACATTGAACGGGTGAATTTTCACCCTGAGGAACGTATGAGGGTTGTTTTACGTCTCTTTCTACTGATGGGCACCATAAACTAATTATTATTTCCTACATACTATCGAATATTTAGTCGATAGTTTTTAGTCGATTGAAATTTTGTTTTAGTGGTTACGTTTAGATTGTGGGCTATAGTCTATGACTACGTCTATACGTCTCATCTCTCACAAATTATTATTTATCCTTTAATAATAATACAATATACAGGCAAAGTGTTATATAATGAATCTTTTAGGAAAATATCTGTTATTGAAAGATATAATTATAAAATACTACTTTCTCTTTAGGTTATAATTAAAATTTTATTCCCATAAGTGCAATAGGTATTGTTATTTAATAATTGTATAATATTTCTAGTATAATAATTGTTATTTATGCTACATACATATGTTTATTGAACGAATTATTCGATATATTCAAAACACCCGCCCGTTAAAATTCAACCAATTTAGTGGATAGTTTAAAAATCAGTCGACTGAAAATAATAGTTGGCTACTATCGATTTAGTCGATAGTTTTAATCGATGGTGCCCATCACTATCTCTTTCGAGTCTTTGTTAATGTTATTGTGTCCACTTACTTTGGCTGCTTGACGGTGAAAACGAACAAGTCCGGTAGACGTCAGAAAACCGATTGTTCCACAGAGTCCGGTGTTGTTAGCTGCGAGAGGGAACACACTTTCGTCCGGCTATTAATTCGGATACAGGGGGGTACGTCCTGGTGTATTATTCCAGTTCACCGAAGCGCCGGAAAGCGGTAGCTTTTCAGTGGGAACGCGGACAACCGAGTCCGGGAAGATCGAAAGTACCGCTAGACGGAAGGTTGGTCCGGTCGGTAGCGTCTGGCGTAAGCCGCAGAATCGACCGTGGCGCGCTTCAACTCGCTCGAGGTAGAGTGGTGTCTCTGGCGTCGTTGTGCGCGAGAGTTTGCGGACCCTCTCATTCCCCTGCCGTAGTCCGTCTCGGGAGCTTCGAGGCGACGTGACGCGTTGTGTTCGCCGGTTAAAACTCGGTGCTCAGCCAGGGTTGTCCGCGCCTGGTCGCGAGTGTGTCAGTGTTCGTGGATCGTCCTCTTTACAACCCTTTACGCTAGTTTGATTAGTTCGTCATCCCCATCAGTGATTCTCTAGTAGCATCGACGGCTGTAATACAGCCTGACGGAGTTCTCGCGGCGACAGCGTGACGCCGGACTCGCGTATCCTCGCAGCAAGGATGACGTTTGACTGGATCTCCGCTCGTGGAATCGCTTGTCCAGCCGCGAGCAGCTGGATCGAGCGAAGGCATCAAGAATCACCGGCTGGACAGTGAGCCAAAGCTCGGTCAACAGCATCGGCAACGTGACACCGGTGATTGTGTTATCAACAGTGTCGTCAGTGTTCTAGCTTTGTGTACCAAACACAACGTTCATTCGAAGTGTGTCCTGCTAACTACCCACGACTCTGGATCACGTCGATCGGCGTGTCTCGATCGTGTGATTGTCCAAACGGGTTCCTTCGTGTGATTTGTGTGTGGAGTACAGTGTCCGTCTGCAGGACACCTCGTCGTACGTCGGTCACGGTGAGTACAAATCCAGTGATACTTTCTTTTAATCAACGAAACCGGGAGTTCTCGAACCATGATTTATACCGTACCAAGGACATTTTTCGAATTGATCGCCGCGCCGCGCTTTCACGCGACCGGCCTCGTTGACAGTGATGGATTCGGCCTCCGAGAACACGGTCTCTCCGTTGATATTTCGCCGCGTCTGCGTGAAACTGATTTCAGTGTCGCTCAGAAATGGAAATTGCAGCCTGATGCGTGCGAGCCGTGTCGTTAGGCTCCGTCTACTTCGGCTCGTTAACGTCCACCTGACGGCGGGCTTGACTGGCATCGGTCTAGGGCACTCTGCGGTCAACTCTTCTTCTACCTTTCCTCGAACACGTTTCTCTTGTCTTTTTACCGCGGAGCTCATGCACACGCACGAAACCAGAGATTCTGCTCTCTGATCGAGATCTGTGATCAATCGGAACAATTTCCACCCGGTTTATATAGTCCGAATAGATCCCGTCTATAGAAATATTGATGAAGAATAATTTGAGAATAATTTTTATCTTAACGTGCAGTTAGATACCCGTGTTTTATAATTCTTCACTTTTATGAAAGTAGAGAATTGTTGATGAACAATTATTTAAAGAGGAATTTAACGTACACGTCCTAATAGAGTGGTCGTTTCTATTATCTGAAACTTTTGATCCTAACGTGAAGTTAGATACGTGTGTTTTATAATTCTCCACTTTTATGAAAGTAGAGAAATGTTGAGGAACAATTATTCAAAGAGGAACTTAACGTCCACGTCCTAATAGATCGGTGATTTTTTATCATCTTCAATTTTTTATCCTAACGTGCAGTTAGATACCCGCTTTTTATAATCTTCCAATTTTATGAAAGTAGAGAAATGTTGAGGAACAATTATTAAAAGAGGAACTTAACGTCCACGTCCTAATAGATCGGTGATTTTTATCATCTTCAATTTTTTATCCTAACCTGCAGTTAGATACCCGTTTTTTATAATTTTCCACTTTTATAAAAATAGAGAAATATTGAGGAACGATTACTTAAAGAGGAACTTAATGTTCTCGTCCTAATAGACCGGTGATTTTTATCATCTTCAATTTTTTATCCTAACCTGCAGTTAGATACCCGTTTTTTATAATTTTCCACTTTTATAAAAATAGAGAAATATTGAGAAACGATTATTTAAAGAGGAACATAATGTTCACGTCCTAATAGAGCGGTGATTTTTACCATCTTCAGTTTTTTATCGTAACGTTCAATTAGATGCCCGTGTTTTAGACACATTTTCCAGTTTTATAAAACTATTTATAAATTTATAACTAATCCGGAAAGTAATTTGACGATCAGGTTCTAATAGGGTGCACAGTAATTTCTATTCTTTTTAATTTTCAATCCTAACGTTAACTCAGATACCGAGAAGTCAGCGGTGTACCTGTATCCAATATCCATCTTCCAGTTTCATAAAGATATTGATAAATAATTTCAAAGGGAATTCGACGACTGATAGAGCGAATAGTGATTTCTATCACCGTCGATTTTTAGTCGGAACGTCGAGATTGCATGTTTCCGGGAACAATTCGCAGCGTGTGAATAATAATTCGCAACGTTAACTCTGTTTACAGAGTCGCGGAGCACTAAAGTGATTGTGCGGAGTACTTCGCGAGACGACGCATACTCATATTTACTCGCATCCTGTCGAAGTAATGATTAAATTCTAGGCATCCTTCTGCCAGTGAAATTTAATGCGAAGCTCATTTCCTATGTAATTTGATTAATCTAATACAAACCAAGCTTTCGCAACAGATTTTAGAGCCGGCTTTCGTTATGCCCTAGCTTAATAGCACAGTCAGCTGGCCTCCGCGTTGAAATAAATTTTTCTACTCGTGCTCGGTTCCCGCGCAACTAAAACATTATTATTAATACCCTCTTCCGACTTGTAAAACATTCTTCGTTCAATCACGTCGGAGAAATTGCCGGTAAAGTTGTTCCATACGAGAGAAATTCTAGTTTATTTCAATTCTCGTATTTTAATAAACATTTCTCGTACACGGCTGTTAAATTGCGTAGCTCTTAACCCTTTTAGTACCGAACGACGATATATCGTCGTTCTACGACGATAATTCTTTTCGCCGGTACTAAAAGGGTTAATAAAGCGAACGGCGAGCGCGTGTTTTTATTTTTTGTATTTCTCCGAAGTCGAGGAACGGGGCGAGAACAATTTTGTTGACATTTTTTCGTACTGCAGGTGTCTCCGAGGAGACTTGTGTACGTCTGTGTACGTGTGAGCGCGTAGCGGTCGAGGCGTCCGAGACGCGATTTTTTTTAGTTAGTAGTTAGTCATAGGCCCGCGAAGTAACACGCGATACAAATAAAGTGAAACATCCTTTTCATCAATACTTTTCATTTCGAGGTCCCTCATAACTCCAGTATTATTAGTTTTATTTGAACAACGGCGCTCGTTGCATTGTTTTCGCAAACGTACATTTTTGTGCAAAAAATCCTTGTTATTCCAAGCACAATTAATTTCGTATTATTCTCTCGTTCATCCCTCGCATCAATTTAACACACTCTACTGGTACGCACTGCTCGTTGAAGTATTATTATTAATATAAACACATACACGCGATATCGCTGCAAAAAATTTGTGTTCCATGCAGAACGAATTCGAAATTATTCCGTCGTTCATCCTTTGTCCCGATTTCACATGTTTTTCTTATACAGATTGCTCATCGAAGCATTATTTCCGTGACTCGAATAATCCGGTTCAGTTTTCAACAATAGTGTTGAAACTGTTGTAACTGTTTATCTTCCCTTAACAATGATAAGGAAAACATTTCAAAAACGTGACTGGGGACTTTTACGAACGAGGGTGCTCATTCGATATCATTCCTGTCTCTGTCGAATATGATTGTGTTAGTGATTGAAAAATTGTCCAGCCGTCGACGTGAATAAAAGATTCGCAATTAGTGCGAAGAGCTGTTGCGAAATAGTCTCGAATTGGCGAGTGTCGAGCGCGCTGTGCCGGCCAATAGATTGCTAGGCGTGAAACTTTTCAATCGTGGCTGCTGAAAAATGCGCGAGGAAACTGTTCGCATAACTCGAACTAAGAATTCGCTTTTTGATCAACGGCTCACGTGCCGTGTATAAATCTCGCGCGTCATGCGATTCTACACGGGGAACGGCACGTATTTATCGCGCGCGTTTGTGCGGCATTCTAATGGGAGGGGAAAGGGCGCGAGCTTTCATAAATTCGGCGGTAGTGGAGGGGTTCGAGAGAAGGGAGAATCGACTCGGTGTATCGAGACTTTATAGGCAACAAGGAAGGATGCGGACGGCATAGGTGGGTGGAGAGGGTGAATGGCTCGGGGGTTGCACGCGACAATGTATTAGCCGGGGATTCCATCAATAATTTGCATAAACCGACGGCAAAATTTACGTGTACGCGACGGGCGCGGGCGGCGCGACGCGATGTTCCGGCGCGCGAACTTGAAAGTGCATTTACAAGTTACGTCGCCGGGATTTATGCGGCCATTAGACCGCTGCAACGTCTTAATTACACGGGGGGCCATTCCGCGCGAGACCAATTAAAACATGCGCGAAAGACAAACACTTGTAATCGGACCGTGCGACTGGCCTGCGGATCGAAACACGCGAAATTTATGCTCGTTGACCGAACGTTATGGACGCTGGTTATAAATGCGTGTCCATCGTAAGAAAATTGTTTCCGCGATTTCTCGATGAAAGTTCCTTTCATCTGCCGCTGCATTCGAAAAATATTAGAACTCATTATTTCTGAAATACTGACATTTCAAATTATAAATGTATTAACTGTTTCCTTTATCTCGATCGACAACTTGGAAATAACTAAATTGATGTTTTCGGCACAAAGATTCGATTATATGTTACCAACTAAGCAATTTTGCAAATAACTGTAACTTTCTTCAACGTTTCGGTCTAGTTTAAGACCATCATCAAGAAATATATAATTGCGTCTGTAAAAATTAAACCACTGTAAATTATATAGTTCAAGTTCACTTCTCCGTGGTAAAAAAAAAGAAAAAGGAAAGCAAAACGAAAACCAACGGTTCTATAGAGCAAACTTACTTGCTAAGTGAAAAATTATTTAAGAGTTAATATTATAAACACGTGCTGGCTACATGCCGGCATAATAACAGAGTGAGGTGAAAGACAAAGGATCAGATAGTATTGCAATTGAATGCCTCGTCAAAGCAGCGTGTTGTGTTGGTGGTGAAAAGATGATGTGTGTGTGTGTTTATGTTTTCTGATACGTTTCTCCAAATGCCTTAACGTTTTTTTCTATGTATGGTTTTTTTTTTGTTACATCCCTTGCAAGGTATTGAATAAACTAAATTGTAGTTTTTTAATAGTAGTAATTTATCTTTGATCGCGGGAAAAATTAGTTTAAAATCAATTGCAAAATTTGCCACCGAACAAACAAACAAACAAACAAACAAACAAACAAACAAACAAACAGACAAACAAGAAAGCGAGCTAATAAAAACGTGGTAAAATCCTTCATATATTGTGGTATCTTAAAGATTGTATAGATACAAACCTTTCCGAAAATTCTTTGAATATCGTTAGAAATATTTTGAATGAAGGGAATAACAACCGAGTTTTTCTACCATTTATTGGTTCTATCATCGAAAATCTTTTTTCTTTTTGTTTTTCAAGAGACCACGGATTGTAGATATCAAAAACCCGTTCTTTGATTATTTTTGAAATGAGTAATAAAGGGTACCCATTACGTCTTAAAACATGCTTAATAAGAAACAAGTTGTCAGATCTACATTCTGGATCAGAAAGTAAGATCGCACGATCAATCAAACCTTTTAGTATGCCCGCTTTATTTTGCATAGGGTGGAACGAGTACATGCCTGACCAGGTAGATTTATGGAACCAATTGGTTTTTAGTTTGTTTCCTACTTTAATTATACTAATGTCAAGAAAGTTCAACTTTGAATCAACTTCTATTTTATGTGAATAAATTTATTATTGCTTATTCGGTTAAAAAATATTCCTCAACCCTTCCGCCAATGCCTGGTCACGTGATTAGAATCGTTAAGTTAAGACTTGTTTCCATACTCTGTGTTTGCGCAAAAACGCTTATAATGGGACCGTGCTTGCGGCCCGCGGATCGACACAAGGGAAATTTATGCACGTTGGTTATAAACGCTGTCCATCGCGGCGACTCCATTTTTGTTCGCCAGTTTCACTGCGAAATTCGTAACCCGCTGGGTCATCCCCCCCCTCGTCACTCTGTGTTTTTCGGCCGCCATTTCAACGGGTCCCGCGCTTTATGCTTGTAAATTTTATTTGCCGGACTTTCACGCGAATCCTCCCGCACACCTTCCATTCCCCCCCCACTTCACAGGGTCGTTGCGACGCCGGCAACTTCGAAAATGGCGAGCCGGAAACGCGATTAATGGAAAAGTTGGCGCGCACCCTTGCAAATTATGGGCCATTCAACCGAGAAATCTCTTTCCAGTTTCGGAATCCGTCGTAGTTTTCCACTTTTAGCTGGCTCCGCTTCTTACTCTCGGCTTCTTCTTCTTGATCTTTTTCGTTTTCCAGCTTTCGCCCTCTCGACGCTTTTCCTTTTTCTGATCCATCTTCTGTATCGTGTCTCCTCGCCGACCATACAGCGCATTGTTCGAGCTTCTGTCTTTCCTGAAGGCGAGGGCTCCTATCTGTTTCTTTTCCACGAGTAGCGCTTGCTCTTTTAGAAGAAATTGATACAGATTCGACGGGACTCGTCCGACTCAAGATCGAGTTAGGTGTATGGAAGCAGGAAATAGAAGGGTCCTTTCTTCGCTACGTCGTCGGTACTCGAGTTCGATAACAGTCGGGTTAAATAATAATTCTAGCCTCAGCATCCCTTACACTAAATCACCGCGTATTTCGAATGCGAATTGCTCGCTGGAACTTGTTAAACTCGGTAGTCTCGGAAAACTTCTAAATACACTGTGGCATTCGACCAACTAGTCCATCTTTGGTTTTATTTGGAAAATTTTATACATACTTTACAAAGTAGCAAAATGCTACCGAAATATTGTTGTGTCTCGACAAAACATTACCTAAATGTTATTGTTTCCCAACAAAATATTACCTAATTATTATTGTGCCCCAACAAAATATTACCTAAATATTATTGTGTCCCAGGAAAATATTACCTGAATGTTATTTAGGTACTGACAAAATTTCTCTCTGTATCTCTCGGCATTCTAAGACACCTGCTAAGCTGCATAGTCTTCTAAACCGAAGTTCAACATAAAATTTCGGAGGATGCACATTGTTGAAAATAGAGGAACGGATCGTGGTGTTCAGGAGTGTATTCCGGAGTGTATTCCGGAGTGCACTATTTTCTGCGATGCACCGTGTAACAGCTGACCGACGATTCCCAGACACGAAATCGGGGTCTGAGGGTCTGTGCACGCTGGACGGAATTGATACAGATTCGATCCACGTTTCCCGTCTCGAAAATTTGCGAAGTCAGGCGCTCCCTGAAAGAGGGGAACGACGTCACGACGTCCAGGTTATTCCGGCGGTTATGCTCCTGGAAGAAGGTTGCGCTCGGCGTCTCTTGGCCGAATATACTTCCGCCTCGGAATATACTTTGAACCGCCAGAGACGTCAAGTTGGCCGGAACACAAAACAAACATTCGTACGATGTCCCCAGAATATTCCTGCTGGCCAGGTGCGACTGCATCGCTATCCGCTCTAGGTATTGATAGAGACGCAATATCCTTGCCGAACTCTATTTAGGCGAGAGTCCCGCGTTAGCATTGGTCGCCAGTGCAAACGAAAGTGGACGAACCGATGACGACGACGTTGCATCGTGTGTGCCGTATGCTCCCTCTTTGCTAACATACATTATTAATAGACAGAGGATTTTATGCATTTATGACAAAAATTAGCAGATTTAATTATACCCTATAAATTTGCTATAGTAAACTAAGAATGTGTTTTCTTACTATGTTTATTTACGTTTATTTTTCTGAAAATGTTGTTTTAATTCTTTAAAAATATTTTTCTTTTAAAATCTGAAAATGCTGTTATAGAATTCTCAACCTATTGAACGTATTAAGGGAGAAAAGAAATTTCTGTCACTCCGGACAGTTTATTTCGCGTACAGATCCATTGTCTTAATTGTTCCAATTATCAAACAGATAATTAATTAAATCGATGCGGACAATATAATAATTGCTTGCTTTTATTAATCGCAGCTTGTGAACATTTTTATATTGCATACAGATCCGCCGTGTAATTAGATAATTAATTAAAGTTGCTGCGAGCAATTTCTACATTCCCAGGACCGCGAATCTCTGTGTGAGAGCCGAATGGAAATTATATTTCTGCTTGGATAATGTTCGGGAGCAGCAATTCACGAAGGATTAAGTTACGCGTATCTGTCCATTGCTTAAAATGGCGAGTAATTTTTGTGCTGAATGCATACATGACGATTTGACTGACCCTCGGCAGTGCAGTATCGAGAGTTTCGTCGGCCAAGATCATTCCGCGAGAACTAATTCTGTGGGGGACTACATCTGAGAGTCTCCCATCAGTGAGAGACGGATAGAGTGCTCAGAGGGAGACGCTGACTCCCAGATTTCCCGTTCTATCTTTCTGCTCTCGAGACACGTGTCCGCGACTCCGGCGAATGCACGGTTCCCCGGTCCACCCCTCTGCCGTCGTTCTGACTCCTTTCGGGTCGCCGACGAGGCGGTCGGAATGCATTTAATCAAAACTTGCGGCTTTTCAGCCGTCGAGTAATCCCCGTTCCCTATTCAGTTTTCCGCGCGAACCGGGGACTCGCAATCCGCACTCACTCGCGTACGGTTCTCCCCTCCCCTCTACGTCCAACTGGGTTTTCAGAATTCGATTTGCGAAACGCAATCCCGGAGCACGTAAACTAATTCTTCGAGTTGATCGCGCGGACGAACTCGCCCGGACGTTTATGTTGAAGTTGACGAGGGCGAGGATGGATAGCAGTCCCGGGACTCCCGATGAATCCCAAGTGTCAGGGATTAGAGATCGACCGTTCGTCCGGTTTATTGCGATAGAGTAATAGTTATACAGCGTTTTACCGTATCGTTGCTATTGAGACGGTAGGTTCGTTTCAAGGATTGCATGGGTGCAGAATGGACCTTCTCATTTCTCATAAAAGATCAATCTAAACGTTTGTAGCTCATCGCTGATATTTTTTATTCGAGTGCTAAACTTGCGTAAAATGCACGTGCGACCACTCGGCAACCGACTCCGGCAAACGCTTACCCTACGCTCTTAATCTACATGTTTAATCGCCATAGATCTACGAAACGTTGTTTTGAAATTTTCAATATAGGCCCACATAAAAATGTTGTGAAATTCAACTTATAATATTTTTTTTCTACAATTTCGATCAATTTCAATTTTCGACAAAATTGTTTTTCCACATCCTGTAGCAAACTAATTGCTCCAGCTTCCCCAAAAAGTTCAAATTTTTAAGACTGTCCGAATACTAGTGGGAGTCACTTCCTTTTATAGCATGACGTCCTCCCCTCAGGAATGAAGCGTTTAGGGGTTTAGTTCTAATCGTGCGCCCATTTTGTAGACATCTCCGACATCGTCTTCTTACACTTAAATATGTTTCTTCCAGCGTCCTCCACGTATATAATTATCTACACGTATCCTCTCAACAATTCGGAAACATAATGCTGCCGAATACTGTTACGAGAACCCTTCAGCGACGAACCATTTTTGCCAGGATACGCGTTAGAAATTTATGATTATTATGTTACAACATACTCAACTTCGCAACGATACGTTAGGTACTCGGCACGGTGTAACCGCTGGTAAAAGTAGAAAGATGACGACTTCGCGTGGAAGAGGGCAGAGTAAAATTTTCTTATTAAAGTTTCATCCCTCGCGAGAGTCGACTTTGAATATTTTATTCCGGAATAAGTAGAAACGGCTGAGCATGGGCAGACATGCGAACACGGTGCTGTAAAACAGCAGTAAGGAAATTGTTTTCGTGATTTCTCGATGAAACTTCGTTTCAGCTGTTGATTCATTCGATAAATATTAGAAACACGTGCTTACGTTAACGACCACACGTTAAAACAATCGATTCAATTGAAAGACTTCGCTGAATTCTTATTGTCTTCGAATTATATACTGGTATCTCAAATTACAAACGTATAGAATTATTCATCGCTTCATTACAAAATGTATTCTTAAAATAAATTACAATTGGTCAGAAACGTGGTGAAAATTTTCAATGTTGTTTCTTACATTTTACCGCGTTTTTATTAGCTCGCTTTCTTATCTATCTATCTATCTGTTCGGTAGAAATCTTGCAATTGATTTTAAACTAACTTTCCAATGACCTAGAGCCTTTCAGGTTGTCAGACTTTGCCTTCACAATGACAAGCGATTAATTAGGTAGTGGTAGAGAGAGAGAGAGAAAGAGAAGGTAACATTTTCCCTGATCTGGATTGGATAAAAACGTCTCCGCCGTTTTCCAGCATTGAAATCTGTCCCCTCCACGTCGGCTGTTTTCGAAGGTTTAACATATACTCGCGGAATATTGCGGCACTTTTCCCCGACGAGGGAGCGGCGTCGCCATTCAAAGCACGTAATCCATGCTCCGCCGTGTGTCGCCGAAGATAAATCAGCCGTGCTCTCTATACCACGCGGACAGAAGAAGTTTCTCGTTCGATCGTTGCGGCATTGTCGACACATTGGCTTCGCCAACGTTCACGTCGATTAAACGGGATAGCTCCGTACTGGATCCCTCGTCGTCCTTTCGAATAGTTGCGAACGTTTTCTACGGTTATCCAATTAAGTTCGTCAAATGGAATCGATCGGCGCTCGGCCGCGGACCGTTTGGCTCGCATCGAAATGAAAACGAGTCCATCCATCCACCAGATAATCCGTCCTGGCTCGCCGAGGACGGTTCCGGCCACTGAAAATATCTCGTTCCTCGAGGATTCTCCCGTTCAGCTTTCCAAATTGCTCCGAAATCTAGTTCAAAACTAAATTTAAGTGGCGGCGTCCGTACATAAGAGATTCTGTTTCATTTTGAAACAGTCCTTCCTTGAAAAGACTGTTTCTCGAAATCGTTTCAAGTGAATGTTTCCTTTGCAAGAATCTTCTTCGTGGCTCGGTTCACGAGTTATCAACGAAAAACACAGACCAATCGGGGTCATCGGGGCGGAGTCTGTCCGCTGTACCCGTGCTCGGATTGGTTCACGTTTTTCGTTTCGATAACCTAACCAAGCCACGGAGAAGATTTTCACAAAGGAGGAAGGTGCTTGAAATGACATCGGGAACTACTTTCGAGGAAGTACACGAGCCTGTATACAATTTCACGATTCGTATTTGGAGCGAGTATGAAATTGATTTCCAATTAAGTGAAACGTTCTCCTGTAAAGAGAGGTTTACGTTTCTATATTTACATTGTAGAACACTCTACGGTGGTCTTTGGGTATATTGATATTGGGTGATCCATAATCGTGGCAGGAAATACTCGAAGGTAGACGTTCCCATGAAGTTCCTATTGAATGGAACCTATCCGTCGTCCAGAGGCAAGAAGTCGTCGCGTTCTCTGTTTACATTCCACCCACCACCTTCGCGTGTCGGTCTCCGATATAATTCAAGCTCCAGCTATTTCCACCCACCTCGAGGTTTCTCATTAGACGAAAGAAATACAGTTGGCTCTCCCCGACGACGGCCGGAATTCTTTGAAATCACGAAAAAATAACCGCCCTGCCGCCGTCCTCTCGCCGCGCGAACGTAATTTCTTATCCAGCCGAGGGAATATAGAGGTTCATGCTACCGCGGGTAAACGGCGAACCGGGAGAGAGAGGGTACACGCAGCGGAAGTTGAACGGGTTCGCTGAACAACCAACCAGCTTATGAACGGTCGGGAACACTTCCTTGGACCAACCAGCCTTTTAATGGGAAATTTTTCCTCGGCAAGACGATTTACCGGTGTTTCAAAATTCTCTGTTTGTACTATTAATTCTCGAAACAATCGATAAAACGCCCTATTGTCGGGATAAACAATGAGTTTTTCCCCCGCGTTTCTCCATCGTTGATGACTGGTTTTTTTCTGTTTCGTTCAAAGATACGGAAATTCGGCGGATAGTTTTCTCGGCATGATGGAAAATACATTGCCGAATAAATGTTGACTCGACAATGCAATTCTCCGTTGCAAGACGCGATACGGAAAAATACACGCGTATAAAAAAATACCAATACAAAAAAAGGAGAAAATGAGCTGACAACGAAATTCGTTTTTCGGGATATTTCTCCGTCGAAATTGCGCCGTGAACATTTTTCATTTCGTGGAAAACGAAGAGAGCCTAGGTATGTGTATTTTACAATGCACCCCTTTATTGATGTAAAGGGTGGTATTGACTATTTTTTTTACGAAGAACGGAACTTGATCTCTGGTATACAGGTCTGTCAAGGATCAATTTAATTTTAGTAAAAATAGATGGGCATTGATGAAGCAGTCAGTGGAATTGTAAACGCTTGTGTCACTGTATTTCGAAAAATCGTTTTCCCCTTCGTCGATGCGAGTATCGATTATTTTCCAGCTGGGCGGAGTTTTCTAAAAGGGATATAAATGTAGCAATTAGGTAAACACGATAGAAAGGTTAAACGCATTAGCGGCATGATTTGATTAAAAGATGCAATTAATTTGACTCTGCTACCTCGGGATAGTGGTCTCTGCGCCGTTCTCATTCCGTGAACAGAAATATGAGAAAAACGGTGGAGTGCTCCAGACTCAGTTATGTATCTCAATTAGAGAAAATGTTCTTTCTTAATTGTACCTCCTATGCGGAGAATGATGAAAATTACTTTGTCTATCTCGTGCATAATTTACAGAATAATTAATGTGTGCGCCACAATAGAATGCGAGACACGAATTCTCTATACATTAATAACGTTAGCTACTGTTAAATATTATTAAATGTTACGCTATTTCTCTATACATTAATAACATTAGCTACTATTAAACATAGTTACTACAGTATTTTATCCATATAAGTTTCCAGCACAGTCAGGGACAGTATTCTTTGACTTTTGCCGAACGTAGAGAAGGACAGCAGAGTTCGAGAGGCCTCGGTCGCCGAGAAATGCTAATCCAAATTTCCAACCTCATTATTTTTCATTATTTTTTTATGTGACTTTGATTACCATATTCGTGACATTTTACTAATGCAAAATAATACCAAATATGATATAATTCCCATGATATTTGTTTGCGTAATAGACATTTAAAGTTTCGCAGAAAGAGACGCAGAAGGTCGCAGTCGCTGGCACATTTCAAAGGCTTTGGCCCAAAACTTTAATTGTCTATTACACAAGTAAATGTCATCGGAATTATATCATATTTGGTATGATTTTTATTAGAAAAATGCCACAAATATGGCCATCGAAATCCCATAAAAAAATAATGAAAAATAAAGAAGTCGGAAATTTCTATTAGCTACGTTTACATTTCTCGACGACCGAGGCCTCTCGAGATTCGTGGCCTCTCAACGGGGTATACCCCGCAGTAGTGGGGATAAATCTGGGACATTTATGGATAAAATACTGTATTTTTTAAATTTGATATGCAACGACTTAATAGATTGGGGAGACAAGTCTTAATGTGACGACTTAGGGTGTACGTACGTGTACAGGGCTCATCAGGATGTGTGAGCACAGTATGGGACACCATGAAATCCTGAAGGACAGTTAATAGCGTAGGTAAAATCGTCTGCGGATCGTCGTCGCGCGCGAGACCGTTGATTTATTGAAAAAGTTGCTCGGTCAGGAACTTATTTGGTGGCGGCTTCGAAAACTGTGAGCACCTCCGTCGCGGTCCAGTGAAGAATGATCCACTCGAGGAAAGTTTGCGACCGTGGAATGGGTCAGTAGCCTTGTGTCGCGAACTTTCACGTGTCATCTCGGGCTCTCGAACCCGTCGCGAAATAGCCAGTCCCGCCAATCGCGAACGAAGATCGATCCACGGAAAAGTTCGACTTAATTTCGGCCCGCGAAACGGCACGCAGCACTTTTAACCGAGTTCGAGGGAACGTTCTCGGAGGACATGGAACCCGGCCAAACGTGAAATGCACGAAATGACGTGGTACATCGGTCCCCTTCTTTCGTCTACTCGCTTTCTTTCTCCGTTCCACCGACCGGAAGTGAAAAATGTTTCGTTTTACTGCCGAAGTTTCGGCTACTCCGTTTAGGCGACCAAATTGCTGAGAGCTCTGACGTTTTCATCGTGACTCTTTTCTGTACTGCAGCCAAACCGATCATACTCTAATTGCTCTATCGACTAACGTTATCACTTTTCCATTGCTCTAACACTTTTAATATTATTCGTTAACGCTACACTTAGCTGCATATACAGAGTGCCCCGAATTTAAACGGCAAAACTTGAGGAACGTGTAGGGGACCGAAAAACTAAGACTTCATTTTTGTACTTATTTATTTACATTTTATTTGCGTAGTTATACATATTTATATTCGCGCCGATTCACAGAGCGACGCACACTTCCGGTGAATATTATACAATTTAAACATATTTATTATTTATCGATGCGTAGCAAAAGTTTACACATGCCTGCCTGTCCCTCTGTTGACATTTCAACCAGACTTTATTTATTTATGCATCGAATCGTTTTAGCAAATTGCAAATAAAACAAATCGAAATAAAACCCTCTGCTCGGATGTTGCAAATTAATGGAATTTTGTAGTTCATCCACTTGTTCGTGGTACAGGATTTTTCGATGCTTGTAGAAAAGTAGGGAATTTTGATTTTGGATAGCGTTGCGTCGCATAATGCTCGGCTGGGATATTTCAGAGCGGAGGATATTGGAACGGTAAAAAATTGAAGAAGCACAGAAAATAGAAATGTAAATACTCACTCTCAGTCAGTCCTTATCGTCTCATCTTTCTGTGCATATTCTAACAAAAAAGTCAATATTTCCGCAGAAAGTATTGGCTGTTGAAATCGTACAGCGAGAACTGTGTGCGCCGCACAAAACATATTACTAGCGAGTGTAAAATAATGTCTGAAATTAAAAAAAAAATAAAACAAAATCAAATCAATACATTTTACGGACAGAATAATTTTACTTCGAGATCGTAGCGAGGGGGAAAAAATAAATAATTTTGGCGTCGTTGTGCGCTTCTTATGCAACCGTGCGGGTGTATCGAGCGTTTCGTTGTATATTTTTAGCCAACAAACATGCTATGCCGAAAATAGTTCCTCGTAACGAGACGCCAGTTGTCGAGACCGGCTCGACAACGAGCCGTATCGATATTTCGCGTTCGACTTCCGGTTTATTGTACCAGTCTGTTCGCGACGGGGCACAGGGGTTGCCGGTTTTCCGCGAAGCTCGGTATCGACCAATCTCTCTCTCTCTATTCTCTGTTCCTTCTGTTCCTCCTCCTTCAGCTTCTGCTCCAGAGGCAATCATTGTCGGTGGCGTAACTCGATTCTTCTGGCTCCGCGACGACGATTGGCTTCTGCTCGAAATCGAGTCCACGTGGCTCCCCTTAGTATCCCGTAGTGTTAGGATCTTAGCAGAAGATCAATAAGGGTCGAGTCGTCTCGATGGCCACCAGCATCCGGTATTCCGGTAAAAACGCCGTGGAAAGACGGTCCCCAGCTTAACTGGATTTCTTCGGTTGATGGAAGGTCCTCGGTGATCGAGACAAACCCGACAAGATTCGGCGAATCTTCAGCTTTCGAACCTGCCTTATGATTCCGGCCACGAAAAACGACGTTTAACAGCCTCCGTTTTACCCTCTGATTTCTTACAACTCGCCCAGAATTTCCAGTCGCACATCCTGAATCATTGGATGCGACTCCGACTGGCTTTGACACCGGGCTAGACGGGGATCGGTCTCTCAGGTGGCATCGATCGGCCGGCTCCTTTCGCTTTTGGCAAGTGATCCGAGAAGTAAATTGCCTTAAGTGGCTGGGGACGATGACTAGCCGGTAGCCGGAGGGATCGAGACACCCCTATAAACACAGAGGCCAAGGCGCAGCCGGTTCCATGCACCTACACACAGATTTCGCGGCCGCGAGCAGTATCGCTGGCTGATACACTCCGCGACAAGAAGATTCCGCGATACTGTATCCTCTCCACAACTGTTCGAAGAAAATCCACCGTAACTGTCAACGTTTTATCCCCACCACAGCCGTAAACAGGTCCAGAAATTTACACTAATGCTGGAGAAGCAAATTAAGGTTTCAGGACTGCTCTAATTGTTCACCTATTAATTTATTAAATTTTTCGCTAAAGACCGTGGCCCTTGCTACATTCTGAAGTTTCAGTACTACTCTAATTGTTCATCTATTAATTTACTATATTTTTCGCTAAACATCGCGGCCCTTGCTATACTCTACCACACCTTAACAGTCACATTAGTATTTTTCGTTAACCGTGCCAGGTACAAATGTGTCGGATATACAGGGTGTCTCAAAATTCCTTCAACATCCGGAAATTAGAGATTCTTGAGATTACTTGAAGCAACATTTTCGTTTGCACAAATGACATCCGCGGCTTTGTTAAGGAGTTATTAACTTTAGTTATTAACAAAAAAAGAGTAAGATACAAGACTACTTATCTAATTAAGAAAGAAGGGACATGCGCATAAAGACAAAGAAAAAAACAGAATGATACTGGTACAATCGATAGGTATTATCATATAATCCTGCGTAGTTGCATTTTAAAATTTTTCAAAGATTCAATGAAAAAATCAATACTGTTATAAATAGTGCATGCTTTTGCAATAATTCGATTCATTGAATTAATTAATCCATAAGTCGATTTTGTTTTAAGTGTTTGAAAACCCGACCTTCTTCTCAATTCACGTTCCAGTACGTAAAAATTGTTTTGCGCAAGTAGAGAGGAACGAACAATATGATTCTTAATTAAATGAAAAATAAAGCTCGGTCGGATACTATTCTTCGAGCAGATAATGTTTCTAAGTTCATTGTCGTTAATATTGTCGAGTAATCTTGTGGACCCTACTTATGGATTATAAGTAGATTTCGCTTTAAGTGTTTGAGAACCCGCTCTTGTTCTCAGTTCATGCTCCGGTACATAAAAATTGATTTGCGCAAGTAGAGTAGAACAATTAATATGATTATTAATTAAATTAAAAATAGCCAACGACCGTGGTCCCGTTGAAAGCACCGGTTCTCATTCGATTACCGAAGTTAAACAATGTGGAGCGTGGAACGGACTTGGATGGGTGACCGCCTGGTAAAAACCCGGGAAGTGACTCCCAGGTACTTTTCACGTGTTGTTGGCAAAGGTGGTTCGGAACCCACCTTAAAAAAACAGTAGGTCCCGCTGCAAATTAAGCTGAAATAGGCTGAAATTAGGCGATGGGGAGAGTGGAGAGAAGGGGGAGATTTGGTGAATGGATTTGAAACCCTGAGGGGACCAAAAATCATATCACTAATTAAATTAAAAATAAAGCTCTGGTCGGATATTATTCTTCGAGCAGATAATGGTTCTAGGTGCATTGTAGTTATTATTGCGGAGTAATCATGATTAAAGAATGACATAGGATTATTTAGTTACTTATTTATAATTAAAGATAAGACAGTATCATTTTGTCCAGGACTGTACCGTAGAGTTCGCTGATGCACACACGCTTGGACACGGACACGAGCCGCCGGGACACGTTGATGAGTTCTTCGACGTGCAATAATACGTTCCCGTGCCCCGGCCATCCCCCTCACCTCCGACAACTTCGCCGAAGCTTGCTTGCACCCTCTCAACCCCGCCGCGAAATGTCTGCTACATGTATGCAGTAATGTCCAGGAGATACCGGGCATATCTCCGCGACGTCTCGCCGGCGCAGATGGTGTATCAGGGCATTAGCATCGGTCTCAGGATACCCGGCCGATTTTCGAGGACATCTCGGAAATGTCGTCGATGTTATCCTACGCCGCGTCGATGCTGTATCATGCTTCGACAGTGCTCGTTCACGGCCATTGCAATTTACGGTGGCGCGCAGGTGTTTATGATGCGACACGAAAGATGAAAGGGTAGTTCGACTGGTAATATAGTCGGATCCTTACGAGTTCTTCGGGATCAGTAGCTTTTATTGTCTCATGGGAACACTCGCGCTTCTTCGTTCGTAATGTCCTCCACGCCCGCGTGTGTGGGCTGCTTTTAAACAATAGCGGTTTATCAGTTTACGCAGCGAAATTATTGATTCGTACTACTTATAGCGCCCGCTCCATTTAGCGTTCCGTACTAATGTGGTTACGCGCGTCGTTATTGTTGCAACACGGAATTTCCAAGTTTTGGTGCGAGACTTAATTAATATAGCTGTTTCCTTTATCTCGATCGACAATTTGGAAATAACTAAATTGATGTTTTCGGCGCAAAGATTCGATTCTATGTTACTAACTAAACAATTTTGCAAATAACTATAACTTTTTTCAACGTTTCGGTCTAGTTTAAGACCATTATCAAGAAATATATAATTACGTCTGTAAAAATTAAACCACTGTAAATTATATAGTTCCAGTTCACTTCTGTGTTAAAGAAACAAAAAGAAAAAGGCAAGGAAAACGAAAACCAACGGTTCTATGGAGCAAACTTACTTGCTAAGTGAAAAATTATTTAAGAGTTAATATTATAAACACGTGCTGGCTACATGTCGACATAATACAGAGTGAGATGAAATGTGACAAACGTTTTGGTATGAAAACTACAAAGTCTTGATTTGAAGACAACGAATCATATATACACAATTAACATATTTTGGGTGACAGAAATTATTTTAGCTAGCAGCAACTATTGCAAATGAACAGGAAAATTTGTTTCAGATGACTGAAACTCATTTAAATGAATATAAATTTTTTGATTTTTTTAGAAGGTTTTACACATCTTGGAAATAATTTCTACTTTGGATCGACGAGTGGGGGCCTATTAATTCTACGTTTTCTCGGAGAATGGAGTATTGATAACTGGAAAATAGCGTTTCAATTCCGACCGAGAGGGATTGAATGACACTCGTGTTTTCTAAATTCTCAGTGCAATTTTAATTACAAGCTTGACGCAATATTATAGGGCAAGGAGTTGAGAACTGTTCTAGAACGTTAGAAGTGGCCGAGCAGTTAAAGTGACTCGTTCGAAGTCCTTCGAAAAATTACAAAAGCACATTCGTTGGAATTTCGTGCGGCTTTCATCGGACTTGTGTGTTCGTATAGAGTAGTTTTATTTAATAATTTCCCAGTGAAATAGCTTTGTGGCGAGTCGGAATTTTAAAATATAAAGTTTCAAGTGGGTCGTTGCAGCTCTTCTAGTAGTTGTTAGGTTAACGAAGGTTTACGGTACATTTTCTTTCCATTCCATACCGAAATCTTTTACAAGCGCTTTCCAGCGAGAATTTTAACTGACTTCTTACTTGAAGAGCTTTTCAGAGGAACGTTGTAAAATTCTTCAGTTTATTCATCTCGGTTTCATTTTCCAATTTCCGTGCTAAGAAAAATTTCATCATTTGTTTCTCTTGACAAAATATATACACGAGAACCATACCCCGCTGCATTCACGTGAAATATAAAACTCCGTATGAATCGAGGAAAGCAATAAAATGGGAATTGCGTGAACAACCTGCGTCACACAGTGGCGGAGTGATTGCAGTCGCGAACAGATTTAATATTTCCATATCAAAGGGAAATTGTTAAGACGTAATTTAATAAAGTTCTAAGAAATTAACAAAGCAATTTGTTTTACCACGAGTTTCTTTTACAGGAAAAAAATTCAATTAACATTGTACACGCGACTACTTAAAATATTAATGCGTAACATTGTATTCGAAGAATTTATAATATTTCCTTTAACAATATTCGCTTTTATATCCTGTAACAGATGCGTCGCGTTTATTAAAATCTTGTGATTATAAAGTATGCTGCGTAAACCACAACCAGCAACGAACTGGCATCAACCTTTTCAAATGAAAAATCTGTTATTTAATTTTACAAACACTGAATATTTATAAATCACTTCTTTAGTTTTAACACATATAATTCAGCAAGGAGTTGAAGAAGCGGGAGATAAGGATATAACAATAATTTATAAGATCGTAGCTTAACGCAGGTAAATTAACTATAAACTTGTTACGCAACTTCCAAAGTTTCTTTAAAAAAGATTACCACTTTATCTTGATTAATAGGCAGCCGCTTCGTTAGAGGAACAGGAAAGATATACAACCCTTGTATTTTTCTCTAGGTTCTATCTACCGTGATAAGTGAAATAAAAATCCTTTGGGGCGGCACAATTTGTTTTCGAGAAGTTATCACAATTATTCAGAGAATAGAATTTCGTTTCGATTCGGTGGAAACAAAAAGCACATTTAGCGAGGTTTGTTCAGAGTATTCACCACGGGTCGTAGTCAATGTTGCAGCGCCGGAGGTTAAATATTGTCAGAAGCAAACATAACGAGATTTACGACGCCACTAAATTCGGTATACGAACTACAGTATTTGAGGACGGGAGGTCGATAAAACATTTTTGAGTGACATATAGCGCCGTGGTGGAACGGGGAGAAACGAAGGCATCGGGAACTCCATTTCGAGATTAATTCGGTGCAACCTAATAGATCAACCCGCAAGGAAGTTCGTTGCACAATGCATCGCGCGGGGGTACCGCTCCAAAGAAAGACTCGTCGGATGCCGTGGGATTTTCTTTGAAATGGCGCGTCGCCGCGTCATCGCGCAATTTTTCCGTCCTTTGTCGCGGCCCATGTAGCTGGGATTTCCGGCGACAAAAGCAATAAATCCCGCGACTATCCGCCATGCGGAACTGACCTGTGGACCCGCGAATCACGTACACTGTGTACACTGCGTCCTCCTTTCGGGACAGTCTCCCGGCAGCAGCGATGCAGTTTTAGCACAATACGTCCGTCCTTGTCTCTCGTCGGCAAGGGTGAAAGGGGATGAGGAGCGACGGACGCCGCGGTTCCTCCTTCCCCTTAAGCGATGATTGTAGCGCGGCCAGGCCTTTGTGAACTCGCCCCAAAGTTCGCGGCAACGTCACCGCGAACAAATTTCTCCGGCAAAAGGAAGACGAATTACGCCCCCGTGGGAACCAAACCCCGCATCCTGCCTCTTAAGATGCAAATCGCCGTCCGTCGGGACGCGAGCATTGCCGAACGCGAACGTACCCTGCGCATCTGATCACAAGGTGATAATCGTCCTGGAATTTCTGCGACATCTATACTCCGCAACAATGTTACAAGCAGACTGCCGAGTAGATGAAATGGAAAGTTGTAGGAGAATTTTGATGATTGAAGATATCAATATACGATTTCTTTTCTATTAAACCTCATCTCTATACTACGTTAATTAGTTTAAATTATTATTATTATTAGCTAAATTAGTTTAAAATTAGTAGAAAAAATTGCTCGTGTGGATGAGGGTTAAATTTATTAAGGGTTGTTGCACTTTCTAGGTCGAAAATTTGGGTTCTGTGCTTCTCACCCAATACCAAAATGGTGAGTGAATAACTAGTAGACTTTTTAACTGGAAAATTAAACATTTCTTCCGTTCTAGAATATTTCCATCCCCCAAAATTCTTTAATTCTAATGGACATAAAATTGGAATAATACCTCACCCAATACCTAAAAGTTCATTAAACGATTAGTAGACTTTTTAACTGGAAAATTAAACATTTCTTCCGACCTACAATATTTCCATCCCCCAAAATTCTTTAATTCTAATGAACATAAAATTGGAATAATATCTCACCCAATAACTAAAAGTTTATTAAACGATTAGTAGACTTTTTAACTGGAAAATTAAACATTTCTTCCGACCTACAATATTTCCATCCCCTAAAATTCTTTAATTCTAATGGACATCAAATTGGAATAATAACTCACCCAATACCTAAAAGTTTATTAAACGATTAGTAGACTTTTTAACTGGAAAATTAAACATTTCTTCCGACCTACAATGAACGTGTATGCAATTTGAAATAGAATATCATTTCCGCAGGAAAAAAAATTAATATAGAATGGATTTTATTCTAGGTGGGAAGAAACGTTTAATTTCGGAATTATAATAGGTCCGAGTGTAAAGGGGTGGAATATTCGGTGACTGTCTACCGACGTACCTGCAGCCTGAACCTGAAGAAACGAACCTTTCGCGATTACGCGTTGCAGCAGGTATTCCGATGCATTTCCCTTTAGCGGTGTAGTGCTCGCGTCAGGGTTGGCAAGTCGAAACAGCGTGACAGGAAATTCGTTTTCGGTGTTCCGGGCTTATACATATTCGCACTGGTCTGAAACGTAGGAATGTCGGGCCGGAGATTATGCAAAAGTATTCGCGCGTCAGGCACACGCGACAGCGTTAATCCGGAACGGGTGACGCGTGCGTGTAGATCGCGCGAGTAGCGTCGCCTCCTGGACGAGCTCGTCTGCGCGTACGTGCCGGGCGTTAAGCAACCGTTGAACAGGCGAGGGTACACAGAGCATCCTCCGATCCGCATTCAATTAGAGCTAATCCCATTGGCGAATAAACGGCGGCGCGTCGGTGTGCAAGGAGGACGCATTAAACGCGACGCACGTGTTCGCGCGAACAACGATACGGTGTCGGTTCGTAAGGGTTGCGAGAGGTAGACTCTCGCGTAAGACGTTTCGGGAGGGAACAGTTCGGCCGGCGTTGTTCTCAATGGCGATTCGAACAAGCTAGATTCCCTGTTTCGAAACGCATCACGTGCCGCCTCGTAATAAACCCGGTACCTCCCGTGAAACTCGCGCCGATAAAACGACGTCGTGTCTTGTAATTTTTGCAGCAGGACAAACTTCCCGGGAAATCGTAACGTGGGTCGCACTGCGGAGTTACAGGATTTCTAGCACGAGCAGTTCGAGGAACTGTATCGCGTGCTGGGATAGGAAGTCCTGCTCGATTTCGAACCGTAACCTGGTACGTACAATGTCGCCAGACTGAGAAAATTCAGGGGAACACAGGCACCACCCTCTCTCTATCATTACTAGACTGCGGATCTTTATGCAAAAATCGCCTGCGTCGATTTCAGGAAATAGAAACCAAACTGCATGTTATCTCTTCGCTTAACGCTAAAACTATCGAGCACTGGGAGTGATTAAAATGTTTCAGCTGATAAAAATGACAAGGCTCTATTTATTTCGATCTCGTGCAAATTTTTGCTATATACATATGCTTGGACAATGTGAGCAACGTCATAATTTCAATAATGATAAAATTAAAAGTGCAGAACCGGTTAATTGACCGGCAGTGGAAGGTTTAGTGTTAATGATTTCGAATTTACATTCATCTTTTGTAGCGGTAAGAGCGGTCATAAATCAAAAAGCAAATGCATCTTTGCAGTCTGCTCAGAATACCCCTGTTGGACAGTACTTAAGGATTTACTGTAATCGTACAATAGTCGCTTTTCCCGATTTACGAATGCAACGTTTACATGAAATTCGACTTCCCATTACATGGCTATGGAAGAGAGAAACGCGGTTTCGTAACATTATCGATTCGCTTGCGTAAAAATATAATGTGATGCAAGAGATGCATTAATCATAGCTCATTAGGCAGACTTTGATCCTCCGTTCATTTAATTTTTCCGGCAACTAGATATCGAACGGCGCAGACAGTCGAGTGGTAATTCCCAGTGACATTAGCCTTGGCCGCGCGCGGAAATATCGTCGGTTTCCGCGCGTAATGCGGTACGTCGAACGCGTTTACCACGAACCTGAGTGTCTAATTCAACTATTCCTCCCTTTAACGTTTCGCTTTGTCGCCACCTCACCTGTCCTTCTCTCCTCGCATCTATACCACCCTTCCTCCCCCTAACTAGGTACAGCGTCTCATTGCTATCTCCATCATACTGTGCGGCAAGCCGGCATCAGCTCTTTGTCTTGGCCCTGGGAGCTAGAAGCGAGTCGGCAGCCAATGAAAACGATCATGGAATAGCATCCATCGCTCTATGATGTCTCTCTTCAGGAGAACGAGAGAGCGAGAGAGAGCGAGACAGTGTGGGATGGCTTCGCGCGCGCGCGGACGTAGTATATTATAACGTTCCCTTCTACCGAAGACATTGAAGTGCCGTGTTTGTCGAGGTAGGTGTGTACTTAACGGCGGAATAAGATTAGCTACCGGGGAAGTCGATCTATCGTGACGTCTCACGGCGAATGCTGATAAGGGCGTTACGCCGGAGATATCACCGTGCTCCAAAATTTACGAATCTCTTAATTATAGATTTGTAACTATAGCAGTACAATTTTTAGAGGATTTGGTGGGTCATAGATGCTACAATACCAGGGGGTGTCGACTCTTATAGGAAAAAGTGGCTACGAATTTAGTTGTAATTCGGCACCCTTATGTATGGCGGCAGCACAGTAGAGATCAAAGAGTAGGGATACTAGCTCTGTGTGATCACCACACACCTGACTCATACATAGTCAACCTTGCATGCACGTGTAATCGTATCCTGCGCTAGCTATTAAAGATTATGAATTTATTTTCAGGCAAATTAATTTATGTTAGCACATATTCAATACATAACATATTTATTCTTAAAACACAATTATACAATAAATTGAAACTTAAATTATACAATAATAAATAATAATAATAAAGTACTTATCCATAATATAAAATACTTATTCATGATACAACATCGTAACGTACATTCAAACATTCATAATGTAATATCTTCATAACAATTCTTATACATCATACTTTATACATACTATAACATTTTCTTCGTATATACTTCGTACATTTTATTCTTCTAGGTTTTTTGGATTTTCCGTTTGCTGCCAGAGTAACTGTAATCATATAAGAATAAAATAATTCAATTATATAATTTATTGAGAGTAGAAATATATAGTGATGGAAATAGTTAATAATAGTAGACAATTATCTCATTCAATTTGCAGTTGCTTTATTGTTGCGTATCTTTTTTGTCTATTGTTCCTCCTAGGTTTTTCGGATTTTCACGCAAATGGCGCGCAATGGCACTGCAATGTACGGAAAAGAGTGGGGATATAGTTTGTATCCCCACCGCCAGGGCACTACTGTGCTGCCACTATACCTAAGGGTACCGAATTACAACTAAATTCGTAGCCACTTTTTCCTATAGGAGTCGACACTCTCTGTACCACACCGTCTTATACCATTGTTCAAAATATTTGTTGCATCACTACCCCTCATCCGTCCCTCATTTCACGAACTGAATCTGTCCCTCGAGGTCGAACTGTGACACAGTAACACAAAATCAAAAAGATTTCAATGTTCGGTAATTATTGCGAAAGGGTGGCCATACTCGGATTTTGATGAAACTTAAATATATTAGAGATTTCGACATTTTAAATAACTTTTCCCGTTTCCAGTACATGGGGTTCGCTATTAGTTTTCGAGATATTCGCAAAAATGATAGGAAACCAAAAAGAAAATAAATGTTAACAAGCAAATATAAACAAATTAATCAATACAATTTACATTAACAGAAATCTACATTATCTTCGTATCTACATCCGTCACATGGACATTTGCGTTAGAAAAATAAAAGTAAAAATAAAAGTGACAAAAAGTTTCGGGAAAATTTACCTGAAAATAACGGGCATTGACACGAGGGACAGATGAGGGTTCAATTTGCGTTCAATAAATTACTGAATGTATTTAATATTTCAACAAGCTGTCGAGAGTACTGCACGAGGTATTAAATCAGTTTTGTCTCGATAAAATAAAGAAAATCATATGAAATGGAAATATGTTAGGCCGGAAGAGAAATTTGATTTTCAAATTAGAATAGCTCCGAGTTAAAATTACGTGGCTTCAAAATTTAATAGTTAGCGACTTATTAGCAGCACAATGTATCGTCCAGATTAAAACAAAATTCACGAACCTCTAGCAGCGTTCACACGGTGCAAAACGAAGTTTGAAGCTTTCCGAATTTCGCCTGTTTTAATTTAGATGTTCAATTCCTTGCGATCCAGCGGTTAGATCACAATGTACAGGGATCCAAAGGGAAGAGCGGTTGCATTTTTTAGCTGGTGCACGGTGAGTGGATTTTGCGCAGGATTATGATAAACCCGCAGGCTAGCAGATGGAGAGTCGTTAATGTGCATTCGCTGGCCTGTTGAAAAGGCAATTCAGATGAACGAGTACCCGTAGAGGCGGGTTTTCGGTTTTCTCGACACGAAAACACACGTATAATGACCCGTGAAACGAGGAATTAAATAATCTTGCTTCGAACGAGAAACGGCCGGACGCTGCCGTCGTTTCTGTCGCGTGGAACGCGTGTCGACCATAATGCGAAACACGCAACGTCGATGGGTGTGTCGCGGTAACGCCGCGAAAATTTTCAGTTGGAAATTGAAACACGAGACGGATCACGTTGGAAACCTAATACTCGATGATATCCGTAACAGGGTTTCATCCGGCGAAAAAATTCAATCGCTCTCGAAATGTTCCGGGACGTAAAGGAATGCGCGGCAAAGCACGATTAAACGGAACTTTGCTATCGTATTTCCCACGCGAATGTTGGACGGTGTAACACACAACACGAAACCGTATAAATCAGTGTTATGAAAAAGAATTTGTCCTATCCGTATGCAGTGTTATTGTTCTTTCATGGGAAGTATTTTCCGGTAAACTGTAATTTATAACTACACAAATTATACCACCGAATGTTAGCATGCAATGTCACCCTTATTTTCTGTAACCTGCGAAAACCGTATTCATATTGATTTACGCTCCTGTTTAATTGGTTTCTGATTTAATTGTAAATTAAACAAATTAGGATTACGCGTATTAGGTGACAAACGATTACAACACATTGTACACGAGATAACAATTTCAAGTGCAAGTATAATTGTTTGTGTATTTTCAGTTGAACACCGCGAACAATGCGTAAACGCATCTAAATTACATGGAGTTTATTATATTTAACAACAGCGTGGCCCCGAGACTCTGTTTTCCACCCCTTTACGCAGGCCGTTGCTTGAAATAATTATTTGCAGTATTTCATAACGGCGCGTTGCAAAATAATATATCTGCGACGCATGGCCCGGCATTCCCATGGCAACGGGTGCCGTCACTGTTTTTTATTCCGCGAAAATTATTGTGCGGAACGTAATTTTTCATCGCCGACAATCCCCGTGATTTACTGAAAATATGCTAGAAATAATTTCGCAACCGCGCAAACAAGTATTTTTATTTACTCTCTGTATAATTACGCTCATTAGATCCGACGCGCACGTGAAACTCTCTCTCGGAACGGTCGCGGAAGTTAGTGTATCACTCGACGGTTAATTAATCATCGTCCAAGATCGCGAAATTAAATTAGGCTATTGCGGATGAAGTGTCCGATTTTATGAAGCCTTTCGGTCAGAGAATACTGCGTCTACAGGTTTATTATAGAGAGTCTCAAAAATGTTGCACTTCCACCCTTAAATCACCCTTTATCTTGGCAATTACCCTTTTTAAGGAAGTAAGACATTTTGGGTCAACCTTAGATCAGTTTTGAGGCACAAAGAAAGTCCTATCTTGAATCGTAACAAATCGTAAAAAATCTACCGTAATATAATCAAGAATATTCTAATTCGTGAACAGAATACATATCGGTGTATGGTGTCTACCAGTTGCTGCGTCTGCAGGTTTATTATACAGAGTGTCTCAAAAATATTGCACTTCCACCCTTAAACCACCCTTTATCTTGGCAGTTACCCTTTTTAAGGAAGTATGACACTTTGGGTCAACCTATACATCAGTTTTGAGGTAACAGTGTCCTATCCTGAATTTTAACTGTGGTGTCCAATATTATCTTCAAAGTTTGATAAAAAAATGAAAAAATTCTACCGTAATATAATCAAGAATATTCTAATTCGTGAACAGAATACATATCGATGTAGGGTGTCTACCAGTTGCTGCGTCTGCAGGTTTATTATACAGAGTGTCTCAAAAATGTGGCACTTCCATCCTTAAACCACCCTTTATCTTGGCAGTTACCCTTTTCAAGGAAGTATGACACTTTGGGTCAACCTATAGATCAGTTTTGAGGTACAGTATCCTATCCTGAATTTTAACTGTGGTGTCCAATATTATCTTCAAAGTTTGATAAAAAAAAAATGAAAAAATTCCACCGTAATATAATCAAGAATATTCTAATTCGTGAACAGAATACATATCAATGTAAGGTGTCTACTAGTCGAGCGTAATTTCGCAATTTTAACAAGCTCCTTTTCACGTGATCTGATTAGATGCTGCGGTCATCCTTTAGTTAGCATTCATACTAAAATTACCCCCGAGGTCCGTGGTCCGTGCTGCGCATCAAATTTAATAGCCCGTGCAGAGAAGTCTCTGTAATTATCTGCCCTCGCTTTTTCATCGTGTCCCGGATCGTCCTCCGGCACCGCACCGACCCGTGCGCCACCGAAAAAACCGTGGGCCGGCGAATATGTAAACGACATTAGGAGCGTTTCACAGGCCGAGTTTCGCCGATGACCGGACAGGTCGAACGGTCGTTTGATGCAGACTTTACGGACGAACGGGTCTGCGGTCGGTTGCACGCCGGCCCGTGTCCGTCGGCCTCAGCTCATTGGGATTTACCGGGAACGGCCTAGGTCCGGCCGAATCGTCGGGAAAGCTTTCGATGTACCTTAATCGCCAAAGCAATGATTAGTTAGGCATAAGTCGGGTCTTGCTCGTCGCCTGCTACCGCTCGACGTTTGCGTAACGACACCCCGTTCACTGGAAGGATTGATCGGCTGACGTTGATCGTCCCTTGCGCCTCGTCGATCCTCGCGTGTATCGGTATTCGTTATAAATTCCAGTATTTTATTTAACCCTTTGGAATCCAAGCAATTTCAATACCAACAGCAACACATATCTTTCAATTTATAACATTTTTATACTGTGCAATCTTTTTCACCGGTTTTACCACGTTTTTATTAGCTCGTTTTCTTGTTTGTCTGTCCGTTCGGTACAAATCTCACAATTGATTTTAAACTAACTTACCGATGAGACTTGAAACTTTCAACATAGTTCAGAACTGGATGACAATGGAATTTTCGCAATTTTTTTTAGAGAAGGCTGCGTTTTTTAAAAATTTAACAAAGAGTGCAAGGATCCCTTCTGCCCGGATGATTCAGTGGCGAAAGAAGAGAAAGTGGAAACATCGGTACGTAAGTTCGCGGTCCGTCGCGGCGCCGGATCGAAGCCGCAGTGAGTGGTTGAGCCGGGCAGGTCCGATTTACGCGAGTGCAGCACCATTGGGATCGCCGGATGAGGTCGAATCCTAACGCCTCGACCCTGAGCTTAACCTTACGTAACAATCCCACCGGTGTAGAACGATAAATCTCCGCGTGGGCATTAGTAGCCCCTTGTCCCGGCAGGCCTGGCCCGTACACCTACGACCGTTCCTCGTTTCCGGCCGGTTGCTCAATGGCTTTACGAGTTCATATTTCCACGTCGTTCCGGGATTAGCGTTCCGGAAGCTGCGGCGCGGCCAGATTATGGCGTAAGTTTGCGTTACGAAGGCCTCCCGTTTTCAACTCGTCCGCCTCTACCCGAAGGGGGACTTGATGAAAAAATGCTTCGCTAATGAATGGTACACCCCCTGTACAAACAGAACGAACCAGAGGTCCGGATTCCGTGCCAACGTTTCCATTTTTCCTACTCCACGGTTCTGTTTCGTGGAACACGGAATGCTCTGGGGATCGGTTAAGCCACCCCTATGGAACGGCGACGCTACTTAGTGCTGATTCGTTTGTGGTCGAGGGTAAAGCTGGAATCAAGCTTTGTAACCCTGGAAAGATTGGACGATAGCATAAGTATTATGCCAAGAACCGCAATCTCGCTCCGGGAAGTTTAATGGTTTGGGAAATGTCTGGCCAACCCGGACTTATACTACTGCCAGTATTTCACTCGACCGAGGTAATCCATTTACATCAACGCCCCTAGTTACCGATTCACAGACCTGCTGAATCTATTAGGTCTCGAAGTACTGTTTATGGAAATGCTCGTCTAATGTTGATTCATATTACTGGCCGTCCCCACGCATCTATTTGCTCGTTGCATATGAAATGTCCGATTTTTAACAGTGACCTTAATAATACCATGAATAAATCTGTGAAATTCTTTGATCGATAAGAAATAGTTGTGTTTGTTTCAGATCACTGTTAATAATAATAATAATATACAGTATTTTATCCATAAATGTCCCAAAAGTCTGACCTGTAAATGTCCTAGATCTATCTACACTACTGCGGGGTATACTCCCTTGCGACATTATGCAGTTCGGGTATGTCGGTGAGATCGCCTAATCGGAATTTCGAACTTCCTTATTTTTCATCATCTTTTTTATGGAACTTCGATGGCCATATTTGTGGCATTTTTCTGATAAAAATCATACCAAATATGATATAATTCCGATGATATTTACTTGTGTAATAGACAATTAAAGTTTCGGGCGCGAGGAAGAATCGAGGAAAGGCTCAAATTAATGAATAAAGCTTGTCACTACATGTTATCATTTTTTAAGAACTGTGGTCTTAAAGTATAAGTTTTGTCTATACTGTTCCAACTAATCATATGTCTGTATTAAAATATCTGTGTATCTCTAATAACCACATTCTATTTTGTAATTATTATATTCAGTTTTGTATGTGGCGTATTTCGTTTTTTTTTTGTTGTAATTATGCTGAAATAAATCTCATATGAGATTTTCTAATAAAAAAAGAGCATAAGGGAAAGAAAGAGACGCAGAAAGTCGCAGTCGCCGGCAGATTTCAAAGGCTCGCCTTCGCGACTCTTCTTCCTTGCTCCCGAACCTTTAATCGTCTATTACACAAGTAAATATCATCGGAATTATATCATATTTGGTATGATTTTTATCAGAAAAATGCCACACATATGGTCATCGAAGTCCCATAAAAAATAATCAAAAATAAGGAAGTCGGAAATTTGTATTAGCTATGTTTACATTTCTCGACGACCGAGGCCTCTCGAGCTCGGCTGTCCTCTACGTTCGGCAAAAGTCAAAGAATACTGTCCCTGACGCATAAATGTCCCTCGGCAGACCCGTGCTGGGGACTTACATGGATAAAATACTGTAATAAGACAGTTGCCCAAACCGTTTCTTCCTGCTAATTAAACTAGTGCTCGGTCTATGATAAGGCACGGAGATGTTGCTGGAGAGGTTCGACGCAACTCGCGATGAAAGTCAGCCTACGGTGCGAGCGAGCGAGTAAGAAGAGAGAGGCTTCGTTGTGTGATTTACGCTTTTAATCGAATCGCAATTACATCTGACGGGTTTTGTGTTCCCGGGGAGGGAGTGGGGACGGTGTGTCGCGATTCCACGTTCACGGGGAAGCTATCGCGAAGAATTATGTTCCTTTTACGTACTTTATCACGGGATGAAGCGGGGCTTGATCGATGCGGGCCAACGTTTTTTGTGCCTCTTCCGCAAAGTGTCCGGCGATTGTGTGCGCGTCTCGCCCACGATCGTCCTCTTTCACCCATCGGAAATTGCGATTCTTCAGCTCTCGCGGAACCCGGCTTACCGTTACGCCAGTCGAATATATATGACGCTGCTTAATAAATCCAACGGACACAACGGCCGCAATCTGGCCGGCCGACACGTAATCTAGCTTAACGTATGTACCCACTCGATTTTCTCACGTTGCCCCGACCGTCGTCTTCCTCCCCGCTTCTCTCTTCATCTCGCGTTCTCGCCATTCGATTCAGCCGGAAAAAATCGCTAGCTCGAAACGATATCCACCGGATCTCGGTGACAAATAATTCGCGTGTTTCACTGATTTCGCCGACGCACTATCAGTTATCCGACGCTTGCTGCAGTCTAACGCGCAGCTCATTGTTGTTTCAGCACAGTATTCTTTGTAATGTGCCGAAATAGAAACTGAGAATAATCAAAATCTTTATTCTTTGTTTCTCGTCGATGAATCTTCTGCCATCGTATTCCTCTCGTTTTTCTTCGTAGAATGACCCCAAACACTCTATACTTACGATTATGATCAGTTCTGTAACAAACGATTACCAGTTACGGTAGAGATACAGTAATTCTGAAGTTGGTCCGTTACGCAAGTAATCGTGATCGTAGCGGTACCGTCTTTGGTGTCGTTTTAATCGGAGAAACGAACCGAACACGCTGGTAGAAGTTTCATCGGCGAGATACCAACAGCAAGAAAGTTTAATTTTTCGAGAAGCAGACACAACATTTTCTTGAAATACCTTCGAAATATGAAACGAACTGCGGCAACAGTAGGTCAGCAGAACGTTGACCAACAATTCCGTGTAGTGCGAAATAGTTTCAGCGTTTCGGGGGCAGGAAATCCTTTCTGTATGACGCGGGTCGTGTTCGTGCGAGGGCTGGCGTGGTTTTCGGATCAAAGCAAGTTTCGCGAATGTTGTATGGTTTTAAATCTGCAGAATCCAGCGCGCAGTCTTCACTTTCGTTTCCCCGCGGACTCTTTTGTGGTCGCCGGCAGTTCGCTGGTTCGACGTTCCTCCGGCTTTTTTTGTCCCTGTTCCCAGGCGTTCCCCTTTTTCCTTGGTCTTGGTGTTGGTACCTTCGACCGGATCGATTTTTCGCTGCGGGTGATAGCTGCACGGCCGAACTGCTCCGATAATACCTGCGCGCCAGTTGCAATGAAAACCGCGGCCGTAGGTGCCAAGTCGTTTCGCATTTCGACCGACTGACACATCAGGTCGCTATGGACGCGTCAATGTTTCCAGACACCAACGGGAACCGTTGATCTGTCATCCCCCGAGAGCAGACGGACCTCACGTTGCTTCAAAAATTGTTAATTGCCGGAAGTTGCGACGCGATTCATAACACGGCTATTTCGATCTTCCGAATTTTCCACTGTTATTTGTCGACGCTGATACTAGCTTCATTTATTTTTCACGCATACGTACACTCGATCCTATTTCGACAAAATGTCCTATCATGTTTCGATACACCACTCTGCGGCCGAGTATTTACTTGCTATTTCACGGTGTACACTTTTCACTTGACATCCCGGTATTGCGCTTTTGAGCTCCGTGTAATTCAATTTCCTGGACTCCGCTTTCAAAAAACAGGTAATTTCCTAAAAAGGAGAAATTTGATATCTACTGTATGCCTGTGTATACGGCGATAGCTGTACATTTAACGAATCCAAACAAGAATGTTAATTCGGTTTAACCGTTCACTGCATGAATTTTTAATTGAGATGGAAAAATTGAAAGATGATCAGTTTTTTGTGTTCTATTTAACAGAAAAATGTTTTAATTTTAGTTTGGTTTAACCGTTCACTGTATGAATTTTTAATTGGGATGGAAAAATTGAAAGATGGTCAGTTCTCGTGTTTTATTTAAGAGAAAAATATTAAACAAGATAAAATATAGGTATGGAGATAAGTTTGTATAAGGATTGTAACCCTAAGGGGTATCAATAAAATTCTATATATTAAACAAGATAAAATCAACATTTTCAGAAAAATAAACATAAACATAATGAGAAAACATATTCTTAGTTCACTATACTCTATGCAGCGAAGGATTAAATGAAACGGATTAAATGAAAAGGATTAAATGATAACGTACATATTTATTGGACTCTGTTTAGAATTTTCACCACAAATCTAACACAATATATTCCGAGTCTATTGAAGATTAATCTCCATGTTGAACGATGACGGAGAGATTGATATTGATGGGACACGGTGTACTTTTCCAGAAATCAGTAGTATAGACAGGACATAAGCAGCGAGGCAAAATCCAACGCGGGAATACGATGACTGAGCGGTAACGCACGACAGATTATTGGTGACGATTCGAAGTGTTTACAGCAGCCATAGGTAACATGATCACACGTCTCCGAAATTAGCAGTTCTATGTGCGCGATTCAGCTACATTCCATTGAACCTTAACGCGGCCTTCAACATCGCCATGTTTCGCAATCTGCCACGCAATCCCCGCTATCGCTGCGACAGACCAAAATCGACCGGTCAATGACCGGAAAACGCAATGTTCACGCATGAGTCTACACCTAACCGTTACCTAACCGCGCTCAAACAGCCGTACGCCCTGTTACCTGGAGCACAGATGGAATTTCACGCGTATATAGAGATAATAAGGGACTTTTACCCACCAGTTATAAACTCGGTTAAACCGATTCTGCTCCGAGCACGTGGCAGAAGATCGAAATATCCGGTTTTGAACTAACGTCGACGATAACGCGACTGATTTAACGCCGGCAGTTTTGAAAAGTTAATGCAACAAGTAATCTGCGATGGCAGGTTCTTTGATCACGGTAATACATCGAATACGTTGGTCAATGATAAGCCATAATTCCTGACCTGAATCCATGGGTTCTCCTGCAATCTAACCCGTCAAATCCTCTTAACTATTGGACGAGAATTTATTTGTGAACCAAGTTATACCGAGGACCAGTCGCGTGAATAATTAAGCGACTTTGGAACGATCAACCGGATTTCTTGATAACCCGAAGGTGAAAGTTGCGGGATTTTTTTGGTAGGCAACAGATATTTAATGAAATTCAATTAAGCATACAGGGTGTTTCGTCTGAAACAGGACACGAAACATCACTTTGATATTAGGTTGCTCGGAGCAACGAGACGAGTCATTTCAAGGTCATGTTATTATACATATCTGAATGTATTTTTCGATCAGTTACACGATGCAATGAAAAAATAATAAAAAAAAATTGTTTGTTATAACGGTTCCTTCAAACCATCCTAATAGTACACAAAATATTTTTTGTATCCCCACAATTGAAGAAGATATTTAGGTGTCCTGTTTTAGACGAAACACCCTGTATATGCGATGGTCTTTAATTCACTTGCCAGTGTATGAACATTATTATTATTTGTTACGAGTTTCACAGTGACTGTGTTTAAATTGAAGTAAGACATCTTTTTTGAATATTCCAGAAACTAGATAATTAAAAGACAATTATTATAGACTGGGTCAAAACAGAAACCTAACCAGAAAAGTAAAAGAGGTTACCATACGGACAAGGATTATGTTCGTTGGAAAGAGCATAAAGGGCAGACTCTTTGGACCGGTGTGTAACACATGGATTTCGCAAAATATTAACAAAGATGGCGCTGATAATTCCCGCAGTTGGCATCGGTGGAACCGGAGACTAGCTTCTCTGCCAGCGGTCTTTTTCCCCTGCTTTTAACGAGCTCATGAATTTTCGGTTCGGCGCGTTCACGCTAATGCGTCGACGGGGTGGAAGTAAAGGGGTGAGCGGTTAGGGTGAAAAGCAGCGCGGCGGCCCGGTCGGTGGTCGGCCGCCCGGTGCTCTAGCTGAATTTCACGTTTTTAATGTTATCCTAATAGCGTCGAAATTTATTGCGCCCCGTCGCCGACCAACAGCAACGCTGATGACATCCTCAACCGCTGTTAAATGGACTTTTCGACGAAACGAGCCGCACGAGAACCGCTGTCTTATCAATGGACTCGGTGTCTTTATTCAAATTCAGAAAACGTACATTTTCCGCATCACTTTCTATAGATGAATACTAATTGATCAGATTAAAAATAATATAATTAACATTGCTAAATTCTTCTCACATTATATCATACAATTTTCAATTCGACTTTATCGATTGTTGTTTTCGCCGAAACGAGTTGCGTGTTCAGTGTTGGCCGCCTTGCGATTTCATCCCCCCATTCTACTGATACTGGCAGAGGGAGGGTAATTATGTATGTGTAACTTTATTGGCTCCCCTTAGGGTTATAATCTTTTACAGACATTTTCTTCTTCTCTTCTTAATTTTTCCCCTTCCGCCACTCTCAATCTGACAGAGAGGGCAACTATTTCTCCTCTATTCGTGCTTTCTCGGGATCTATAGCCGCGCTCTGATTGGTCCGCGTTATTCGTGTATAACTCCTTAACAAATCTGCGGAGAACATTTTCGCGAAGGAAAAAGTTACTTGAAATGATCTCAGGAATCAACGATCAAAAGGAATAACCTATCGCAGGATGCAATAACAATTTCCTGCGACCCATCGATTTTAAGAATACATCACAACCCAGTCGTTCCGAAAACACGGAATACATTATGCATGTGACGAGGAGAGGGGGGACCGTTCGTTCGTGACGCCGGTGGAACATAAAATGGGAAATGTAGCGGAGTTCCACGCGAGCTGCGTCACAAAACGACGAGATTCAGATTCCCGGGTGTGGAGCGGGTTTTCCTCTCCTATCTCCCGTTTTAATTCCCATTCTTCTCTCTCTCTCTCCCCCCTATTCCAGTTCGGTCTATACCTCGGGTGCAACGCAGTTTTTCCAGGGTCCCGAGCGCGAGCGAAGTTTTCTATCCCGAAATCTCGTTTCTTAGCGACGCGTTACAGAAAGCCGCGTGGATTTAAAATGTATGAGCCGCGAGACAGAGACGATATTTTATTCAGAAATCCGGGTTCGCCGCACCGTCGCGCGGCATTAGGGTTCGATAATGCGGGACCGTTTTTACCCGGGTGAAAACCCTCTCTCTCTCGCTCGCTCGGTCGGGCCCCACGTTTATTACGCCCGCTCTATCGCTTCGGCCTTAACGAAATTCGGGGCTTAAGAACGAAATCCAATTTGGCCGTCTGCGCGTGATGCGGGTCCGCGAACCACTCCGGCTCTAATGCGATTTACGATATCGCGTGTAATTTATGGTAAAATAATCGGTACCGTTCCGCGATTAAGCCGAACGGGAACCGTCTGTCCGGCCGACAGCGGCTGCGGCACCGATGAATAAATCGTGATCCACGATCTACGATCCACATGTCCCCCGCATCTTCGATTCCTGCCTCGTTCGGCTTTTCAATGAACCTCGTCCCGAATAATTTATCCCGAGCACACGAGTTTTCTTGGCGAGGTTCTACAAGCTTGCGAAAAGTTTCACTGTTTCTGTGCGCTCGACAATTTCCATTTTGGTACCACGCTGCCCGACAGTAATAAGAGGCTTTGCATATTTACAGCGACTCGTACAACCCGCAACACTTGCAGCGAAACGAACGGAAAGTTTGTTATGGTGAGAATTTTCTTCGTGCTAATATTAATGTTAACGTCATTTCGAGGAACTCTCTCCTTTGCGAAATTGTTCTCCGAGCTGTTCGTTAGGAAATTATCAATGAAAAACATGGACCAATCACGGCGCGGCTCAGCGGGGCCTGTAGCAGCCGTTCTATGATTGGCTCCTTGAAATCAACTTAGGAATCGGAACATTCAAGGAGACGCGAAATAAAAATATTCTAGAGTTGAAAATAATATTAAAATTTTTCTAATATCTTCACTGTGGGAGATATTGAATATACTTGAAATCGAGCTACCCAAAGATCGTTTGATAAAAGTTACTTATTACGAACACAACTGTAATACAAGAAACATAATACAAATTTATGTCTCAACTGAACGGTGTTAATCGAAAGAGTGAGAATACGCTGGCTTAATAAATCGATATTTGTGTCGCAAAGGGACGATTCTTTATTATTCTTATAAACAACTCGAATCTATGTAGTGGGTGAATAAACCCGAAATGGAGCAAATCAATCTACAATTTCCCCCACTTTTACGACAGTTTATATTATTTCCTTTTATACTTTGTACATTATATATGAATTTCAAATTTCTTCGTTGTATTACTGGTATTCAATCCTTTATATATTTTATTTTTACATTGCCAGCTTCCACGTTCACTGTTTCAAATTTCATCGATTTTCCATAATTCGCTGTCTGGTAATTACTATGTCTAGTTAATTAACCTCTGTCATCAGAATCGCCGAACAAAACGCGCGCTCAAGTAAAGCGAGCAAAGCAAGAACAAATTTTTCCGTTCGCAGCGACAACGGTGACACAATCGGCGGCTTAATGAATCTTTAGCAGTGACATAATAGAACTTCCTCCATTCCAGCCGATTTCGCGGAGATAAAGAACGGGCTCTTCGTGAATGATCGTCGTGCACGTCGGACCCCGATGATTTATTACGCTAAGGGCGCTCGAGCAATTGAATCGACAGTGCGTAGGTCAGCGATTCGATCAATCTTCCTCCCTCTGCCCCAGCCCTAACCCACGCAGCTAGCTTGTTTGTAGTTGCAGCAGTCGATAAACGTGGATGCGACGGGAAGGAAAATACCGGGACACACTGTTCTTATACAACAAATTATTTGTTTTCACGGGACAGTCAACCTAGGTGGGGATTCTACTGAAAAATTATTCTGCACCCTCTTAAAGTTCTGAATGAAACGTGATTTATAAGTTTTCATCAGGGTGAACAAATTCTTTTATGTACAGAAATGAAGATGATGTTGAGGAAAATTTTATAAATTGAAAAACTGCTTTGTTTTAATTGTTTGATCGAACCTGTGCGCCGATATCATTAATTCCTATTAGTTCGTACGATCGACAAAACGGAATATTTATCTTAAATGTACATTCGGAAATTTTTTTAACAAATCACTTTTATCCGAAACAAATCTGTTTTCTCATACAACAGTTGAGCTTTTTACAATCTGTAGAACACAGACGAATTTAATAAAATCAAAACTGTTTTGAATAATGCTATGACAATTTTTACTGGCGCTTCAGGGTCGCCATTCAAAAACCAGTTCTATACGTATCCTTAAAAAATGTTTTCAGTGTTTAATCTTCCATATAAATAAAAATTAAGTGCTATTCATTGGTACATGCATCATTTGAGAACAGCTGGACCGATTAGGCTATTTTTTTAAATGTTCATAATAATCCGAATAAGGTTTCAGGGAAAGAAAAATTGGAAAAAACAAAAGGTGCTTTTTGAATCATATTTCAATACAACAGAAAAACGAACGTCGCAGCTTTTAATCAACATTTCAATAGGAATTTCTCGACGTCACAAATTCACGAAACGATCACAAAAAAATTTATAGAAATTTGAACAAGGCAACGTCTGTCAGCTAGTTTACAAATAAAAATTGTGGAATTTGTGATGGAACGTGAGCGGCTGGCAATTCACAATTTCCTGCTGAAAGTTTCTACTTTTTTTGAAGAAGAAAAGTTTGTTTTCGCCGCGAAGAAAATTATACTGTTATGCCTTGCAGGTGTACGTAGCCCCTTAATGTAGCAAGCACCGTTTCCGTCGTCCAATGCTCCCGGTGGATTCTCGACGGGTTGTTTGCGTTTCTTCCGTTGACTTTGCCCCAATCTCGGAAGAATTTAAAATGTTAATACCCTGGGGCAAAGCTTCGTAGTCCCCCTGCTGCCGGTCGGTTACGCGAAAAATCGGCGTAACGAAGCGATCAGATTGCCTTCGATGCGTCTTGGTCCACGGGTTTCTTTGAAGACGTTAAAACGGAGCGCGAGTCATAAATTGATCGCGAAGTTCGCGTCTGAAGATCCGAAGTCATGCTTCTTCTTATCCCTCCATCGGACCGACTCCAATCGGGGTAATGGCTGCAATTTGAACGCCATTCGATCTTACCGTTTGCCACTTTTCCGATGGGGCTCGGCTGACCAACTGCAAATAAACACCGGCGATTGCTGCTCAGCCATTCCGTGATTAAAGGTCGCGATGGTTCCGCTCCGGTTCCCCAGGCTTCGTCCCGGAACAATGCTTAGCGAACTTCTTGTATGGAAGGATGGATAACCAAAGCAATTACAGTGAACATCGGTGTACATCGCTCAATGTACGTCCTCCTCGATGGAATTAATATTCCAGTGAAAACTGGGCGCGCAGTTCACATTTGATCATTTACTGCAGCGCTCGGTACACGACTGTACACTGAATCAAATGAACCAGATCGTCTGAATGCAACCAACGAACCAATTTAGCCAGCTGTGGATCCCGGTACACAAATTATATTTTTACTGCTGCTCATTAGCTGCCGAAAGCGATGATCATTAGAACCTAGTAATCATTGATTATTTGCTGAAATGAGTAAAATAATTATTAAAGAAACAAGTACTTTCTGTGTCTTGGTACAGTTTTGAATTTATGTAACGCGCAATGTAAATTTTTCTTGCTGCTCAATTAGCTGCCGAAAGCGATGATCATCAGAACCTAGTAATCATTGATTATTTGCTGAAATGAGTAGACTAATTATTAAAGAAACAAGTACTTTCTGTGTCTTGGTACAGTTTTGAATTTATGTAACGCGCAATGTAAATTTTTCTTGCACGTGTTTTACGAGCGAAGATCCGCAGTATAATTCTAGGTGTTAAAATGCCAGGTATGTCTAAGCGAAATCTAATATTTCATAGGCAGAACGGTGTATGAGGGAATGAATGGACATAAAAGGAAAAGAGTGAATGACGTAGGGAGCTTGTTGCGTGAGAGTCGTCGGAGAGTTATGGGATAGACGTTAATAGCGTTCGTAGTCGTTAATTTTAGTTGTCGTTGCGTGTTGTTAGCGTTCGTTTGATGAGATGCCTCTGGCGTTCCATGAATCTTTTTCAACGAATGATAATACGGTAATATTTATCTATTTATCATAGTTATTCGGACTATTACGAACATTTTTTTAAAACAAATTAGCCAAATCGATCCAGCCGTTCTCAAGTGATGCGTTTACCAACGAACAGCATTTAATTTTTCTTCGTATAGATTATAGTGCAAGACGTTGAACGAATAAAATTAAATTCACATAAATTATAAATAAAATGATGCTAGAAATAAAAATCTTTGAGGGCCATTTCGCTCTAAGCTCCCCACCATGATACACCACTTAAGCACCCGGTCTCAGTTAGTTTTGTGGTAGGTGGCGGAGATGAGCTTAGAGTCGACCTGTATTGCCAATAAAAATAAAACCAAGAAATAACAGAGGCCATTTTACCCTAATCTCTCGATCGTATACCATTCCAGCAGTTATGTGTCAACCGAAGGTCTCGAACGACACCCTATCCCTCCCAACCGGTACATCAGATAAATGTCCTTCCACTTAACGAGAGTGTACATCAAGCTGACATTAACAGTCTCCGAGTTCTAGACTGCGCGAAGTCCAGGTCAATTAGCGATTCAGAATCGAGGGAACAGTCTCCTCCTGAAACGTCCCCTGAACCTCTATCTCCGGAAGGAATTAAAATTCACCAACACCGGGCGTCGGGCTTTGCTTTTCGCTCGACGAAACAATTCTCTCGGACGGAATAAGGAAAATTTCCGGTTCACCTAAGCGGGTATGGGTGTCTCTCGTAGTGTTCAGGAATCCCAGGAATCTAAGGCTAGACTCCGAAAAGGATACGCTAGATTCGAGAGCAGAAGGGCAGGGTGCTGGTCGGCCAATCCTCCATTGGATTCTGTATTTCCGAGTAGACACTCGGTCCGAGTAAATCGCTCGAATCTAATTTGCGATTCGCGACGCGTAACGCCCTAAGCTGATAGGGCAGCTGGCCCCGAATACGCGAGCGCATCTATCCGGGTCATTACGTGCCCGAACAGGAAAGTCGAGGAGTCGACGGCCGGCGCCTAAAAACAGCTTCCGTCGCGTCTGTTCCCGGCCGGACCGGAAACGTCCGCGCCGGAGTCTCGTTTAAATTCAGATCCTCGCTCCGCTGGCTGACGGTTCACGTTCGCGAGTGATCCTCTACTCAGCGAGCCGACGCAATTACAACACCTACCCGCCAGATCAGGGGAATTGACTCGAATCGAGGGAACAAAGTTATCCCCTCTCCCGGCACCGAATTAGTCACGTGACATTGCGACGTGTGCGCCACAAAGAAACGTCAACTTCCAGTCTGCTCAGTCACAGTTATTCAGGGTGTCTCAAAATTCCTTCAACATCCGGAAATTGACGATTCTTGAGATCATTTGAAGCAACAGTTTCCTTTGCAAAAATGGCGTCTGAGGTCTTGTCAAGGAGTTATTAACGAAAAATATGGACCAATCAGAGCGCGACCTAGACGCGTGTTTGGCACATTCGGCCAATGGACTGTTGGCACGCCAGTCCGACTGCGCCAACACGCATCTAGGTCGCGTTCTGATCGGTCTGTGTTTTTCGGTAATAACTCCTTAACAAAACCGCAGACGCCATTTTTGCAAAGGAACATGTTGCTTCAAATGAACTCAAGAACCTCCAAGTTCCGGATGTTGAAGAAATTTTGAGACACCCTGTAGAAGTGGTACTGTGCGATATCTTTAGTTTTTCCTCGATGACACTTTTACCATTGTATTCGTCGAGTTTTTTCTGATTAAAATGGCACCCAAAATAACATTTTTATACATCAATTGCAAACTACGGGAGCTAAGTAAAAATTGATTTTTCTCATTAATGATTTTTATTTGTTAGATATAGTGTATCGGGGCTTTGTTAAACTCGTGTAATCTTTTTCTGGTTTCGAATTACACCTTCTAACTTCTGTCATAAATGCATCAACTCCGCAGTAGTAATGGCGATTAATTACTACTTAATTAATTAGTAATTGTGTAGTAATTACGATCATGCTTGCCTGTGTGACAAGGGATTAACAGTTACGGTAGTGGTGTAAAATGTCGGTGTAAAATTGACACAGTGACACAAAATAAAAAAAATTCAATGTTTTTTTAGTCAAATTGATGAGTACATTTACATCTTAGGTTTTTCGGTCATGTGTTGCGTATTAAAGAAATAAAAGTCACACGAAGTTCTGGGAAAATTTACCTACAAATAACAGAACAGTATAACTTATTTCGGAAAAACTGTGAAATTGATACAAGGGTCGGATCAGGGTTAACTTCTATCTAGTTGGCTCGAGAAAATTGAAATTCATATAAAAAGCGATTCTTAAAAGAATTAAATATATTTACCACTGTAAAGCATCGTCACTGTTTGAAAATTGGCAAAGAGGATTGAAACCTCTGTTTAGATCTTCTATGGTAGCTAGCTGGAAATTGTACCCAATTTTTAACATCTCGCTGCGGCGGACCTACTTAAATGTTTAACACGCGCCGCGTAACACGAGTCACCAGCGATCCATTAGCATTTCCGTGCGCGTCCTTTTGAACTTCGCCGTGCAAAAGCTGCAACGTGACGATGATTCACCACTCGGCGCCGGAAGCCATCTCTACGGACACCGTAGCATAGAAATACCTTGAAATGTCGAAGGATACCTTTGACGTGAAGAATAGTCCGCCTCAAATAGAATTTCGTTACGACCTTTCTTTCACACCTCTGGTACATAGGGTGTTCCGAAATTCATACTACACAGAAGCAAATTTCACAAAATCTGCGAGACCATCTCATAAATGGATTCGAGAAAAGCAAACAGTACAATGGAGGAAATTCAACGAAATGTTACAGAGTGGTAATTCTACAGAGACTTACTTAACTTACTTTCTTATTCAACAATGGAGGAGATTCTACAAAGGATCTAGTAAATGTTGACAGAATTTATACACCGTATTAAAACTCTTATTACATTTCTTGCGTTCATACAGTTCCAGTGGGATTAACGTAAAGCTACTACCGTTTCGAAATTTTCAGTAGCCACCCTCCTTCCTGTTTTGTGTCTTTAATCCTCAAGGAGTGCGTCGAACAAAATTTTTAGTTGTCACCTAAATCCTTTCCGATTGAAAACTCACGGTTCTCTATGCGGAAAGTAGGTCGAGTATATAGATTAAAATTGTGTCGCACGGAATCACTGTTTTCCCGTTTGTATCGGTGCTCGCGGGACACCCAGTACAATCGATCGGGTTTCCATGCATTTCACAGTAACGCTCCATCATCGATGAGCATGGAAGTCAGTGACACGGTCTCCTGCATCAATACAATTGCACCAATGAAATAGAGGATTCGGTCGTACGATTTATCGTCGCCCAATGTTCAAGGTAGACGAACGTTTATCCGGCCGGCTTCACTGTCGCGAGGATAACAGGACATCCGAGGCAATACGCCTGGAAGTTTTTTCATTAGTGGGCCCAGGGATCGCCGAGTCACATTGGTTTCAAAAGTTACCTGGATGTCGCGTGTCTTTAATTATGTCACTTATCCACCGCTATAACGCTTTTCCGATAATTCCCGGGTAACGTAAACGGGGTGACGACACCAAGCCCTTTGGGGGTGCATGTCGAGGGTAGGGGAAGCTCGATTATTATTTTACTCGAATCGCACTTCGGGAGGTCAAACTAGAGTGACCTGATCAGGGGCGGAAGTTACCCCCTCATTGCCAATGCAGCATTGTGGAAGTTAATGGCAGAGTGAGGAGCAAATCCCAATCTTTGGTTAGTACAGGGTGGTCCACATGTTTGAGGTTATATCTCCGATATCAAAAATGTCAAAGGGAAAAAATAAATGGTACGAAGAGTATTAAAACCGTGGAAAGATATTTTTTTCTGAAGTGCATTGGACCATCGACCAACTGCATTTTTCACTTGCTCATTGCCAGTACAGCATTGTGGAAGTTAATGGCAGAGTGAGGAGCAAATCCCAATCTTTGGTTAGTACAAGGTGGTCCACATGTTTGAGGTTATATCTCCGTTACCAGTACAGTTTCAGAAAAATGTCAAAGGGAAAAAATAAATGGTACGAAGAGTATTAAAATCGTGGAAACACATTTTTTTCTGAAGTGCATTGGACCATCGACCAACTGCATTTTTTTAAAATGAATATCTGTCGCCATTCAAAAGAACAACTACACCGTCGAAGTTTGGTTCGCTCTTAAAAATTTTGCCAAACATTCGTTTGAATCGGTAATTTCTGTTTTTTTTTCCAGAAAACCACAGGCCATTTTAACAGTTCGAGGAGCGTCCAGTGGTGCGCGCAAAGTCTTCTATGGGAACGTGCGCGTCATTTAAAACGTTGCCGATTGTTATCGGCCGCGAATATCGACGGGCCAACTGTTGCACGATATAAATATCCGAAGAAAATATCGCGGCGTATAACTAAGTGCAGGTATAAAAGTTAATGAACAAAATTAACGTGTGTCGTGTTTTCTCGACGGGCTTTGAAAAACGAGCATCCACGGAATTTTATATGCGAACTCGTTCGACGCATTTCGGAACAATTCCGCTCGACTGCCCGGAAATGGGTAACTTTTCAATTTTCCATGCCGGAAAATTATCAACTATCGCGAAACGCGAATTTTTTTTATTCGTGCTCTCAACCATTCTGTTCTTCTCTCTTTTTCAGCTGCTGAGCATTTTTTTTCTAGTTGCGTGTAAATTTCCTGCAAATTTTCGTTGCACGATCTTGTCGGGATGTATTTGCATTTCGCGAATTTTACGACGACCAGAACCTATATAAATACATATCGAATAACGAATCCGAGATGGAATTCTGCATGGGATTTTATGTTGTCCGGACATGTTGAGAAAGGAAGAGTTGCAAATGGAGTGGTTAAACGAGTTATTTATCCTCGTCGTAAATGCACTCGCAGCACTGGAATAGTAATTTATAACGCGCCTTGAAACAGGAAATCGCAGACATAAATTCAACGAGCTCTTAAAATTATTAATTGCGGAAAAAACTGATTGCTCTACGAGAGAGTCGACGAACGAAGGAAATCCTAGCTAGATCTTTTCGCCATAAATAATGAGAGAACTTCTTAGAAACTCTACAAAACTACAAACAGGCTGAAAGATGTAAAAATATCTTAACGAAAATGTTGAAGATAAAATTGGAACATTTTCACGAATATGTTTCGTCGGTTCGAGAAGAGTATTAATCACAGAGTTCTTCCAGAAATTTGTTCTACGGTATATGGCGAGTCAAAGGAAACAGGATGTGTATTCGTTAGAAAATCTTGCAGCATCCGGCAGATAAAGTGTAAAGTCCAGCGAACCGGAAACTGTGCGCGGCGCCATTGCTTCGGCTAAAGTTTCATCAAAATCGTCGATCGTTGCGTCGACGTGTTCCGTTTCTCGTCAATGTTTCGGTGCATTGTACATTCATCCTTGCGAACAATTGTACATCCGTTTGATTCAGCGAAGCTTCTGGAGGGTGTGCGCGATGCGGAGAGGCGGTCGCTTTGAGATCACGTTGTACTCGTTCCTCTTTCAGAATTTCGGCCATCTCGTTAGCATGTGTGTAACGTTGCTCCGTGGGAACAGAAATCGAGTGATTCCACGGCGGAAGAGAGGACGAGAGAGAGAGAGGGAGAACCGACGTCCACCGAGGCGTAAGAGGACTCGGTATCTCACCGCGTAGTGGTTCAGCCGGTTGGAGGATTCGGCTTCAATTTCCCAATTTCCCGGACTGTCACTCTCTTCGTCGCGGCCCGTTCCCTCGAATATTCCTCGGTGTCGCGATTCCACCTCCTCAGCACCCTTCCCGCTAACCCTCCGCCACCCCTCAACATCCCTCGGCACTCGTCCGCGACGGTTATTTAAGATTCCCGCGGGCGTCCCGTCCTCTGTTTTAAAAATCACTCTTGCTCGCTTAGTATGCCGAGCCGAGCCGCGCTAGTCGACTGTGATATTGCCTTAGCGTTACTCTTACCCTCGTTCTTGCTGCCGGGCTCTTCTCGCCCATCTTTCATCCCGACTCTTTCCCCAGCTTCCTCTCTGCCCAACGTTTCGTCCTTCCAGCACCCACCCACGCCCATAGTCCGACGCTATCTCGCCCGCCGACCAATCCGACATTCACTTCTCTCAACCCACTCACCCATTCGATCTCGCATATCTTCCTCCCCAGCTCCCTTCTCTCAGGTGCCATTCCTCCCACTGGTTTAATACCAGGTTTGCGGGACGTTCACCTTTCTAGCACGGAAAATCAACGTATGAATATAATAATCTATATAAATAAAAATCTTCGCTGAAATTGGCTGAAACAAGCTGCAATTAGGCGATATTGAGAGTGGAAAGAGGGGGAGTTTGGTGGATGTGAGTCATTTATTTTATTTATTATAAATAAAAATCAAATGCTGCTCGTTGGTAAGCGCATCACTTGAGAACGGCTGGACCTATTTGGCTAACTTTTTTAAAAATAAGTTCGTAATACGTCCGAATAAGGTTTTAGGGAAAGGAAAATTGGAAAAATGAAAAATTTGGGAAAAACTAAATATTCTTTTTTAATCATATTTCAATGCAACAGAAAAGACGAACGTCGCAGCTTTTAATCAATATTTCAATAGGAATTTACACTATCGAGAATAAACGAATCGAAACGAAGCATTTCTTTGTTTACACATTTCCAATAGCTTTTCACAAATTCACAAAATGAGCACGTATAAATTTATACAAAATTTGGACAGGACAACGTCTGTCGAGTCAACTAATATAATAATATAATAACGTTGATTCGATACTGGCAAAGAGAAGACAGCTGATCAATCGTGCAAATTGTTCCAAATTGACAAAATGTACATTTCGCATTTTCTCTAAATAATTTTCTAGATATTAATTTCGCCAATTGAGCCGAATAAGCGAGAACTGTGTGTACAAGACATTCCATTCGTTATCTACTAATTCTAAATAGAAATTAGCAAATGAATATGGCGTTGTCCTATCTTCTTGCCGGGACTACATCATCTCGAAACATCATCTCGAGCCGGTGAACAACGCCGGACGAATTCATCCGAACTTCCCGACCCAAGTTTTCTTTCCGTTGTTCTAGACCGATCTTAATCCCCGCTGGAAATAACCAGAACGACGCCGGCTCGCTAAACAGTGACTCCGCTTGGCCTAGGACCGTCCGCGGTCGAGTTGTTACCGCAACTTCCGGCATTATCTAAATTACTTTATATTCCCCGGCGCAGGAATTACAGCCGGGCCAAGCAGATATCGTGGAGTTCCGACGTTAGCGGAGAATCTCTCTCTCTCTCTCTGTCTCTGTCTCTTTCTCGATAGAATCGCTGGTCCTCGAACGATAAAGACGTGCTCTCGATTTCGTCCGAGGGACGCGACCCGACCTGGAAAAGGTCCGCCTGCGAAACGACTCGCTCGGAACACCAGTTACCAGCGGATAACGTTTCCGGTGCTAGCTTCCGGCGCTCGCTCGAATAATTAAAACGATTTTACAATCGTGCCGTTAGGAAGAACCTCCTCCTCCGAAACCTCGACCGTAATTAACACGCATTAATCGGCCTTACGTGTCACAGGGTCCGTGCGAACTTGGACGGAACACGTTCTTCGCCCGCAGGAATAGAATTCGGACAGTGTCGAGAAGGCTAATCGATCATCTCACTTGAAGGACCTCGTTCGCACGATCACGTACGACGGGCCAACAGTTTCGAACTAATTCGCTTTGGCTAGATCGCAATCTGTTTCTTCTCAAAGCTGTTTTACTTTAATTAGTGACGACAGTTGTATCAAATGTAAAGGGATGAAATAAATAGGTGCTTAATGGAAGCAAGGTCATTCAAGATCGTCCAAGATCAATCAACAATATTAAAGATCATTCGGATTCATGCAAGTTCGTTCAAGTCCATTCTAGGTCATTCTAGGTCATCCACGAGCATTCAAGTTTCATCCAAGAGTATTCAAGTTCATCCAAGAGTATTCAAGTTCATCCAAGAGTATTCAAGTTCATCCAAGAGCATTCAAGTTCATCCAAGAGCATTCAAGTTCATCCAAGAGCATTCAAGTTCATCCAAGAGCATTCAAATTCATCCAAGAGCATTCAGGCATATATTCAAGAGCATTCAAGCATATTCAAGATCGTTCAAGCACATTCAAGAACATTGAAGATCATTCAAGAACATTGAAGATTATTCAAGAATATTAAAGATTATTCAAGAATATTAAAGATGATTCCAGATTGGTTAAGGTTATTCAAGGTCATTCAAGCACATTAAAGTTTATTCAAGAATGTTAAAGAACGTTCAAGATAATTCAAAATAATTCCAGATAATTCAAGATTGTTTAAGGTTATTCAAGGTCATCCCAGAAGTATTCTCAGAACTTGAAGAAAACGTTGCTCTCGGCGTGTTTATTGCCATCCCGACGAACAACTTTGAATTGCGAAGCATTCCATCGAGTTCGAATATTCCTTGGAGATCACTTCAGTGTAAACAGACCGCGTCCCGCTGTGCAGCTATGATGATCAAGCTGATCTCGTTAATTGGTGAACTTTTAATCACCGTACAGCAAAGAAAAGTTTCGAATTGCTCGGCCGGTAAGTTTCTGTTTGGATGTCAATATAGCAGCAGCAGGGTCGTAGGATCGGGCACCGCGAAGCTAGCCGACTGACGCCGATATCTGAGGAAACGTTACCGGGCCAAATTTAATTAACTGTAATTAAGGTTTCACTATGTCCCCACCCGTCGAATCCAGTGTCTTTGTGAATCTGTTGACAACCATACGGAGGAATGCGCTATTGACGAGAAACGGAAGCTCTCTCCTTGGAACCTCAACAGCCTCGTTCCGTTCGAGAAAATTAATTCCCGTAATGCACCGAACCCCTATCCCTTCTCCTCCGCCATCCCCCAGCAGTTGTCCCGGTTTCAGCTCGAAAAATTGATTCGAAACCAAAAAGAATCTGCAGCGGGTGGAGAAATTTATTTTCGACGAGAGCTAGCCAACGTTTCCGGAACCGATTGCAGCCCGGCCAGATTCCCCGCTCATCGTCGCGCAGAGGGGTGAAAGAAAGAGAGAGAGACGACGGTTGTTTAGCGCATATCATCTTTTTGGTGCATCGGCCGTTTTTGTCGCGCGCCCGGATTCAGCGCAAACACCGAATGCAGAGCGAGAGGCTGTAATTTCACGGTAAAGGGTCCCGGTCCGCAATAATCCGAGTGCACAGAGCATCGCCAATCGGGAACACAGCGGGAATGCCGGGACAAAAGCTTTTTTCGTCGCAAGTGTTTTGCGTCTTGCAAGTCGAAATTTCGATTGGGTCCTTCACTTCACCGCGTTGGATCTGTATTTGTATTTTGTTGCGGTTCGGAGGCACATAATCTACTCTGCTATGTTTATCCTTTGTGATAGACTTGTGACGTTCCACGGGGGTTGATAGAGCGGAGAGACGACTTTAATCCCCATTATAGCGTCGTTGCCATGGAGAAAGCAAGCTTGTTGGGGGAAGCAAGCATTTTATGGGCCCCACCTATTCCCAGACCTGTTCTAAAGGTTCCGCTGAATGTGGATAGCGGGACAGTGAAGATATAAAGTCACCACTGGACAGAAGGTGAAGGTCATATGGTCCTGGGCTGTGGGGTTTTAGTAGGCATGGCGAAGGCGGAAGTCTATATGATTCCCCCAAATTCCTTTTGAGGACCACCATCGGAGGAGGGGTCCCATAGAAATCACTGACACTTTCCCCGACACGGTTTTCACTGAGAACATTTCACCGACTCCAGATTTGAACGATAACGCCTTTCACCAAAAACGTTTTTGATCGACAACGAGTTTAGATTCGATAGAGGTGTAATTTGTGTCGGTGATTTCCATGGGACCCCAGAGAGGGTGTCCCTAAGAGGATTTCTCCACCGCCCTTAAAAAAGGAAAAATAGGCCTGTTCTAAAGGTTCCTCCTTGGATCCTTCCGTAGACTAAAGTTAAGTAGATTGAATAGCGTGATTTGAAATGAATTATTAAGAGAACTATTGGGACAGCTACAGAATAATCGAACAAAGGTTGGAACAACTAGTAAATTGCAACGAAATCGAATCGAAAGGAGAACGAGTTCGAGATGCAGAGGTACCTTGGCGGTTAGATGAAGCGTGTACAAAAGTAGAAAATTAAGGCGGGAACTTAGAAGAAGAGCGGCCGGAATTGGGTACGTGAGAATTGTTGAGTAAGAGGCGGAAAAAAGGCGCCGCGGGAGAATATTAAACGAGACGATCGATTCGAATAGGAAATCGAATAAATCCCAGGCGAGCAGGTTACTTTTGTAGGGGCTGCCTCGCCACCTAATTTCAATGCATCATGATGAGCATGCCGAGGAGGACGGTAATTCGATCGAATATTACTTTGGAAAGTTCTTGCCGGGGGGAACGGTCGCCGAGGAGGATAAAATCCAATATTCGAAATGACTTTTAGGACTGAAAAAGTTTCGTACTAATTCGCCGCGTCTCCCGGGCCGAACTTTTCGACCGACCCCCTTGGATTGGCTCGCGAAACCGGGTACTTCGTTCCTCCAACCCTTTTAGATACTTTGAATATTATTTTTTTCCCCGGCGAGCAACTGGGTCGGCACGATGTTAAACGAAGACTTAATTTGATTAACCCTGAGAAGATCGTGACTGATTCGACGAATTAAATCTTTCTCAGAAATACATTTCGCTCCGACGAAACATTTCGAACTTTCCCTTTGATTATTACATCGGTCTTACTCAGACATTATACAATTCTATCTTCAATTTTCATTTAGATTTCTAAGTCTACTTACGTATACGGTTTTCCAAACATTTTTATAACTAAAATAACTCCAAACACGATACACTTTGCATTATATTTACTCGTTTAAATCACGACGCAGTAAAACCTCGATTATCCGATCGAATCAACAGAGGAAGCAAATATCATCCGATTTATGTTGTGTTTGGTCCCGTTTCAATCAGCGACATATCGCAAATACGTTGGTTAAAGTTTCATAAGGAACGAATTAAACGCAACTAAATTTTGCGATTTTATAAACATTATCCGCAATGTTCAACACGCGTGAATACGAACGCCGTTGAATGTTTGATTAGGGTTCATTCTAGCTGTACTCTGTAGAATTCTCTTCCTGTAAGGATAACTAGCTGGAAGGCAATAATGATTAATGTGAAAAGTCAGTGGGTGCACTCGCATGATTCTCTTACACGGTAAGAACTAGTATATAATTCAGTACATCTAGTAGTATAGTTCAACATTTACCATACCAGCAGAGTTGGGCCTGCCAACGCTTTGCCTGCATACAGAATTCATAATCCTTCGGAAGTTGGATTTGCAACTTAAATTTCCATAAGTCTCGTAACGTTTAGATTAACAAAAGAGCATTTACAGGATGCAATATAAAGTTCGCTGCAAGATACATCGCCTTTTATGAATTAATTCGCGTGTCCATGCAGATTTACTGTACCCAACACAATACCAATGAAAACTGGGAATTGCACAAACGGCCACGGTGTAATTGCGAAATATTGATTATCGTATCCATGCGCGATGAGAATCGGTCGTTAATGGTCCACGCGTTAATTCTAAAAACCTAAGTCCAATTATGCGAGGGATTTAGTGGGATATGTTAAATGTATCCAAGTACACATTATTTGAGAAAATTAATTAATTAAAAAGTTTACACCTCCTTATAATAATACAAAAAGTAATTCTGGAAAGTGATTTTTGATTTAGCCGAAACTACATCGCTCCAAATTATTATCATATTAATTACGATAGTTTTTGAACAACGTACCGACGTTCGGACATTGCGAATACCCAATTGGGAATATAATTGATAACATTATCCGTCAAACGCAGAATAATTATATTTTTCGTATTGTAATTCTACTAATTCCACCATGTATTACGTTTAACAACGCCGCGTGGATAACAAATCTGGTTAAATTTCGACGCAGTGACTCTAATAATTCGATCACTCGCTGGAAATTCCAAAAGTTCGTTTGCGAAACGATAGCGAATACAATTCGGAAATCCGATTATTCTTGCGGTCAATGTAACTTTCACAATTTCGGAAAAAAGGGTGAAGTTTTCAAAATACATCGATTCGATTCCGATCGGGACAATAGTGATCGATGTTCTGAATATACAGAATATAAAGTGGTGTAATGGATGGTGTGGTAGTTCCGAGGAAAAATGCAGTTAAAGTTATTCGAAAAAATTCGAGCCTCGGTATTTCCAATAATCTATCGCAGTTTGAAACATTGTTTGATATATTTCCAGCGTGGACGACCGATCGAAAACAATGAAAAATAAAAATCGCCCAGGAATACTAGGGTGTCCCTTTAAGTATGTCCAATTTGAGCCTGTTCGACTGTTGCGCGAATCGAATGACGTATAAAAAATAATGCTAACGTCAGCGGCCGATGGTGTACCGAGGGTGTGGGCTGCGTACATTGACGTTGCAAAATTGGGCAATAAATAAATGACCGGTCAAAGCATTTCACGGGTAGTCGGTCGGAACTTTACAATCTACGAGCATTCGATTCACTTCAAAAGAATCAAAAACTCAATAAAAAAACTATTCAAATTCAGTATATAATTCCGCTTTACCTTCTCAAAAGTAGTTCCAGTGGATTTCTGAGATTCTTCCGATTAAAACGAGTCCAAACACGAGGTAATTCAGTCTACTTTTATAAACTCCATCTACAACAATCTTCGATTGTTTATTAACATTGAGTACGTGAAACCAGTCCGATATACGTCGTGCGTGGACTCGTTTTACTCAGAAAAATCTCAACAGGCTATTGATACTACATCCGAGAAGATAAGATAAAAATGAGTGAATTGAAATTATTGAAGTCTGACTCTTTTCCTTTAGTAGTTTCATTCTCTTTCTTTGTCTGCGAAGATAAGACTCGACCGAAGCGTCAAGTGGGGGGATAATCGTGAAAATTTAAGTGTAACCGATTTCAGGAAAATTTAAGCGAGCGCTACTGTGCTATCGCAATGAACTTTTCCCGATCGGGAAGGACGAAACGTTTGCGTACCAGGCTGCTCAGCCACCTATCGATCCGTCTGGCCCGTTGTTCGCCGACCGCATCAGGCCAGACGAGGCAGGTACGAGTTTTCGCAAAAAGCTCCATTCCACGTGCGGTTTCGCGGCTCGCGAACAGCCAATAGACCGCCGCCAAACGTCAATGGGGAACAGGGGCTCGGGTTTCTTAGCTTGATCCGTTATTTCTCCGGTGCGATGGTCAATCGAGCACCGATACACGTGCATTAATACGCTTGATGATCTCGCTGGTTGCTTCGTGAATGGGAAACGGAGGGAAAGAGAGCAAAAGGTTGCGAGAAAATGGCGCACATAACGTGATCTTTCCGCGTCGGGTGTCGGGCACCCTTTGAAGGGTGCTCTTCTCGTGTAACGACAGTGAAAAAAGTGATTTTCAAAAATTTTTACGTCAGCTGTTTCTAACGGACGTAATTAAGGAACGAGTATACCTGTTTATTTCGCAGGAGATGTTCAATATTGCTTTGTGCTAGTTTTATTCCGTTAATTAAATTGCTTTAATTTCGCAGGAATTTCCAATAATTGTGCTGTAGCGGAAAGGAAGCTTGGAATTCTTATATTATTACATTGTAGTCCCCAAACAAAATTATTAGATGTTGCTGGGTGTTGGTAAAAAAAACTTTAACCCTGTAGACTGTTAAAAATAACCGGCAGTAGGTAGAGATGTTGACGTGCCAAAGATAGGTTCACTAACCTCGAGGGCATTCTGTAGGGTCGGTCCGGTGCTTTAAAAGATCAATTTGTGAATCCACCAGAAAATTAAACATTCTGCGCATCCTGTGGGGTAGGTTTCCATCGAGGTATCGCGTGGCCGAACGGATGTTCGCGATAAAGCGCCACTAAAAAAAAAATGGAGGAAAAAAATCAGAACGCAATCGAATCTGGGTCAACGGGCGCGACACCGGTGCATACGTAACACGTACCGCGCAGAAGTATTGCCATCGAACGATACTGACAGCAAGCTCTCGGATGAAGATAGCATCACAGCGACCCGCCTGATAATTTCTGATGACGGGGCGTGGTTAACCCCCGGGTCTTTCGGTTTGTTCAGTCCGGAATCCTCTTGATCAATCGGCGAGGATGCTCGCACTAATTATTTCACCAAAGACTCGGAGACCTGCGCTCAAAAATTTGACGTTCTGGATTTTCTGTTGAAACACGGTCGGAACGATTCACCTCGAACTCGCATCAGCCCCAACGTACTGGGATCTGGGTCAAGTCTGACCCAAAGTTGGGCTGATCAGTCAATGAACATAATCAAACGAAAAAAAATTACAGTTATCATTAATTATTATAATACCCAACGACCGTGGTCCCGTTGAAAGCACCGGTTCTCATTCGATTACCGAAGTTAAACAATGTGGAATGTGAATGGGCTTCGATGGGTGACCGCCTGGCAAAAGCAAGGTGTATTAATGATCTCGGCGCAGAGGTTCGATCGGAAAATAAATTAAAGCAATTTTGCTAGTTTGATTAAACTTTCTACGTTTCGATCCTAATATGGATCCTTTTCAAGAAAGAGGAAACAACTGCGTCTGTAAATTTTAAAAGAGTTTTCAGTATTAATGTACTGGAAAACCTGGGAAATGATCCCCGGATGCTTTTCATGTGTTGTTGGCAAAAAGTGGTTCGGAACAAACAGTAGATTCGGCTGAAAATTAGGCTGAAATAGACTGAAATTAGGCGATAGGGAGAGTGGAAAGAAGAGGGAGATTGGTAAATGGATTTGAAACCCTGAGAGGACCAAATAATCGTATACACACCACATTAATCATTATAAACACACGCAGCTTAAGTGTTACTTGTTCAAGTCACGTGGTAACACCAGGATGGTAATTAACGAAGAAAATAAAATTTGTGCCAACAGATAATGTCCAAAATATCCGGGAACTCTAGCGCAATAGTATGTCAGCGTACCAGCAGGATCACGACAGTGCAGTGCATTGTTGCTCGGAACAACGAGTCTAGTTTTTAACGTTTACCCGTAGTACGTAGCCTCGCGAGTGCTATCGGGGAGCGCACGATTGTCTTCGTGGCTCGGGCAAACCAAAGGGAAAGAGAGAAAGTATCAGAGAGAGAGATAGAGAGAAAGAGAGAGAGAGAGTGAGAAAGAGACTGTGTGTGAGAGAAAGATAGTCGGTCGGTCGTCGTCACCCAGATAATTAGCCGAATGGAAAATTTGACCCGTATACCCGTGTCTATTATCGAGTTGTCCCTGATCGATGCGCTCTTTTCGCCGTTGCTCGCTCGTCCGTGAAACGATTCGCGTCCATCAATCCGACTGTTCATAATTTTATGATTTCATCCCATGGGACCTTTTTTCTACCGGGATCGGTGATACCAAGGACACTTAACCAACTGCTACGAACATACAGTAGTCCCAAAAAATATTGGCGCTATAAATGGCAGGCAAAATATAATTTCAAAATTAAATATACAACATCAAGCAGTGTCACCAGATTGAGACTGGTCTCCCACTCTATCCATACTCCTTCACGGTCACATGACGCGTTTGGTCTCGTCGTATCACATGTCTAATCCGGCACTGGAAGAGTAACTGATTCCTCTCAATTCGATTCCTCTGATCTGGTGAGTCCCCTTGGGTGATAGAAATTACAATAGCCGAGTTTACAGAGGTGTAGGAAGCTTTTGATTATTTGCAAATTTGGATGCATGCGATTTTTTGTTGTCAATGGACTCTATAATACGAAATAGAAATAATATTCACTTGTTTTTTCGTGTGTAGAGAACATGTAAATCAAATCTGACCAAAAGATCTAGTGTTTTCTAAATTTTAAAATTTAAGTGTGTTTTATCCTTAATCTCTTTTTTCCAGCATTTATTATAGTATATGCGTACATTGAATTTTGCATAGGAAGCTTGTATTCTTTAATTACCGTTTTGTTAAAGATAAGTAAGTGTCCGGTGTCCGTGATCTTTAGAATGACTTATAATAGGTGCGAAAAGCTTTGGGGGAGAGGGGTGCGATTGCAAAGTCCGGTGTGAAAATGTTCAACGATGAGCCAGAGGGATAAGCGCCTAATCGTTCGGTTGTTGAAGCCGTAATTTCCGGTTAATGTGATTATTGCACTGGGGCGGTGGCGCGATGTTAAAATTTCATCGGGCAGCGAGCAAAAGGAACAAAGAACGCGGAACGGGGATGATACATCCGGCGCAGGGGGTTAATTTTACAGCTGCCCGTGAACCATGTAGTGTACAGTTGCGGCGTGGCGCAAAATCCGTTTCACCGCCGTCACTCGAGCAGAATTTTTTTCAACTCGACACGCACCAGCACCCAGCCCACTGTTAGCGGGAACGCGGCGAACAGACGGCAGCGAGTGTTGACGCTAACAAGCGTGAGTCCCGGCGAACGGGATACGTGTTCGCAAATGGAGCAAATAATACCGGCGGAAAATATTTAAAAAAAAAATCTTCCGGTCCAGTTAGCCGATGTGCACACGCGTCACCTGGAATCGTTGCACCCGAGGAGGTGGGCATACTCGCGATCCCGAGATCCTCGATCTGTTAAAAGTCGGAATATAATGTCACGTCGCCGGTGCTCTAATCACAGACGTGGGCACAGTCCAATCACCAAATGTAGTTTTCGTGTAATAACGTCTTACACGATCTAAGAAACAACACGGACCCGATGCGTTTTCCTATATCAAGACTTTACTGTATCTAGCTGGAACTATTGTTCTTTTTGTTGGGTTGTTTTTACCGATGTCGGTAAAACTATAACAAAGAAGTGCCGAATCAATGTCGGGCGAAAGAATTCCTGTGACCTCGTCCGAATCGATGAACTTAAAGGGGCTATGCAGCTGTCGCGCGAATCCAATCGATCGGAATTACTTCGAACCTTAAAGGCCCTTCTAACTGCGTCGATGGTGCTTCGATATTTTATGTTAACACCAAACTTCGTTCTTATCTTCAACCCTAGGACCTTTCGAAAATAAAGAGTACACTGCGGACGTGTATGAATTTGTGATATAAAGGGATATAAATCAAGATTGAGCAGATGAAATTCAAAATTGTAGGAACATTTTACAAATTGAAAAAAATTATTAAGGGGGTTCAGAACCCACCTGAATAATAAATTGTACTTCCCCCCGCATAATGTGAAATAACCTTAGCAAATAGTTGAAAGCGACGTTAAATAAATAAATAAAAACATTAATTAGTTTCCATTTCTTGCGATCGATGCAGACAATTTTTATCATTCTAGTTATCTAGATATTCTAGTTATAATCGCATCTCGAAGAAACTGTAGTTGCTCCAATTTCAAAATTCATTTCTGCAGAGTGTCGACTTAATTTCACCTCCGAAAGACTGACCGTATCAGCAGAGCCAGATTAGGAGAACTGACTCGAATTCAGGGGAAAATCGTAGAAGGGGTAGGCGGAGTGGGGAGGAACGCAATCTGGGCAAAGTTGAATATTCCTCGTGCGCGAACAGTAGCGTGCATCTTGATCCACGAGTCCGCAAGTTGTTCGGACGGACGTCGATGCGGAAAGGATGGGACGTCACGCAACTGATCGCCGAATTTCATTACCGTTTCCTAGCAGCGGACGTTTGTTTCCCGTGGTTGACGTCTCCATCACGGAAACTCTTCTCCGGCGAGGTCGATGACAGGCAAACGACTCGTCGGGGTTCAACGTATCGGTGAAACGCATCTTGAAACTCTCGACGAGATGTTTCGAGTGGCGTAATTTTATGAAAATCGCGGTCGCTTTGGACAATCGTTTTATCGCGTGGATACGAGGAACAATGCAATTCGTTGAACGACTTCGCTCGTTAAGCCGCGGTTAAATTCCACGGGTCCTCGCGCTCGTGTAGTCGACATGGCGGAGGAGGAGGCGGCGACCGCCCCCCCCGGAGCTTGAACCACGACGCTCAGGCTAACTAACTTCTATAAATATTCAAACGAGTCGAAGTTCGAACATACGGCCGCTTTCCTGTCGGCGGGAAACTTTTCTGATACGATGCGACGTACCGCTCTCTTTACTCCGCGTCCGTTTCCTGGATCGGGTTTGAAGGAGCGTGGCCTCTTTCCGCGAACTCCGATTCGAATGGAACAGGAAATATGTTGAGCGCAGCGTTTGCAACATTCCTTCAGTTTAAGCCACGATCGAATTTCGAACGGAGTTCGTTCAATTTAATTAAATTTTAGTTGTAATTACAAACCTACCGGACACCACGATTTTGATGGAATTCGTCGGAGAGATAGTTCCGTGGAATTATTAGGTTCGAGAGTTCTGCCGTATTTTAAGCAAATCAGGCTATTTTACTTGTCAACCAAAAACACATGATAGATGGCAACTCCAATCTACTATTTACTGAAAGAATGATACTACAGAATAATTCCGCGTGAATGCATCCGTGCACTTTAGATAATTATAAATTAAAAACAACTTTTAACCATTCATTTTTTACAATACATTATTATTATTAATTAAAATAATGTGACGCGAGATAACTGTTAAGCTCATTCTTTTACATTTCAACCTGGAACACTTTCATAATTGCGGGTACATTTATTGAATTATGTACAGTCGATCAGCTGGAAAATTAATCTAAGGGAACGATATTAGATTTCATAACTTATTTTCTTTTAACTTGCACCCATTTAATGTTCCCACATAATTTATTTCTAATATATTTGTTCTACGAGAACGCTTTTAAAAATGTTTCATTTCCCCGAGCATTCTCTCATATGAAATGCTATATGCAGCAAAGTGTACTTTAAACTGTTTATATCGACCCGGTTATAATTAATGTAGTCGAATTACATTGAATACACCGGAGGGTTATTTACCGACAAACATTTCGGTTTCTCATCAACGTAGAAAGGTAGCTTCTCCCCACCGACCGTCGAAAATAGCTTTCCCTCCAACGCCGATTAACGACCCCTATTATTTTCGCGTTGTATACATTTGTTGTTACACATGAATTTTATCGAGCTGTGTGGCAACCACCTTCACGACTATCATTCACGTATACCGAACGAAACGTTTAATAAAATACAGTAAGAATAATGTTCGTTCTGCACTCCACGCGAAGAATAGAAAAATGCAAAGCGTCTTATTATTTCGAGTACAGCACGTTCCTATTGTAACTCGGTGAATTCAGGAAATTGCATTATACTTAGGGGTTGTTAGCTCGGAATATTTACCCGACGGGCAATTTAATCGGTCGGCCAGGCGCACGAGAGCGAGAAGAATTCGCCCGGACATATTCGACTAACATCCACGGCACTTTCTCACAAAGAGAAGCCGGGGTTTCCTGAAATATTTATGACGTTCTAGGGCGCAGTGTTTGCCGTGGATTCGCTCGGTAATATTTAAGCCGGTCGACCGAAAACCGGCCATTCTTCCGCGATTGTGAATGAAGCAATTCCGGTAACCGGAGGGAAGCTTGTAAAGAGATTGTACCGTGGAAGTTTCGCTCGCCCTCAACACCGGCGCAATATTCACCGGGGAAAAAAGGGAGTGGCGGCGCACGGACCTCTGAGCGGTGCTTTTAAGAACTTCTAAACGGTCGGAACTTATTTTTGCGCAGGCTGGTAGCATTCTTTTCGGTACACGGAGGGCTCCACCCACGAGCTTAATCATTCGTAACAAACGCCCGAAAGTTCTTCGCGGATACGCGAGCATTCGAACCAACGTTCAAGTTTCTTCGGGCGCCGGTGCTGGTCGAAACGCCGCGGGTATAATGCATACCGAATGGCCGGGCGGGGGTGGCACATCTATTTTGTTTGCCCAATGGCGCATAACTTGTCCAATTCTAAACCCCTCATTCCAACGTTCGCGTAATGTATTTCACGGATATCCATATATTTCTCGATTCACGCGTTCTTCGATACGGTTATTTATTCCTCCTGATACAGCCGGCCCTGGCTACGTCGCCATGAAAATATAGGGTGCACCGAGATAAGTTCGATTTAAAATATTATGCACTGTTGTAAGAATGATCACCGGCGACGTTACAGCCGGCCACGGACGAACGGCCAGCTTAGGGGATTAATGGTCGCGCGTGGTTCTTTAAGGGAGGATTTAGGAATCCTTTCACGACCAAACTATCGAACCCTCTGCATTGCGATTTTGCATACGTATTTATTAGTATTCCAACTGCATGTGCGATTATTTTCAAGTAAATATTATGAAAATTCCATGAGTATCTTTTGTTTTTGTATATCTAACAATTTTTCGTCTCAAAGATTTCTTCCTATCTCAAAGAATGTAGAAGCTATTCGGATGGCTTGTTTTATCTCACTCACCCTGTATAATATACCCTGACTACGAGAGGAACGTTTTTAAAAATGTCTAAGGTATTTTCACCGATTGTTCGAAATTTTTTAGCTTTCTTTGGAGGATTATGTTCGTCGAAAAATAAGATCTTATGATCATCCCTGTACCAGCTGTCAGCCCCATGTTTCTTTGGAAAAAGTAATCTTTGAGAAACGTTGGGATAATTTTCCCGAAGGTATACTCGCACCAGAAGAACAGCGAGGAGTGCACGATGCCAAACACTGAAAGCCTCAAATCCTTGAAAGGAAATATATTTCAACAAATCTTGCCACACATAATCTCTTCGTAAAAAGCGCTCCATCCCCTATTCCAGATAAATAATTCGACTAGCATCGCGCTCGTTCTCTAGAGATATATACGAACAACGAGATAAACGTGGAATTCTTCGCAGACAATCGGAATGCATTTCGTTTCTTCACCGAAGATAGCTGAAACTACAATGCACTGTAAAATCCTACTTATTATTACGCAGGACTTTATACGGCACATCACTTATAAATTTATGCAGGTACAATTTTAGTTTTACCCTTCTATTATAATGATTTATAAATTTGTCTGTTCACGAACAATTTTATGTTTATTATTTATAATTTTATTCGCTTATAAATAATCATGTGATATCGTTCTTCCTTCAAAGGGGTTGATTTGTCGTGATAATTAAAGATGCAGCTTCGGGAGGTTGGCGAAGCAAAGGGAGGTTTGCGGAGCAGGTTGTGTCAATTGTTTGAAGCGTTCTTTGGAAGGTGGGAATAACAAACGCGCTAATATCGTGGGAGTGGCGCACTGGGAACCGGTTCGCCCTCGTTATTTTTATGCGACGACGCTTCGTGAAACGTTCTCCAACCCCCATCATCGTTGCAACAGGGTTGCACGCCATAAAAAGGCCACGCAGAACCGATCACCCATTCATTTTCGAGCGTGTTCCCCGTACGATCGTTCTGCCCTACAAAGTGATATGGATTACAGCACGGTCCACGAGCCCGTACCAGCTGGGAGGGTCAGTTTTATCAATAAACAGGTCGCCGTACTTCCTTCGGGGATCGTAGAAGAACTCTCGCCAGTAACCGACCGAGAAATCGACCTCCCTCGCGCGGATGTACGATCCGGTTCGTAGTAATCCTTTCGCGTCGACTTCCTGTTCCACACGGCATTTATTTATAGTCCCCCGGTAAAAATGATCGTCGACGACGTCAACGATGATAATTATACTCGGTTATTCAGGTTAAAGGAGACATAGACACGCTAGGAACGTCGAGCGCTGAATTCCTTAAACCCCCCGACACTCTATAACAAAGGCGAATGATATTTTTAGCTTTAATATACCCGGCGACGAAGCTCCGGGAAATTCCTGTACCATTATTTCTGCCAGGCAAACAAATTAATTGCTGCCGATGAGAAGCTACCGTGTAACCTTCTTCTTCGTTCTCTTTCGCGCCCCGAAGTGCTCCCACGCAGCTTCTTTCACGAGTGTGAAATAAAATATTGTAACAGCAGCTGTTACGAGAACCCCTTCACCTCTGGGATCGTGTCAACACGAAATCGCTGTGATCGTAATTAGTGGATTTTATGGAGAATTAAAGTCGCCTGCATTTATGACGGAAACTTGTAAAACAAGCGTCATTCGTTTCTTCTTAATTTCAACCCGTAATATCTTGTTGGATATTTAAGGTCTACTATTTCAATATGTATTGATTAGTTAAGATCTGATACTTGATGATTAAGATCTGATACTCAATAACAAGAACAATATTTATACAGCAACAATTTGGGATATACATGATTAAATATGACGCTATTTAATCAATCGCTACACGTTTAAGTGTTGTACGAGATTCTATATCCACGAAATTTAAAAAATCATAGATAAAATGAAAATATTCTAGGTCGGAAGAAACGTTTGATTTTCCAATCACGTGTTACAAAATATTGCATTTGTTGACGCTTGAAGTGGATTCAACATTTTTCCAGAGATCTTCAACGAATAAGTAGAGGATCTATTTTTTATTGTCACGTTTCTATTAGCTCGGTTTCTTGTCTGTCTAAAACTAATGTCTTGTCTTAAACTAAATTCCCGATGAGCTGAGGGCTTGAATGTTTGAATAGCTGTGAAAATACTTGTAAGATTTAAAAGGAAAAACGTGGGGCGCAAGATAATAGCGAAGAGTGTAAAGAGTAGCTGCCGTTGAGGAAACTCACACAACAGTTGATATCATTTGCGGAGCAATAAAATTTTTAGTAATTTAATTCTTCTATAAAATTAATCCGGTGCAGAAGATTTTTATGCATTTTTTTAACTTTTGTGATTCTTGCGCGACAACGTTCACGATTCAGCTAAACAAAAACCCGAGCAACAAACAGTTCTCCGGATTTTCGAACAACAGCAGCGTGAATCCCGAGGGCGGGGTCGGCCGGGGGTTGTTGGGAGAATCGCATTTCACCGGATCCTGTGACCGCAGTTGAACGAAGAACGCGGAACACTAACAAACCGCCGAACTAAGCCCCCTAAACTCGACAGCGTTGTTCCGATCAGTAGAACAGTCCGCGGTATGTCAGCCACGTGTGAACGCGTGCGACGTCCCAGCAGAATGAATTATACGTGACCGGTCCTCCTTCCATGGTGGTTCGCGGCGAGCCTCTGCTATACCCATAAACCATTCACGGTGTTCCGGTAGCAGCGATGGATAATGCGACGGGTCGGGTTGGGTCGGATCGGTCCGGGCCGTGTCGGGCCAGAGATAACGCTCGGTTCGCGTGTGCGCGTCGACCGTTCAACGATCGATCGATCAATCAACGTTAAACGTTCGTCAAACGGCGCCGTTTGTGCGGCAAAATTCATGCGTGCGTCCGTGCGTGTGCGTATGTGTGCGCGCGCAAGCGAACAGGTGATCCGCGCCTCGGGCTTAATGATTCGACGGAACACGACCAGTGTGCATCCTCCTTGGTTGATCAAGGGAAATTCGAGCACGCGGAATTGGATTGCAGGGCTCGGTGTGAAATCGGTGCACCCGCTCCCTCCTATACTCCTCCCTCCCGGGCAAACTGTGGAATTACTGAGAGTATCCGGATGGATCACCAGGATCCTCCAAGAAATTTCTGAAAGGAGATTGGAACTCGAGCTCCACTCGAAACCCCGGATCATAACTGTTGTGCTCCGAAATCGGACAAATTGAAACGTGTGCGAGAACATTGGAAAGTCTTGAGACCACCGTTAAATATAGAAAATTGTACCCCATTAAGTACTTTCGGATTTGCCAAAAAGTTTATTTCAGCAGGCCTCGGGTCTGTAGTGGATCACTCGGAAAATAATTTGTTGATGCTTTTGCAGCGTTTACAACAAACTTTAGTTATACGTCCGAAGCAGTTTCAATATTATTCTTGAACATAGAAGTTTTTGAAATTAAAATATTCTCAAGTAATTCATCCCCCGAATCGCGAGTTTGAATAAAGACCAACAACGTGTTCGCAACGCACGGTATAATAAAATATTGTAACTATTAGAATTATATTGTAGAAACAATTAACATGATTGCGAACGCATCTGTTTTATAAATTTTAAACAGCAGTGGAACATAGAGAGGCCATTAATTTCCAGAATATTATGCCGCGCAATGTCCAATTATAATTTGCATAAAATCTATTCGCCTCTCTTCGCGCGGAATGCAAAATTATTATTATTATCATAAAAAACATGAGATATACGTCTCAGTTAACTCGTTTAGTCAGCCGAACGAGATTTTCGGGATAGTTTGAATAACGTGGCGGCATATTTAATTAGGGGTGCGGTTAAGTCGCGGGTTTAGTCAAATCTTCGTAACCGCCTCAAGCCCTCGGAAACTCGATGCGTACATTAATTAGCTGGAATTTTGTTCACTTAAAACTGTCGGAAATATTCCAAGAAGTTTTACAAATTATTAGATTGACGGACAATTGACAGACAGTTATACTGAAAGGAAATGCATAAAAAATTTGTTGGAAATGCAAACAGTGGTACTACGTAATTAGTTGAACATTTCTTTGTAGTTTTCGGTGGAAGTCTTAAAGGACGAGTAAACTTACAGGAAAGAAACGAGCGCGTAGCAGACAACGCGATACCATCGTCGATCTCGGAAGGAATTTAAGTTTCAAGTTTCCTCGTCAAGAATTCCGGAAACTTTCATAATTACCAAGTTCGCGGACGAACGCTCGTAGCCGGTGATCTCGTGGCACGTTTCCCTTCCCATTCGTTTATCAAATAAAGTTAATATCACTCGGCTGAAAACACGCGGAACGGTCGATCCGAACACGCTGTGTCGTTCGCGTGGACTCCGTACGATATTTACGCAGTTCCCGGGGTTTTCAATCTCGTCAACGAGAAACGCTCCGGAACGGATAACTGTTTTCCAAGCAACACATAGCCGTTAAATTATTTCGGCTTTATTCGGATCCCTTGTAAACTAACGAAAACGATGAGCAGCCTCGGGCAGCTCGTCGCTCGGACCGCATTAACGAGTTCATTAAACGGACATTAAAGTATCTCCGAGTGGAGGAGAACCAATGGAACTTGTTCAATTATTCTAATGTACACGTATATACTCGATCCTCGGAAGCTCTTACAGTCCTAACGACCGCAGGGACAACTTTCCCTCCGGTTTACTCTGGCTCGCATTGACAAACCGTGCGTCGAATGTAACGAGATACGTCGTCGGAAATCGAGGGGAATCGTCTGCAAACTGAGTCCAATCGCATCGTTAACTAATACAAATAAGCAGCATTCGATCGTTCGTTCCTCAATTTAAACAATTCTTAAACGTATCCATTCGTTACATTTCAATTAGACTTGTATCATTCAGCCGTTCGAAGCCCAAACCGATTGACCACCTATCAATTTTCTTTTTTATTAACTTTCTGCTATGAAAATAAACCGAAATAAATCAGGTTTACTCGAATTGTGATGTTTATTTAACATATTATTTATAACAGTGTTTCTGTCCCAAAGTGTGCGACACGTCCCCCCTGTCGTCCTAACAAAAACAATTTCATCCTTCTCATTGATTACAATGAATGTTATTTATAATTTAAATTTTATTTATATTTTATTATGAGTGAATTTTATTTTTCGTTCGACGAGGGTCACTCGTTGTTTGGAAAGTTTGGCAAACACTGATTTATAAAATGGTTAATAACTTGCGTGGGGATTTTCCTGTTACTTTTATAATTCTATACTTTTATAGTTCTTTATGGCCAGATTAGGGGAATTTAGAATTAAGTAGATACATTTAGAATTAAGTAATACAGTTACCCCATCTCTGCTGTTACTGACGATTTGTAGAAGGGGAAGGGTAGAGTGGGTGGCAAGTCTTAATCTGACACTGTATCAGCAGAGCCAGTCTTTCTGACCGGTCCGGTTGTTCGAGATGTTAATTTCTACGAATCTAATTTTCATAGCATCAACCGTTCCCGATAAGAATGTCGAGGCTTTACGGTGAACCGCAAATCGTCCGACTTTTCTCGCCTGCTTAAGTCGGCCTGTCCGTTTTCGCTCGACGAAGAAGCGAAAGAACGAGATTTCCCTAGGAAACAGGGAGGGGGGCAACCGCGAAGCACCGTCGGGGGTGGCTCTCCCCCAGCCACGGAAAAACTCACGCTAACGACCATCCTGCCTAACGATTCCTCTTTCTTGCACGCGTCCGGGGACGATCCGCGGACCGGAAACGCGGGGAAGGACTTTTAATCGGGACAGTTTCCTCGCCGCTAATGACGCTCCTCTTGGTCGATGGCTCTTAATCAATGCAAATGGACGGTCGACGATTTAATCCGCGCCGGAGTCGCGATATGATACACAGATCTCATCCCCCCGATCTCCTCGGCCACTTCTAATTTGCGAGCTATATTTCATGCAAAATTAAATGTTGATAAACCTTACGTTTAGGGGAGGTAGCTCCGATGACCTTGACCTTGACATATCTTGTCAAGGACAACATTCTGAACAACTTTGGTCATTACAACTACCCGGTGCTCGGTCTTAGTTTTCGAGATAATTGCAAAGAACTGTATTGAATACTGTATTGAATTTTACGTATTCGTAAATGTAAGGTTTATCTAAATGTGTCTACATTCCTTCATAACAATAACGTGCATGTGTCTGTACCCGACGAAATGAAGTTGAATAAATCGTGGATGCATCTTTGCAATGTCGGTAAACATAAATTAAATATAGTCGGGAAAATGTTTCAACCCTTCTTCAATTATTTCCGTCATCAAATTGTTTCAAATTACATACAATGTTTCTCATAAATACATCAAAAATACACCTTTCTACAAATCAAGTTCACCCTTTTGTTAATTCATCTTACGAGTCACTCGGGATACAACACAATATGAGCGAAACAGATTTTAATAGAAAATTGTAGTTGCTCATGGAGTACGTTCATTGTTCCGTTCCATTAACTGAGAAGGGGATATACAATTCTTTAGCGGGAATAATAGCAGTGAACAGAGGCTAAATGCACGATTAAAATTGAATGCGATATATTATAGAAGTGTTTCATTGCCCAAAACATGCTCCCGAGTTTAGAATAGTTGCCCGGGAGTACATGCATTATAATGCCTTTAATAATTCGTTGTGGCCTCGTAGCAATTGTGGCTGCCTTGCGTACAGCCAGTTCCGACTGATATGAGCTGGTAAAATATTTCGGTTAACCTGCAAGATGGGGAAAAAGATTCCTGGGGAACGAGACAGGTTAAAAAATTAAGATCAATCTTTCATCTTTCATTCGCCTAGCAGTGTCACAGATGTGAGTGCCACACAGAAATGACCGTTTCCGAGAAATTGATTTAAAAACAGTGACATTGAGCTTCTAATCGTTATGGAGAATTCATAAAATTCCACTTCAAACCTTGAAAAAACGCAACTAAAAATTCCATTTTTTAATAGATATAGTAAAAATTCTGTAATTAATTATGTTCAAACTTTATTAGTTAGAAATGATTAGTTAGCATGATTAGAAATAATCGTGAATATTGCTTTCTGAGGTATTTTTAATTTATTTAAATATTTATTTTATTGCGTAATTGTATATATTGAATATCACAAATTTATTATCTCGAAGCTCAAATCAGGGGTTACAATCATTCGCAAAAGTCACTTACAATTGTTTATAATATGAAGACAATTTATTAAAAAATAATTATAATACGACATTCTGTAATTAAACGAAAGCTCTTTAAATTAATCTATTGTTTTAATGCAAAATATACTCATGAGTGGCTTTCATTGCCAATATATTGATGGATTTCGAATTTCTTGTACTTTTGTCTCCCATTGTACCTCCAGAAAATCCTTAAGGGGAACAATCGGTGGAGCAACAGCGACATTATCGGAGTCGCCTAACGCGTGTCAGAAGACAACCCGAAAACACGATCCGTGGCTCGGGAAAACATAGCGGGGTATAGGTGCGCCGACACATATTGGAGTTGATCTCGGATATAGCCGGCGCAATCGGTGGCTGGCGAAGACCCGCGTTGCCGCGGCAAACTCCCTGAACTCTCCGCTTTCATTTGCGCGGCAAAGGAGACTTGCAAATGAGCCCGATGGGAGGCTCTTAAAATGGATTAGCGAGGCTGGCACGACGGCGCTGCCGCCACCGTTGCGATTACTTTCTTACGCGGCTGGAAACTTCGTCGGGCCCTGCGAAGCACGCCTCGTGACGCTCGCGCGTCCTCTCTCCGCGTGAATACGTAATGGGCCTCGCAATTTACGGCCGTTCGACGTTATCTTCCATGCATGTACATTATGCACGAATCGCGAGCGTTCGCCTAGCCCCAAACCCTCTTGCTTGCTTACCGTTCGAACCATCTATCCGCCGTTCTCTCTTGCATCTTCTTCGGTTATCTCCCGCGGCGATGAATTCCCTTCGGAAGACCCGACGCGGCTCCGTTCGCTCACTCCGACGACGACCCACTTTAAATTTAACCCTCGTTTCAGTTGCGCTCGGTCGCCGCCCATTTCCGCGATCGCCGACCAGGAATCTCATTGTTGCATCCCCTCCTCCTCCTCCTCGCCCGGATCCTCCTTCGGGGAATGAAAGCCGAGGGAAGCGGTAACGAGCAAGCATTGAGCCGGCCGCGACCGTCTTCTTCCAAAGAACGAACCCCGACCAGAGACTCCGCGCCGAAGACAAACCACCCCCGTACCCCTCTTGATTCGAGAATTACGGGAGACCGACGCGACGATATCGATGTTTCGTCGGGCCAATGCATGCCTTCACCGAACAACTTACCCCGGATTTCTTTGATTAAAAGCGCCGCGAACCGCCGCTTATCCACTGGATCCCTGTAATCCGTCCGGGAAAATAAAGAGTTTCGTTAAGAGCTCGTTGCTGGAGCTTTAGCTTGCTGATGAAACGTCCGGCTAGCAATTTTGACGGAACATTGCTTTTCTGTGGATAAAATTCGGTGGTTGAAATACGTTGTCACGGTTACTTATGGATTAGGGATCGCCGAAAACTTTAAAGGGAATTGTTCGTTAGAGGAGGAGGGGAGGTTGCTCGATTTTATTAAAGTATTCATTGATTAATTTTTCAATTTCTTTTCAACTCACTTTATATTCCTCTATTCTATTCCCTATATAATAAATCTTGTATCCTTGTATGATAAATCTGTAGATTGTAATAGTATGAAATCTGACATTTTGTATGCAACGATATTTCTGGCCAGGTGCGAGTGTAAGTAGTATAGGTCGGTGTATCGATAGACAATAAGGGGAATGCGGTCTTCCAGCGAGACGGAACCAGCGGAGTTCGACTGAATGGCAGATCGTTAGAGGATATATTTTATATAACGTGATCTGCGGAGAATCAGTCCGACGGAGAGATATTCCTGGTGTGTCGCGATGAACCTTAAGGAGAGAGATTCTTTTCGAAATTGTCCTGGTGGGTTCGGAGCTCCTTGACGATCGTTATGGAGAAATTCCAATTTTCTGGGTCGTCGGGTTTGATGAACAATTTCTTGTATATGGGGTCAGTGTACGATGGTGTGTTTTCAAAGAAATATTAACAGAGAGAGAGAGAGAGAAAGAGAGAGACTTTAATTAATAATTTTTAACAACTGTGTGAAGCTTTCTACCAGATACTTGTCTCTGCTACATGAATTATACAGTACGTTCAGCGGGTGCAAAATTATAATCAAAATAAAATTTTAATTACAAGAGAAATATGCCGGGTGACGAAGTTAGGTGGCGCATACCGCAAAAAGTTTAATGTTCGTTATAAATTGTTTTTTGAACACTGTTCCTTTGTCCTCTTTATTTCGGCAAGTATGTAGCCGAGGTGTGAATTTCAGTTTAAACATATTTTGAGTCTCCACGTTAAACAATTTCACAATCCCTTTACACGTTGAAAAAATGTTAAAAATATAGAAATTATGCAACACAAATATACGAAGATGTAGTTCGCTCACATGTACGTGCTTTTATAAATTTGCTCTGGTAAATACTGCGATTTTAAAACATTTTCTCTTCATCGTTATATTCCCCATTTTGTTGTAACACTGTTCTTTAAACGATTTATGTTTCAAAATTGTTGCCCATTATCGTAAAGTGCCCACGCAAGTCACCAATTGTTAACTTTAACAACGTCGCGTGATCGTACGCTGGCTTTGCGGAACCCTTATTTTCTTATCAAAAACATTTCAGTACTACCCGAATAGAACGGTTGAGGCTTATAGTTCTTTCAAGACTATTCTTCTTCGCGATGAATGTAGTATAGGACGCAATAAAAAAATGTTTGACCTAGATAAATGGTTAAGGTGAATATTTCAACAAGCTCTCCACTGATCCAGAGAAACATCCTATGGGTCCGTGGCCCAGATAAGAGTTCGCCAAATTTTAATCATGCTGACCCATCCCATGGCAAGCAAACGCGACCGACACGCCGTAAGTTCCTCGCACGCATTACGTTTTTATTTTTAGATTAACGCTCGGGGTCTCTCTCACTCCCTCCGAGCGAAATAAAAAAGCAACAAAGACGCCTTTGTCGAAACGCCTCCGCATCCCGGCCCCGAGCATGCCCGCGTCGAAGCTCAGAATAATTCCAGCCTCCGACGGCTGTATTTGCGTCGTAATTACAGCTGGCCATGTTTACACACAGCTCGAAACCGACACGCGCAAGCAGCCACGCCATCCTGCGCCTCTCCCTTTCCCATGTAAAGACAATCGACGTTCCGTTTCGACTGGTTCGACTTACAGGGGCGAGATTTCAAAGCGTCAAGCGCGAGAGAGCCCGGGCTCGTGGAACGCGGTCGCGATTAATGAACCCGGTCTTGATGCAACGACACTCCTCTCCCCCTCTCTCTCCTCTCTTCTCTCACTCTCATCCCCTCCATCGAAACGCGTGCCTTTGTCGAGGGCAGAATCTATCGCGAGACTGTGTAATCTGGCATCGATTAGGTGGATAGTCGATAAAACGAGCGCCACTAATCGACGCGAGCCTGTCTTCTTTCACGCTTTTCGCTTTGGCGCACGTTGTCGCCGACTCGCGACAGAAGCCCCGTCGCAGATTGATTAAATTGCAATCTTGTGTGCGACGCACATGCATGCATCCCACAGTTTTTACCAGGGTAAGCGATACGGGATGGCATCCCTTAGCTGCTTTGATTGAAGATATTTAGATCCCGTCTCTCTGCGTGGGCTATAGACGTGCATCCTCGAGCGCCAATCAGGTACACTGTCGAACAGTGCGGTAATTAAACTCGAAATATCAGCCTCAAGCGTGCAGGAAATGCATGGTTCTTTGAAGGTAGCACACGCTTCGAGACTTTCATTAGGGAATCTATATTTCCCTTTCGTTTTTGTGATTGTCACATTGATGACCTTGGACGTCCTCGAGTCAATATTGGAATTGTCTATACAGTCGTATGAATTCAGAAATATGTGGGTACATTAAGAGAAATTAGGTTGGCATTGAATTTTGCTAAAGACCTCCATCTGAATATAATTATGTAACACACCATCTCTTCCTGCCTCAAAAAATGTTACCTCGGGTAACTTGTTTCAGGTGTTTTAAAGTTTCATTAAAAATCCTGATCATTAAGAAAAATTAAGTTGGCCTTAAATTCTTCTATGGACCTCCACCTGAATATAATTATGTTACCCACCATTTCTTCCTGTCTCAAGATATGCTATTCAGGTGACTTGTATCAGGTGTTCTAAAGTTTCATTAAAAATCCTGACCATTAAGAAAAATTATGTTGTCCTTGAATTCTTCTAAGGACCTCCACCTGAATATAATTATGTTACCCACCATTTCTTCCTGTCTCAAGATATGTTATTCAGGTGACTTGTATCAGATGTTTTAAAGTTTCATTAAAAATCCTGACCATTAAGAAAAATTATGTTGGCCTTAACTTCTTCTAAGGACCTCCACTTGAATATAATTATGTTACCCACCATTTCTTCCTGACTCAAAAAATGTTACGGGGGGACTTGTCTTAGGTGTTTGAAAGTTTCATTAAAAATTTGAAAATTTAAGTAAGCGTTAGCGCCTGAATGTATACTAGGGTTTTTATAAACGTGGGGTCAAGAGTTGATGAGTGTTTCGATTGTCAGTGGAGATTGAATTGTCTTTCCAGTTAATCGTAAAGATGATAACTTCGTGAGCAGCGGAGTTCCCTTGTTTGCGGACTCGAGACAGAAGTTTCGACAGCTAGGTGACCAAAGCAGTTGTGGACCGAGCGCCAGACGACATTAATCCCCCGAAGGACCACGATTTTCCATCCGAACGGTTACGGTTCGTCAGGTTCGGTTCACACGGCTAACCTCGGTTTAAGGGGTATTCGGGGAGAAAATGATGTTGAAATGAATAATGAAACAGGGTTGGTCGCTTGGCAACGAGCTGCTCAAAAAATACCAGTTTGTTCGGGGGAAAATTTCCGAAGCTGGCACGCGCGGCACTCTTGGCTCCGAGGCTCGCCTTAAATAAAGGAATTCGCTGGCATACTTGACGAAAGGGGGCATCCCCTGCATGCATAACATGATGAATAACTTCGAGACTGGCTTGTCAACACGTCGGATCCACTGGTGCGTGGATTTTCGGTCTACACCGTGCAACGAACAGCTTTTGTTTCCGTACGAACTGCGCGCGACTGCATTTCAATCATTCCAACGACTTCTGCGCCGATAAATAATGTTCACGTGTTTCTCGAAAAATTATATTCCTTTCTTTCTTTGTAAAAAGAACATTCTGTATACTACCTCATTCCATTGAGAAGTGCTATTTCAAATTATATTTATTACCACGCGTATATCAACTTGCCGTGTTGTGTGTTGTATGCGTCAAATCTTGAAATCGAATTTTATTCAATTAAACTCTAGCCTTGGAACATCGTCGGTAACCCGGTCTTTCTGGACTCTCCATCTTTTTCATTTGTCAATTAGAGACTCTAAGGTACACAATAGTACATTGGAGTAACTGGCGTACATTGTTGGTCATAATAGATGTCCACTCCACTCCAATTACTCCTGACCGATAACATTCGGGTTATCGAGACGCGGTGGACAGCTATTGTGAACATCTCTGTACTGTCGAGTTCTTTTCAAAAACAGACTATAACCGGCTCTTATTGTTTTGATTTGATAGCAGCGAGCTGTTCACCAGAGGGACCATAACTGTTTCCAAGCGAAGCAGAAAAATCTGTGATAGGAATGTGTAATTTCAAGAATAACATACAGGATGGTCCAGCAAAAATCCACTTGAATGTCTCTGTTATTTTTGGAGATATTTAAAAATTTTCTTACCAAAGTCGTTCAGAGAGAGACCTGTGATGTGACGGTAGTCATTTTCTTTCAGCTGGAGAATTTTCCAAGATTTAAATGAAATCATATAATTTCTTTTTATACATTAGCAGTTCGAATAAAATTCATGTACTTTAACGCATCGATGTGACCCGCAGTATTAAAAACGCGGTAACGGGTCAACTTTCGCTGTAGCCGGTCGTTAACTGTGGCACGGAGAACGCAAGCTTAATTCCAGCGTGCCCATTTCGATTCGCGCGGGGTCGAAATTTAATTCCAGCAGGAGTTCCTCCGGTTTATCCGCGACCCCCGAAATGATATCGGGTCTGATATACGAGTAGGAAGTCGCTGTAGGGGTTGGTAGTCGGGCTGGGTGCGGTTAAAGTTGGCGACGTTCGTGAACAAAGGGTGCTGGAAGTTTTTCAGGAAGACGGAATGTAGGTTAACTCGGACTTTCACCGCGACAATAAACTCGCGGCAATAAGTCGCGAGATTAAAGCCAGTGCGCGCCACTTCCGGTAGTCGCGACGGGAACGGGCTCGCGCTATAGTTGTAACGACCCAAAACTTATCCGCTGTGGGTCGAAATTAAAGTAACGCCCGCACTTTTATCTCGGTGGCGACGACGTTTACAGCTGCTGAAATGTGATGCTAACTTTCGATCGTAAAAAAAAAGATACGGGCACCGTTGAAATCGTGGCGGCGGCGTCGCGACGCTCTCGGAAATTGATCGAGCGCTCCACTGTTTGAAGAAGTTCGATGGGACCGTAAGAACTTGCGCCACGATTTCTGTCCTAACTTTATTAACCTCGCAAGTATGGTTCTGACGATTTCATGGCAGTCGTTAGATTCCCTTCGAGTCCCCTTACATGTCAACTTTCTTCAACGAACTTCTACTTTGCTGAGATCAACGTTGACCTCGTTCGATCTGATGGAAAATTGAAAACTGATAAATTTGTGCACTAGAAAATTAGTAACTGTTTGAATTTCCCATGAAAAATCAGATATGCTGCTTGGAACGACCTAGTCTGACTATTAACCATCCTATTCCACTTGTGACGCATCCAATGTTTTCACAAGGCTAATCATGTCGTGGTCCTATATTAATTAATCAAAAATATTCAAATTGTTTGGTCGAATCCTAAAACCATTTCTAAAGGGTGTACACCTAATTTTGTCCCTGTAATTCTCTTCCTAAATTACAAGACAATTTATTGAGTGGTTCAATAAATATCCAACTAGAATTTGTTTCTCTGTAAATCAAAGTTTTTCCGTTATCTATTTATGCATATTGAATTATTATTTACACTATATACAGGCTCACATGTACATCAAAGAAACGACAATTAAAGTTAATTAATTTATCCTTTTTCTATTCGCACTATTCAGTTCTTTTCTAACAGTTTCATTCTGTCTACTCTGCCAAAATCTCTTAATGTCGATCGATCCTTCGGATTTTCTCTTGTTCTACACTCGCACTTTTGCGAGACCTGGTATACTCAACTAAAGAAAGTAAACTTTCTTTACATAAATATCTACAGTATGGTATTGTATAGTGTCTTAGAGTGTCCAGGAGTGTATCGACGGACGAACGAATGGCACCGAGGGGTGATCGATAATCGCCGCTAAAAGCCAGCCGCCAAAACGCGGAAAGGAGTAAATCTCGTTAACAGGAACGAGCAGGGTTATGTGGGCGTGCAAGGGTGGAGCGACGAGGTTCCCGTTCGCACGGAATTTCAGGCGTAAAAAATACGAGAGAGCCAACGAATTCCCGTGGAGAGAGGCTGAACCGCCGACTAATCAAACGAGGACAACGGTCGCATCCTGCGCCCAGTCAAACAGAGGAGGGGGGTTTGATTCGGGACTTACGCAGAGGCGCGACGACATGCACGGAACGGAGACCGAGTTGGAAAAAAATACAAAACTGTTTTTTCGGAGGATGGTCCAGAACGAAAAACAAGAAAAAAGGTACACGCAGTCGGGCGTGTCTGTACGATCGAGCTGCCAAAGGCCCAACCCCCCATTGATTAGCAGCGACGGACTACAAAGTGGCTGTTTTTTGTCGAACATCGTCGTTCCCGAGCGAAATCAAAGTCAAGTCCCCATCGATCCGCATCTTCAAAGGATCTGGATTCCTTCTGATCGAGACGCGGCAACCCTCTCTATTCCGGACACGAACGCGCGACGTTTTGCGCGCTCGAAAGCGTGAAAACAGGAGTTCGCTCGATCGTTAGCGTCGACGACCCTCATCTTTCGAGCCTTTCCGGTGCGCTGCGAAGCGGTTGAATACTATTTGACGGTGTTGTCACCCCGTTCTATAGCACCGAGATCGGCGTACACGGTGTACGGAAAGTTTCGCACCCTCTCGAACACGTATCGTCCTCAATTTACACTTTTTCCAATTTTTTTACAATTCTACTAGTTTCATGTATTTGTTAGAAATTTTTAAAAAATTGGTATTAAGATAGTATTTAATTCGAAGGATTCTCAGGAGAATTTTAATTTAATGATATACTTGCTTAGGTAAATAATTTATAGTGTATGGTTACAGGAAAAAAACGGTACACACATAATTCACACGGTTCGGAAGTATATTACAGTGAACGCTAATCTTGCGTTATTTATCATTTACCATGGTTTAATCTCCATCATTATATCATTTAGGAGGATGTAATCTCCCGTTAGGCAGAATATATGGAAATAATAAATTGGAACGCTGAATGGCCAGCCAACAGAATGGGACGACCTGTGGTTCGACAAGTGGAATAGGTCGCTTAATAGTCAGACGTTTAGTAGAGGTAAAATTTCTAAAAAAAAAATTAACAACACACAGTCGACAATATGGCCAATGAAATCATATGTGGAAATAATAAATTGGAACGCTGAATGGCCAGCCAACAGAATGGTACGACCTGTGGTTCGACAAGTGGAATAGGTCGCTTAATAGTCAGACGTTTAATAGAGGTAAAATTTCTAAAAAGAATTAACACACAGTCGACAATATGGCCAATGAAATCATATGTGGAAATAATAAATTGGAACGCTGAATGGGACGACCTGTGGTTCGACAAGTGGAATAGGTCGCTTAATAGTCAGACGTTTAATAGAGGTAAAATTTCTAAAAAGAATTAACAACACACAATCGGCAATATGGCCAATGAAATCATATGTGGAAATAATAAATTGGAACGCTGAATGGGACGACCTGTGGTTCGACAAGTGGAATAGGTCGCTTAATGGTCAGACGTTTAATAGAGGTAAAATTTCTAAAAAGAATTAACAACACACAGTCGACAATATGGCCAAATGAAATCATATGTGGAAATAATAAATTGGAACGCTGAATGGGACGACCTGTGGTTCGACAAGTGGAATAGGTCGCTTAATGGTCAGACGTTTAATAAAAGTAAAATTTCTAAAAAAAATTAACAACACACAGTCGACAATATGGCCAAATGAAATTATACGAATTTGACTGAATTGTGTCACGTGTCAAGCAGAGCCGCGCGAGATAATGAGTTTCCTAGGCGGCCCGGATCCCGGCAAACTGATCTTCGCGTCGACGTAGGCCACAATCCAGTTTTATCTTCCGCGAGCGCGAGAATCACCATTGCGGCCGGCCTGCAAATAGATGACGTGAACCGAGAATCAAAAGCCGTGGAGGCCAAATTACCACGAACACTAGCCGAGTCGATCGAGCCGCGCATAAACGGTTGTGTATCCGAAACCTCAACGCCCGCGAATACCAGCTCGTTTCTCACTCTCTCGCGACCGCGCCTTTGTTCCTCTGTGTGCGTAAGCGCGACCGCTGATTCGTCAGAGTACTCGCCACCGGATAAACCATCACTTTTTCAAAGGACAAACGATCGCGGGCATCAACGATCGGTCGCGTCCGCCAGCCCTTTGATAATTCATCGCCCATCTCGATCGGAGTAACATTTTGGTTGAAAAGGTTGATTCCGAAGGTTGGCTGCAAATTAATCTTATTGTAGACCATTTAACAATAACAAATTATGTTTAATAACAGACTACTAGATTGCGGATTTTATGCATTTATCACAAAAAATGGGCAGGTACAATTTAACCCTCATACGTTCGTCAGGGTGAAAATTCACCCATTTACCTTTTTCACATATTCTAAAACGATTGATTGCTTTTTGTCTGTATTGCAAAATGTATTCCTAGGAAATTGTCACGCTGTAATTGAAGGACAATTCGTAGATTTGAAATGTGAAGTAAGACAGGGTGAAATATTATTCTAGAATCTTTTATGCAACTACGTCTGAGGAGCGTATGAGGGTTGGACGTAATAACAGACATAAAAACAGTGGACATAATAAAAACATTTAAGGTAAGGTGGATATAGTTTCATAAAATATTTCCATATAACTGTTGGCTGGATCTTATAGAGTTTTTTGCTGTAATTCCGAATCTAATTTTTCATCCACACGTTTTTGAGAAACATTTTTAAGAAGAAACGTATTTTTCAACTTTAAACAAATATTATGATGTTATTATAAAATATATTGACTTACTCTTTGCTGCAAAAGATTCTGTAGACTTTCCCGAATACAGTGATATTTATACATGTATTTCGGAAACAGTTATTTGGAAACATGAAAAAAAATTGAAATTTGTTGGGCAGTGCAATTAAAAGTGGAGATAAATTTTTATTTGGCTCCTGTATCTTGCAATCAATTGCATGCATTTTTAATTTTGCATAAAGATACGCAGTGTATTTAACACATACCAAAATATATAATAATAAATATTCCGTTTTGTCGATTGTACGAATTAATAGAAATTAGTTTATGCTATCGGCGCACAGGTTCGATCAAAAAATCAAAACAAAGAAATTTTGCAATTTATAAAACTTTCCTCAACGTTTCGGTCCCATTCTGGATCATCTTCAAGAGAAATTTTGCGTTTGGTATATTCAAATATTATCAACGTTTATGTATATCACTGTACTCCATGATATTAAGAATTACTCTGAACCATATGAGCGTTAGGAGAGAACCAGTACAAAAACAAAGGAACAACGTATAAAATGTATAACTAACAATGTTATAAACAATGGTACTAATGCTTAAGGGATGATGAACGGGTCTTGAGGCCACCACTGGCGTCGGCAACAGGTAAACCAACGGCGGCGGTAGTGGTGGCGGCGAAACAAAACGGTAATATTTTCTATCTCGGAAACGCATTCGTCGGTCTGGCCATTGTGCATGTCCCGACGAATTGCGGAAAAAAGTCTGTTCGATAGTGTCGCCGGGTGGCCGCGTCTAGTGACAACGCGGCCATTAAACTAGCTCGGTGGCGCGGTGGCTGCAAAGACGAATCGGCTGTTAATTCTTTATTAATCTCGTAGCTGGTTCGTTTGCCGGGAAACAGTGTTCGTAGTCGTAGCACGCGTGTGTATGTGTGGTGTATGCGTTGGTGTAGGCGCGAGCAAAGGCACATTAGTCACGCGGAACGAAACATTTATCGGGTACACATTCGCCAGAGCCGCGGCGGCAATAAAAATGTCTCCTGCATCGGCGCTCTGCTGGCTGCGCTCGCGGTCAGAGTGCACTAAACTGTACGTGCACTTAAAAGTGCCGGCTGAGAGGGAGCAAAAAGGTAGCGGCCACGGAATAGTCAAGGGAGAGAAGGGCAGGAAGGACGAGAGATACAGAGAGATACGCCATGGTAGGAAGGGGTGGAGGGGGAAGCGGGTAGGGAAAGGCTGGAAAGCTCTCAGCACAAAAAAGTGGGATAAATTGGGGCAACTGCTCGTAACGTTCCGCACGCTGCACATCCTATCGACAAAGTGTAGATGCCTCGTACCAGGGTCGGGTAATGTTGCAACGCATCTCACCACCCCTTGCAACGGTGTGCGTTCCTGTTTTCCACGCGAGATTAAACCCTCTCAAACGGGAGGTTTAGGGGAGAGAGGGTAGCTCCGTTTTCCGTGCAACGGTGAGGGGGTGGGGGGAAAGTCGTTTCGAATATTACCATGAAGACGGTCATTAGAGACGGCCGCGTGCAATTCTTTGCACGTTAATACACGTCGTTCCGTCAGCGTGCGACCCTCGACACCCCCCTCGGCCACTATCGATCAGAAAATAATAGAGCGTTCTCTCTCTCTCTCTCCCTGCTGTCGATTAACGTAGCCGACCGCCGGCCATTAACAGCGGCAATTTCGATGAGTATTAAGTGTTTATAGATCCTGCGTCGACCTTTATCGCGGCCGGGTAATAAATATAAATCGACCATCCGAACGGTGCGACACCGGAAGTGGCGAACGCTCCCTGCAATTTTTATGGAAAGTAATTTTTTCCGGTGCACAATTTCCGATCCGAAACATGCTCGTACAGAGAGTCTGGTTTCATTAAAGAAACCGTCATTGAAAATACTGAACGCGGACACGAACAAAGCTGCGCGCCGTGTTATTTCGGAAAATTGTTTCAACGGGATTACGCAATTCGCTATTAGCCGTAAATAGGTTTCGCACGGGCGAATAGCTTGATTGAACGTTGACGGAACAACTGGCGTTCATATGTAAATATACACTGCACTATCTCTCCTTTCCCCCCTGCGTCTGTGTGGTATATATAATGGGCGATACACGGCGGTAAAATTTCATTTAGTTTCGAGGTTTAACGATACGAATTCGATCCGATCACACGCCAGTCATTTGTCTTTAATTTCCGTTTTACGACGCCGACGCTTGGCTATTCCGAGTCCACACAGACCCATAAAATTTATGCTGATGAAGGGACGCAAAGCGCGGCCCGCAATTCCACAGAAGCTCATTGGAATCCCGCCACGGCTACTAAACCGAACGCGGAGATCGATCCTCCTTTACGTGTTGCCCGTGTGTCACCGATGCCGAGCAAGTAGTACGAGTCAACGTATCGAACGCCGCTAAAGGGAACAGCCGTACGTATCTTTCCCTCTGACGTGTTGAATGCAGAAATTACATTCCACCGGCGAGCGAGGGAATCGGGAAAATGCTACCAAAGTATTTTTATATTTATTAAAAATTAAATGAATTGGTTATAAATTATCGTAGGTTGCTATTAGAAATAAACTACAATTGGTAGAACAGGTTCATCTTCCTTTGTAACAGTTTCCTTTTACGGAGCATATGCAATCAAGTAGTACGAGTCAAGGAATCGGACGACGCTGATGGGAACAGCCGTATGTATCTTCCTCTCTGACGTGTTGAATGCAGAAATTGTCCTGGAAATGAAAGGAAGGAAAAAGTGCAGAGCTTTATGCTTTAGAATATTTTTACATTTCCATGATCCTTGCTATTTTCCAATGATAACATTGATTTATCGTCGCGTATCCACTCTTAGAAATAATCTGGAATGGTGCTTCTGTTTCCATTACAAATGTTTTCTTTCACCGAACAGATCCGATCAAGTGATACGAGTCAACGTATCGAACGTTGTTAAAGGAAACAGTGTATATTTTTATCTTGTGCACAGAAATTGTACTGGATGCTGGATAAAAGAGGAGAGGCGAAGGTACAAAGCTTTGTACCGGGGAATATTGTCACATGAGCAAGCCTGTCACGTTTTCAGAATAAAATTGATCATTAAATATAATATATTCTAAGAGTTTCGTGTATTCTTACGTACCGTCCAAGTAGTACGAGTCAATGCATGGCACGCCACTGTGAATAATTTGTTGTATATTCCATCTGTGCCTTGAAATGTTGTGAAATTTACGAATACGTATTATTTCTCACAGAAATTCGAGTGGCAGCTGTTAATTAAAAACGAGTGCCGAAAATTGTAAAAGTTGCTGTATCCATCAACTTTCTCATTTTTCCACAAATTTTCTGGATATTCTAAACTCTCAATTGCTCAGTTTCTCATTGTTCACTGAATTTTTCGGTTCGCCAGTTTTACCAAAACTTTAATTAACCGCATCCACTGTACCCAAGTCAAACAAATAAATACGAATGAAATGATATTTTGTTTGGTCTCGTTTTAATCAGAAAATCGTAAGAGTTTCACAGAACAAAAAAGATTTCTCATTGGATTATCATAGTCTCGCCTGTACTCGTAACTTGGACGTAAGTGACACTTCGTTACCCGAAGTTTTCGCGTACACCATTGTAAACTGTGCTTTCACTTAGTTTCGCTGTGACGCGGTAATTTCCGGTAATTGTGACGGAAAATTCATTCATTATCCTTGCCACGTGTCCCGAGCGTGACGATTGTATTCACGCAAGTGGTACAAGTCAACGTGTATCGGCAATCGATGGTTCTATTCTAAACGCGGGGTTTAACGTTGCGCCTCTTCAAAGGGGGAATCAGCCCGTGGATCTTCATAATTTAGTTCTGTTAACAGTGCGCGAGGGTAGAATTAATCAAGTAGATCGTCTGGAAACCCCGGTGATTCCTATTGGATAGCGTTTCGACGAAATGGGGTCGGCCCTCTATCGGAGTGGTAATATCCTCTTTATTCGAGTCAGATCGAGTGTGTCTCGTCAAGTTACGGTGCTTGATATATACTAGCTCGCACGCGGATATCCGTTATGCGTGCTATCTGGATGCGCGCGTGCACGGGAACACAGAGGCAACGGCATACAATGGTACAAAGTCAATATAATTATGCTCCCGGGTCCCGGCCGGGTATGCCCCCAACGTTAATGCAGATCTCGGCAGCGCAGACAAAGGATCCGGGATGGAATAATTTAAATGTGCCTGACGCCGCGCGGCGGACTGATAATAATATTAATAATAATAACACATGAAATCTGGACCGAACCGGCCGACCGAGGGGCAAACGGGGTGGAATATGTTTTTGATGGCAGGGCCAGAGAGGAGCTTAACTCGGTCAGCTCAGAATTTAAACGGCTTTTAGTCTGGCCAATCTCGAAGCGGTCCGTTTTCATTTCCTTCCTTTCTAGCGATCTTCCAGCCCCTGGACACAGGGCGAAAATAAAACCAGAAGACGCGACCAGTTTGCCTTCGACTTTGCTGTACAAATAGTGTATCGGGTTATTTCGAAAGTCTTGATACTGACAGTGGGATTGAACAAGTTGCTTTCTACGGCTTTTCCGTGCTTGCAATGGAAATTCGAAGGATGTAGCATCTTGTAGGTCCAAGATACGTGCGTTTGTTGAAAATTTAATCGAAATCGATCGATCGGTTCAGAATTTATAGTCGACTGAAAATGGTGACAATTACGGAATAGTAGAATCGAATAACGTTCCTTGTGAATGGACTGCAGCGCACAGGTGTAAATATTTCATCCGTTCGAACGCATTCGGTTCGAGCCGATTTTTCCAGTTTTGACGTAATCAAGTTGTCCCGGTTGACTGGCTCGTCCCGCATTAATGCAATCCACCCCCCGGAACGATACCGTTAAAATCACCCGGACCGCGAAATCGGTTTGGATACGGTTTGGATCTCTCGTGAAAACATTTCAAGAGCATATCAGACCGGGAGACAGCGACACCATAAAACGAGGTGATTGGGTTAGGCCGCGGAAAGGCGGGGGAGGGGACGGGGAGGTGGGGTGGGTGGCAAGCGATTTAAATGCTTAACATGTAAATCCCCGCAGCGGGCGCGACGCTATTTCAGTCGGCGTTAATGTTTGACCGCGATATTACCAGGGACAAAACAGAGGGCCAATCCGAACGAGCCGCGTTTCCGCCGGAATATAAATTTGCCCCGACCGCAACGAGTCACACCCGTACGCCTGCACGTCATCTGCCCCTGTCGGATTATATGCGAATATCTTACCGTATACTGAATATCAGGTGGAACGGGGGTGGCTTGGGGGGAATTCGGCTCAATAGAAATTCTTCCCCCGGCTGCTTGGAAATTGCCGTAATATTTTTTCTCGGTGACGTTTAAATTGGAGGCCTGTCGTGAGGGGTTGGCCTCTCGCGCTGGGGTAGCTCCGATGTCGATAACGAGGGGCACGATCATTAAACCTGCTTGATCGATGAAAAACATTCGAGTCAATGCGCTGTGAATCAATATAAATAAAATGCACTGCAGTGCAGTATGTCAGCTATCCACTCTGTTCCAACGTAATTTTATACTTACATTATTATATTCAATTTATCTTCAATATTTGTTGTATTTTCTGGTTGACGAACACATAAACTCCACTCTCGCAGATAATTATAAATTATACAGGGTGTTTCCATCAAGTGATTCATCATTTGATGACGTCATTGCCACCGATGCAGTTGTTGTTTTGGTTTCAATCAATATGTAGGGTGAGACACCTAACTTTGCCATCTCAAGTATATTTGTTGTTTTTAAGGATACGTGAAATGTCTGAAGGACTAAGTTGAATGGTTCAATGGGGCTCACATGATACCAAAAATATTTTTGTTTCTATATGCTTCTCTTTAGAGATACCAAGGTCACCTTAATTTTTTTAAAATTGAAGCACCCTTTTTTAAACACCTAAAATGATAGTCCTTTTCATTAATTCAGTGACTCTAATTATTCAAGGACGTTCAAGGCCACGATCTATAACGTCCTTTTCTACTTGCAGACACACTGGCGAGTGATCTAACTATTCGTAACCGTGGCAATTATTCAGGCAGCTCGATCCTCCGGTCCCTTCGACCAGTGGAAATCCATTTATCCAGCGGGAAAATGTTTTCCGAGACGAAATTCGGTCGTCTTATTCATTCGTAGACGTTCGCTGCGGTAATTTTACGCTCGGCGCAATATCTCGGATTTAATTAGCCACTCGAGTGAGAACGGGAAACAAGTCTCGCCCGGCCGCCTGTTCCGCGGATCTGCAACTGATGTAAACATAATTGCACACCGGCCCTACGGATTTCGGAGTCTTACGTCTTTCCTTGGCCGTGCGATGAATGCGGAAAGAATTCAGTAAAGTAGAACTCAGTAGGTCGGACCGTTTTTTTCCACTTTCCATTGAAATCGTGATCGATTCTCTCGGACGTTGCGAGATGATTGAAGCTGCAAATCTTGGCCGCGATTATCTCAACGTCGCGTCTCATTAAACGTGGGGCTGTTCTACTGACAGTGACTGTTTTCATATTTTATCAACAACGAAAAATAGGATCTCGCGGTATTAATCTTTCCGAATATGTTTTAATCGTAAATTTCATCAAATACACTTCTCCGTACCAATGCATTCATTACCAATACAAATTCTACTGTAATTTCTTTCGAGGTTACAACCGTGTAACGACCACAACTCTTTTCATCTACTTTTAATGACGCCATCATTTTGATCGTTAGTGTAAAGTAATTTCGTTCTTGCACAGTCCGACATTAGTTTCATTGTCGAGGTCAGGTCTCATCCTCTATGCAGACACATAACTCTTCCACGTTGGCGAACATCCGGGCTACAATTGTACTCGAAATGTATAATAACCTACAGGACTGGCAAGGTAATCATAATCCTCCCTGATTACGAACAAGTACGAAGTGATTCAAAATGTTAGTGCGTAATTCTCTCTACCTGTAGAAATTCATTACCACGATTTACAGTCGTTTGTTCCCGTGACGCTTGAACAGAGTGCACGATACTCACTGTTCATTAATTGTATCGCAACTATTAGGTGTACAAATGAATTCGTGGCGCTCGCAATTATTATTCGCAACTGTGTACTCTATCCAAATTTTTCGGGATCATTGATCACAAGAAACAATGTAATAGCGCATAGAATACTACATCATTCTATTATAAAAAACGGAGTTGAGCTTTACACGACCTCTATTCATCCAACTCTATAAAAACAATTAACACGGAATTGTGCATAATTAAATTATGCATATTTATATATTTAAATTACAGAATTAGGTAATTATTTACATTTGTATAGGGAATAGTTGTTTAGAATGTTGACCTTAACAACATATTTCAAGGTCATCAAAATCGGTGAGGAAGCCCCTAATGTAAATAATTACCCAGAATTATGCTAATGGAATTACGACATGTTCTTTTTACAGAAATACGGCACAACTACGATAAAACGGTTAAGTAATTGTTGGCGAAGGGGTTGAAGAATAAGAGAATGTTCGCGGGGGAGGAATAGTCTTCCGCTGCGGGTTCGAGGGTAGAAATAAAGAAATAAAGAACGGTTTTGCAACGGGGTGGAAGGTTCAGCAAATCTCTCGCCTAAAATCAGGACGCAAACATGCCACGAGGGGAAGATACGCAAAGTGGCAACCGCTCTACGCGAAAGGTCCTCCCTTCCGCCACCAATTCACTTTCCGACGGTGTTATCATTCCGCGCGCGCGACCGCCATGGCACTCGCGGCGCTCTCTTTATTTATTTTACGAGACCGGCATGCGAGAGCAACGACAACGCGGCAAAAATTGTCTGCCGGCTGCGAGCAGCCCACGCTACACCTACGGTTCACCCTCGGCAATATCGTTTCGACATTAAGGAAACGATTCGCGCGGCCTCCAATTTCTCCTCCCATTTGCGGCCCATTTCCCTGCAGACTTTCTTCCCTGCTTTTACACAGGGTCGTAGAGAAAGGAAACCATTTAACCCTCATCCCGCAATTTTTCCAGCTTACCCTCGCCAGGCCAAATTGACGCGGACCATATTTCCTCGCAGATTAAACATTTCTTCGGGGATGCTGTCACCGCGAAAAGTATTTTAAACTATTATAATTTTGAGACACGTTGTGTGTGGGCTCAAGGCCGTTGAAGGTCAACTGCGATGACATTCTCGTCTTGTTTGTATGTATTTTATACTATTATAATTTTAAGACACGTAGTGTGGGCTCAAGGCCGTTGAAGGTCAACTGCGATGACCTTCTCGTCTTGTTTGTATGTGCAACAGTGCTCCTTAAATAGATTAAGTCGGGAGTAATATAAATATTAATCCATCAAGCGACACGAGTCAAAGCAGGTGAATTCAAGTAGAGAAAATGGATATTAAAGTTCGCGTTATCTTTCCGGGAGCTGCAATCGCAACGAACGATTCAATATTTAACCGCTTTGTCCAGAACAGACGTTCATCAAGATCGGAAAACCGGGGACCCTGAAACAAAAACTCAACCGATTCTTTTATTCGCGCGGCCAAGGCTGTTCGACAAGGCGCGACACCGCTTCGCACAGTTTCGTACCGGGGTTTGTTATTTCGGGGTCCGACAGAGAATCGAAGGGGATTGAATTCATTTCAGTCTACGGCAAGAACTTAATTAAATTCACCGTGGGGGCAGGAAGGGTGGGTGGGGCAGCGCGCTTCATCGAAATTGATCCCGGCGGTGGCGTGCAACGGCCGCGGCGCACGCAAAACCATGCTAATTATTGTGTCTCCTCATCGAACCGCGTAAACGCCAGCGTGCACGGTGCAGGGATCGTGCACAGATTCGCAGCACCCTGCCCAATCAAACAAGAATCGAAGAAAACAGAAATTGTTTTAACTTTTATTTCGAGTACATGAAATCCGTCTAGTTGTCACTCATCTTGCTTCACTATCACCATTTCTCTCGTATTCCCCTCGATTCGATTTCCATCGAACTTGGACCTCGTTATTGTTGAATAATTTTTAAGAATTATGAATAATTTTGTATCAATTTTCCAGAACTATGAATAAGTTTAAATATATTTTAAAGAATTACGAATAATTGTGAATCGAGTTTTTAAGAATTCGTTGGGAAGGGGAGGATTCTATCTTCGAATCTGTGGAAGATTCATTCAGGAATAAAAGTTTTGAACGTTTTTACACAGGTAGTTTTTACATTTCCGAGGAAAATGGGTCTTCAGTTTTTCATCCGCTGTAAAACTGTACGTTAGTGTAAAAATGTCTTGGAGGAAAATGATCCACGAAGGTAGAATCTTCAAGCTTTAAAATGAACCCAAGTTTATTGTTTTTTTTAATGAACTTACGACAGACTGAAGATCTTCAACTTCTCGAGAATCTGAAATTTTTGAATAGTTTGTAAACCATAGGGGCATCCATTAATTCTCAAACTGGTTCCCATGAACATTGCCTGGTCCACGCAATTTTCAATTGACCAACTCCTGATGAAACAGACATCTTCCAGAAGGTCCATGCAGGTTAATGTTGGATTATTAGTAATGATAATGCAACTGCCAGTGCAAAAATGAATTTCGTGGTCCATGAGAAACACTGTTGTTTCTCTTGCATAGAATAATAGACCAGATGTCATCGGGCCCATAGGCCTGGTATTCGTCGAACTCAAGGGCCTGGGCCGTAAACTATGCACGCCGGGGTTTTTCCTTAAAGTCAAGGGGGCGACAGATTTTCTCTTCCGCCCCTGCAACTTTCTTTTTTCTTTTCTACACTCCGAGTCCGCTAGCCGAACAGTCAAGTCGTCCTCCGCGCTGTTTAATAAAACAGTCTTGAGCTAAATACTACAGTGTTTCTGTGATTTTCTATACCCATTTCCCAATAATTAATTAATTGGTTATCGATCGTAATTTATCTTCAGGATATTACAAATTTTATTCGCAGCGCAAAGGTTCGATCATTTACAATAACTATTAGCCATATTTGTGAGATACTAAACGCTGGATTCGGATTTGAATCTTCAGGTTCAAGAACCACGTTAGCTATTAAAGTTTTAATACGAAGAAAAGAAAGGAGGTGTTTCGTCCTAGACTTTCGCTAGTTACTGATATGTCATCATTCAGCATAAATACGTTTCTCAAATTGCCTTCGAACATCCCGTGTATAAGGCTAAGAATAACGCTAGATAGCCTTACTGATGAGTCCTCTAGCGGGTCTAGGACGAAACACCTCCTTTCTTTTCCTCGTATTAAAACATTCTAATAGCTAACGTGGTTCTTGAACCTGAAGATTCAAATCCGAATCCAGCGTTTAGTATTCACAAAAATAGCTAATTGTTGTTGTAAATAATCGAACCTTTGCGCCGCGCGAATAAAATTTGTAATATCCATTTCCCAATAGTTAACACTGTAACAGGAGTCAATTTGATTGTCCCGACCGGTTTCTCGAGGGAACGGAGGTACGCGGAGTTCGAGGGAATTGCGGTCGCAGCCGCATCGTGAAAGAAATTCGGCCCCTCGTTTTCAGGGGTAACAGCCGTCGAAACGACCGGCTGACCGTGCCGTACCGTGCGCGCGCGTATATCACTGTGACGTGGCCTCGGTTTATATTAAAGATTTCGATAACCGTTCCATCGTGAAGTGAACTCGAGCGGGTCGAGTCGCGCGCGCTATCACGGCACCGAGCTTCGAATATCCGAAACCGTTCCCCGGTCTGCGAAACGTTCGACCGCACGGTATCCGATACCGCGCGAGCCCGACCCGTGGACACGCCGATTCTCGAATCTAATCGCAGCTCGACCCAGATAACGGCTGACAGAAGCACCCGAGCTTTCTACCGGCAGGACGTGCACCGCGATATTTGGTATTCGTCCGCGATTAAATTAAAGGCGCTCTCTCGCACCCTCCCACCCTTCATCCCTCTGCTCCCCTTTCACTCGGGAATACTCGCGAGGAAATTATTCGAATATATTGCGAAATTGATTCGCCGTAACTTAGCTTTTATTTTTAACTAGTTGTACCCGCGACTTTGTCCACGGGAAATAACAAATCATGGTCGATTATTAACGTAATTAAATTTCCAAGGTGGTCTCGGATGCAGCTTTTATTTTTCGACAACAAAATTTAACGAAATTCATTAACAAATTAGTGCTTTCAGACACTTTATTTTCGATTGCAGTTGACCTTCCGTGATCATGAATGACCTTCATAATAGGTCACTGTATTCGTCTTGAAACATACTTCAGAATGTAAACCATACCGTTCCATTAAAAAAAAACAGAGCTTCTCACTCTTCATATCTCCTTGACGTCTCCAGCTATAACAAATATTAGTAATGAGTAAGTTTGGTCTGTTGTATTTTCTTCTATCTTCAAAAGCAAGCGATTCATTCAGGTGACCTGTTTATAGTGCGCCACCCTGTACAGAGATACGCACACGATACTCGGTAGGAGATGACAGCTCCAGGTCGAATTTCGCCGTATTTCGGATCAGTTTCAATTGCAGAAGCAAGAGTTAAATAAAAATTAGTATGTTACATTGAAAACAGCGTAACGATATTTTGTCAAATTTATCTAATTTTTTCTGTTTTATATTCCATCCAGGAATGTAGACCTGTCTCTCACGAACAGTCTTGCAAATAAACAAAAGAGACGACGAACGAAAGGAAATAAGTCTGATTCTGAAAAGTAGTAAAAAAGGTCACGTCGGTATCGTAAATTCGATCGAATGTATTCCGAACAAAATGTGATCCATCGAATGAACGGGTGGCTCGAAGCTTTCGTTCTCATTCCCGAGTGATTTCGAAAATTGGTTAAGCGATAAAGCAGCCTCGCATTTCAAATCGAGTGCTCCGCTCTTCGATGTTTCTGAACGCTATTGATTCCCCTGTACCTTTACCGATTTTCTCTCTGTGTCGAACGAGAATTAGCCGCCATTCGATTTTTCACCCGTAAAGTTCGCCGTGAATATCGAAACGCGCATCGTTCGATCGTGAATTGCTAAATCGAATTGTAAATAAAGACAGAAATTTCGAATTCGGTTTATACTTTATGACAGCGTTTGATCATCGGGGCCCCCGGTCGTTTCTGCTCGAACACTAAACGCGGCGAAATAGAGCCGTTAAACGTAATTGTTGGCAAATATAATGTGCGCTATACCACGGTCTATGCTCGCCGTTATTCTATACCGGCACGTGGAACGAGCAAACAATTGCCGGACAAAGACCCGACAATATTTCAATTACTATCTCAATAATCCGTTTGACGATTCGAACGCGAGCTTAAGAATTGAGACAGAGACAGTCGCGTAATTTTAAATGCAGGGTCATTCGATTTTAACGAGCTATATCTTTGTTTTACATCTTGCGTCCATTTTAAAAAACATCAATGACCCCAACGCTTATAGCCAGGGGAAAACAAAACTGAACTGAACTTCAACTCTGTTAAAATCATTATGGGAAGAAATAACAGTCAATTAGGATTAATTTAGTTTCTGTTTCTCGCAATCGATGCAGACAATATTTATTCTGCATAAAGATCCGCAATCTAGTAATTAATTTGAAGCCTTTCAAAAGAGGGTGATTCGATTGTAACCAGCTGTATCTTTGTTTTTCATCTTGTATCCATTTTCAAAAATATCAATGACCCTATTGATTTCACCTCTGTTAAAATCATTAAAGGAAGAAATAACAATTAATTATTATTAATTTAGTTTCTGTTTCTCTCAATCAATGCAAACAATATTTATTCTGCATAAAGATCCGCAATCTAGTAATTAATTTGAAGTCTTTCAAGAGAGGGTGAGATTGGATTGTAACGAGCTGTATCTTTGTTTTTCATTTTATATCCATTTTGAAAAATATCAATGACCCCAATGATTTCACCTCTGTCAAAGTCATTATGACTATCTGTTGTCTGTATTTTATTATTGGAGCTGTTTGAAATGAAAGAAAGTTTAAATGGCCCGTACATCTGGCCGGCGTTACTGATATGGCTTATGCCGAGGTGCAGTATTCTCCCTTGAGGAGAATCGCCAACACTAAATGTCAAAGTCATTAAGGGAAGAAATAACAATCAATTATTATTTTAGTTTCTGTTTCTCGCAATCTCGATGCAGACAATATTTATTCTGCATAAAGATCCGCAATCTAGTAATTAATTTGAAGCCTTTCAAAAGAGGGTGATTCGATTGTAACCAGCTGTATCTTTGTTTTTCATCTTGTATCCATTTTCAAAAATATCAATGACCCCATTGATTTCACCTCTGTCAAAGTCATTAAGGGAAGAAATAACAATCAATTATTATTTTAGTTTCTGTTTCTCGCAATCGATGCAGACAATATTTATTTTGCATAAAGATTCGCAATCTAGTAATTACTTCGAAGCCTTTCAATAGACTGGTTCATCCTCGATCTATGGATCCTCGGAAGTTCTCAGTGACGAATACTATACGATGCAATGGAAAAACAATTTGGACTTTGAAGACAGTGTCTTCGAAGTCAATGTAATTTTTCAAAAAAGAGAATTTTCCAGATATCCACCGATCCAAAGACGTTGTTACCATTTCTATTGCCACGGAGTTGAACCGAAGATTACCGTTCTGGCGGGGAGTGTATCCCAGCGGCGAATAAGTTCTAAGAGCTAAACGCGAAGTAATTCCCGCGATAGTAACGATCAATTAAGTGCATCTGGAACATCCTGTTAACGCAGCGACTACGCAGCTACAGCTCGAGTCTGCCTCGATTACGCCGTTACGTGGATGAGAGCGCATACCGGGGCGCCGCCAGACGAGAGTGTTGCCGGCGAAAATTGCCGGCGAAAATAATGTTTGATCCAATTTACATTCGTTTCTGCGGAGCTGCCTTTGGTATTCGAGCTTGCCGCGGAACCGCACTCGTCTAGGTATCATTATCGTTACCGTGGCCGAAAGAGTGCGCAATTAATTCCATTCCGCGGTAGATATCATTAGTTTCGCCAGTGGTAGAAGCGTTCCTGGAATAGAATACCGGTCAAGGATACCGGGTATTCAATGCCGAATCATTGATTCCTGAAATGAAAACTAGGAGAGAGGGAGAGAGAATGAGTTCATGGCCGATGGAATGCGAGATGTTTCCTCGAGGGATCCAGACTAGAACTGCACTGCTCATCGAGACGCGTAAGACAGAAACGGCCTATTTCTCCGCCGCCTAATGAGAAGCCACTAGATCCTTGTGGCTCATTAGACGAAATACCCGACCGAGAGAAGAAACTCGCGAGACACCGAGTCACGTACCGCACCACCGTCTTCTAGAGAGAAAAGACTCCCCCGAGAACCACCGATGTTACCTCTCCGATTGATCGATCGCCTGCACACTTTCGATTATCGATTCCACGAGATTGATCACTTTCCAACTTTCACGGACTATCGCTTATATTACGGATGCGACGACAGATCAGGTGAATCTGTTAACCCTTCTCTGACCGGAGCAGTCACGTGACATGCACGCGCGACAGAGACGTAGAATAGGGACAACAAGACTTGATCTGGCTGTAAGATAGAACTGAATGTTTTCAACTAACGAAAATATTTTCTGTGGAAATTGTTGCTATTGTAAGGAGACTCGACACGGCATGATGATTCTTTATCAGTTGCTCGGCCGCGGGGAACTGTCGATGATGTTCATTTCACGAAATCACAACGTAACGTAGATTTCTTAACAAAACGTTAACGACATTTTTCGAAAAAATGTTTCAGACAAAAGTTTCTTGTTTTTTCGCATAGAATCCGAATCCGTAATAAAAATACCATGTTCTATTTAAAAAATGTAACGGAAGATATTATAACGTATATATGTATATTAAAACATTTTTTTAGCTAACGTGTTTCTTGAACCGGAAGATTCAAATCCGAATCCAGCGTTTTTAGTATTCCTACAAAAATAGCTATTTGTTGCGTAGAAAAAATGATCGAACCGTTGCACTGAGAATAAAATTCATAATGTATAGACTATTTTACAAAAATAAGGATTCGTAGCAATGTCTACAATTTTGCACTATAATTGTGCTCGTTGAAATGAAGATTTACATTGATATTTTGTCCATTGTCCTTTAGTTTTTTACCACGTATGTTATTTGTTCTGCCTCTGGCCTATGTGGCATACTACTTATTAAATTTTTCAAATTGTTATTGGAATATTGACGAGGTGCATTCGATCTCGAATTCGAATAATACAAAATTAGCTACAAGAGTACTCACCGGTCTCTCCGGTAGTATCGATTTCAGGTTACCGTTGAATCGGTTAATTACAGAAAATCAGCCAGCAGTAGATAAGTTTACCGCGTCGATGCCGATGGAGCACAATTAGTATTTCCTTGAATTATACCGCGCGGTCACATACATTACGACCGGTCTGGATTTACTGGCCGATTGTAAATCGCTGACCGGAAATTTCATTTTCGCGTGGGCTTTTTGCGCGTGTGGTTTGTGCAGCCCCATTCATTTATATCGATCGTGACACGCGGGAAAACATAGAATGTTCTGAGAATAAAGATAACCTAAGATGACTATTTTTCTTTTAATTTTATTTATAAAAACTTCAATTACTGCGTTAAAATAAAATTTCAAATAAAATATTTGTGAAAATGGTGTTCTGTACATATATTGAAATGGAAGTGTGACTGTAGCAATTCGTCATCAAGATTCTAATTTAATCCAGCATGGTTAAATGACTGGAAAGAGCGTGGGTTCCCATAAATCTGGTATATTTGTTATAACACGCTGGCGGTACCAAAAAACGGAAGATAGAATAAACATAGTAGAAGCGCAGCAGCGTTGCAAGCACGGACCACTCTCCAGGTTTAATTCATTGCTCTGGGTAAGCAAGATATGTAGGCCATCCGTAACGTTTACACTTCAGATAAATGTTGTCTGCCTGGCGAAAGCAGAATTTTGAGAATTAAGAAGGAATTCATTAGAACGGGTTGATGATTCGGAAGTAGGGCTTGTGTGCCAGATTTATTACTAGCTTTGCTGCATAAGCGAAATTATAGTCCGAGTGTGGAGAGAATTTTTTCAAATGTTCTTTTATTCTCATAAACTGGATAACTCCATGTGAAAAGCGCGTGTACTCGAACATTTACTCCATATTAATTAGATCTATTTGACTTGTATTATAGTAATAAGAAGTCTGATTTATTACTTGTACTTTCACTAGACATTTTCTAACCCAAATCTGTTGGATTGAATAGGATAAAGGCAAAAGTTTCTGGTTACCCTGGGCACAGTGTAGCTCTGACTTTTTTGTTGCAAATCAGACGTACAATTGTATATATAATAAATTTTGTGGTTTCGGCGCACAGTTCGATCAATTATATAAAACAACAAATTTGCAGTTATTTAAACATTCATCTCACCGTTTCGATCCCTATATGAATCATTCTCAAGAGAGACATTTTTGCGTCTAAAAAATAATATATATATAATATAAATTGAAAAAATATTGCGACAATTCTAGATTAAATAAAAAAAA
>CM052322.1:2004819-2029311 GCA_028455615.1 Lasioglossum zephyrum | reverse complement strand
AATTTTGGGACACCCTGTATATTTGTTGCAATCGAGCAGACAATTTTTATTTTTTTCTCAATGACTTATTTCCCGAGTTTTCAAGGTCGACGATATTTTTATTCTTGTGGATGTATATCATTTTGCTTGCACATTTTAGATGGCATTGAATCAAGGAAATATTTTGGTGGACCACCCTTTTACACGTACCCCCAAGCAACCCCCAGTAACTAAGTTCTAACAAAAGTATCCGTTTTCTGTTGCAGGACTTGGATATTTAGAGGACCGAACAACTCCAGCTCGAACGCTGAAGAGTGTCTTTCGCCGTCGGAGATCTCGATTCGGATTAGCGGTGGTTACACGCGTGCATGTTGGCCAAACGGGGCGGAGTTGCTGGCCATGTAAATGAAATTGCGGAACGTGCGGCTGTTTTCGCGCGGCGAAACTTCTGTCGGTGCACACACGCACACGTGGCCACCGCGATGGAGCTTCGATTGAGAAACTAGTGGTGGACAGGTCTCAGCAAAAGATGCGTCCGGAATCGTAAACGTCTGACACTGGTCCCGAAACAGCGTGCCCCAGCGCCGAAGTCGATGATCGAATTTCATGGTAAAATCAGATCAACCAACTTCTTCGCCTCTTGTTTCTCCAGCAATATCTTCGAAGTTACGAAAACCCTCGACCCGGTACTAAACCAATTCCTAACTTTTCCGATGTTGTATAATCGGGAGTGCAGTTTTATAATTTAGATAGACTAGCTAGTTAGAAGGGCTTGCGTCGGCGTCGTCGTTGACCCGTGCTAGCATGCTCGACTGTTCGGAAAACAATGATTATCTTTATTTTGAAGTTTCCCGGGATCGAAAACCTCGGGGATAAATCCGAAGGGAAAGCTGGGGTAGCTTCGCTGATAAGCAAAACCGGGATCGTCGTGGAATAACGCCCCCAAATGTCTTATCTCCTTTTTCCGTTTTCCGCGCGTAGATGACGAAGAGCACGTGAGCCAGTTACGCGATAACGAACGCCAGTCTGTCCCTTCTACTCCGATAACTACTGATTTCCATAATGGTCCCGCGTACGAGTACGCTCCACCGGCTCCGGGACTCGGGCTGACGTCTTATCAGCACTCAAACTTAGACGATGATCGATATCGAATTGATACGCGCCGCCTCCGGAGCGTTATCGTGCTCTTCTTTGCGATCAAGGGGAGTAACGACTTTCGAATGACTCGGAAGCCCCTGTGATTAGAAAGAATGTTAAAATAATAAAGCCGAAGCGTGTGTCACGCTCGCTGCTAAGTTCAGTTAAAATTCGTTCGATCCACGGGGATTCCTTTATTATTCGACGCTTTGATCTGCGCGGGTTTCAATTAGGTCTGCGAAGTGATTGACGGGTCCTTTCAAGTCATCAACAAGGCTGCATGACTCTCATCACGCCGGCAAATCAAAAAGTTGATTACTGGAGTGCAGATGTTTATGGATTTTCCAATTTTTGTAGACAAACTTTAAGAAAGTGGAATGAAATCAAATCATATTCTTAATGGGAACAGCCTCAGATCTAAAAATCTAAAATCGTTGCCGGAAAAATTCATTGTCGATCAAAGTCGTTCTCGGCTAAAGGCGTTGCGGCCAAAGGTATTGTCGATCAAATCTTTTTTTTTTGTTTAAGGGCGGTGGGGGAGTCCTCAGATCGAATTGGGGGGATTATCATTTGCTGTGATACTTAGTCTAACGCCATACCGACTAAACCCCCACCGGCTAGGTCCCTAAGAACCTTTTCCACCTCCCAAATTGACATGTTACCCCCACTACCGAACCGCTATTTCGCATCACTTGATAGTGGGGGTCTTACATGCACACCAACCACGTCTGTCCTTGGCTTTTATTGTCGGTCAAATCTGGAGTCGATGAAATGTTGTCGGGGAAATTTGTGTCGGTGATTTCTATGGGATCCCCCCTTCTACGGCTCCCACCCTTCTGCCACGGCTTGGTCATCCGAGAGAGAGAGAGAGAGACAGAGAGATAGTGAGATTTAGTGCTACTGAGAGAGATGGAGTGTTTAGTCCGTTTAATCCAATCTAAATAGACTGATATTTTCTGTTCAAATTCGAGGTATCTGTTATACTAAATGGACACTTATCTTTCATACTATAAAGATATATTTTGAATAATATTAAAAGGTTACGCAACTTAATCTTAACACGTGTTTTCTTTCCTCTCGTCTCAAATATCGATCTGCGCCTATATATCTTTCTCGCAGGTGTCACTCTGTCGCTCATTCGCTCCCAGATTTCGGCACACGCCCATCGTAATAATACAAGCGTACTTCCCTATCCAACAGTATCATATTGCAAAACCAAATAAAGTTTCATTAGGAGACCTCACACTGTTATTCCGAATCTAAAGAAAGGGTAGAAATTAGTTTATGATATCGGCGCACAGGTTCGCTAAAAAAATCAAAACAAAGCAATTTTGCAATTTATAAAATTTTCCTCAACGTTTCGATCCAATTCTGGATCATCCTCAAGAGAAATTTTCCATCTGAAAAATACTGAATGTTGTACTAAGTGTCAAGAAGTTTTTCAGACGCAAAATTTCTCTCGGAGATGATCTACAATCGGATCGAAGCGTTGAGGAAAATTTGATAAGTTTTAAAATTGCTTTGTTCTGATTTTTTTTAGCGAACCTGTGCGCCCATATCGTAAACAAATTTCTATTAATTCGTACGATCGACGAAACGGAATATGTACAATATAAAGGAACTGTCTTCGCCTTCACAATTGGAGCTGTGAATGAAAAAAATTGAGTGTAATTATGGTGATTTAGGAATTGGTTTATGACACCGGGTCTCGGGTAGAGGGAGACCCGTGCGGGGCCAGTGGCAGATGGCGTAGTAAAGCGATTCGAACTGAAATTCCAGGAGATACCGCAAGCTTTCGCCGAGGTGTCGCGCGTTTGGCGCTCGAGTAGGCCTAAATGAAGAGCGATCGTTGCGGGGACAGGTGATCGATACCGATTTCGTGGAACGGCGCGATTCCGGCGTGCATCCCTCTCTCTGTGATATTCGCGAGTGTGAGTGCGGTGGTGGTTGTGTGTGCGTGGTAAACGCGCACGCTGCTTGTGCTACGGGGTCGCAAGCTAATCGCAACGGAAAAGCGCGGGGGTAGGGCCGGCCGAGCAAGATGGAACTCTTCCTGATTCTCGTCTGTTTGATTGCACCGCCCACCCTCTCGCTCTCGATCAAGAGCAAGCTCAATCCACGGATCATTCTGACCCGGTACGGCGAGGTGCAAGGGGTCATACGGTCCTTCGAGAGCGCCAAGTTCCTCAAGCCAATCGACGTCTACCTCGGGATACCGTACGCCACCCCGCCGGTTGGCAAGAACAGATTCTCACCGACCAGAGCTCCCAGGCCGTGGGAAGGGGTCAGGTGAGTTCGAAATTCCCTACTATTATTTTTACCATGGGCGTATATAATACTTATAAATTAATGTTTTCGGCACAACGGTTTCGATCAATTTTTAAATAAATAGCTGTTATTGCAAATATGCCTGACGTTTCGTTTCCCGTTTGAACCTTTATCGAAGGTAAATTGCGTCTAAAAAACCAAAGAAAATGTATATATTGAAAGGCATGTAATGTAATGTGATTGAAAAAGAAGAAAGTCTGTATATATAATATTACATAATATTTGCACACCTTTTACAAACGAATAACTTTTTCAAAGTTGGACTCAATAGCTTGAGTTTGTTTTTTTAGACGTTGGAAGGATTTAAATTGATGTTTTAGGCGCAAAGATTCGTTCCTATGTTAATAACTAAGCAATTTTGCAAATAACTATTAAATTATTAAAACAACCCAAAAGGAATATTTTGTTGATCAAACCGATGCGCCAAAAACATGAACTTTGTTTAAACATACGATCGACAAATTAAAAAGAAAAGAAAAAGTGAAGGTGACGATTTTTACACTCTTAACAGGACGATAGCTTTTTTAACCCTCATACGTTCCTCAGGGTGAAAATTCACTCATTCAATATTTTCACATACTGTAAAACTATTCATCCTTTTTATGTCTACATCGTCAGACGTATTTCTTTAAAATGTGACGGTATAAATGAAACATGTGTTGATTTAACGTGTAAAATAAAAATGGGTGCATTGTTATCCTAGTCTCTTTTGTGCAGCTATTGTTGAGGAGCATATGAGGGTTAACAATTTCACAGGTGATACACTCTGACATATTTATTTAAGGTGTTAAAAACGTATATTTGATAGCATGTTTAATTAGAATTAAACGTTTTTTTCCGACCTCAAATATTTCATACAATATCTACGTGTTTAGTAATTGATTAGACCCCGACGTATTTAATCATGTAAATGATATTACGAATAATGTACTTTGCATAAATTCGGAAGAATAGATTAATCGCCGCGTCTATCACTTTTGCACCACCGTGTATCAACCTACGGAGACCGATCGTGACGTGACGCGATAGTATAGAAAACAGGTAGCTTATGATACAGGTTAGAGAAAATAGATTTGACGGCTCCGTTGATGAAAATGGATGATAGAAACACCTACAAGGTGTGTGTTCTCCACCATGAATCAGGATAGCAAGTTCGTGGGTCCTGAAAGTGATCGTTTCTACCTGATAACGAGAGAATTAGCGAACATGTCCGAATGCCTCCGAGGCGACAGTGACCCCATAGCGCGTTCAATGAAATTTTACAAGTGGTTTCATTTTCATGGAACGTATTCAGCTCGCGGGCATCCTCTTAATGCGCGGATTCTTAAACGTATTCCGCCGGCATATTTCCTGCAAAGTTATGTCAAGCTGTTCCTTTGAAATTCGTTCAAGTATTCAGCCAGTATGCCCTTTCATACCCACTACCCTGTCATTCCGTGCTGCTCTTCGGAATAGAAATGCGTCCGAATACATCAGACTTTCGCTGAACATAAAGAAATCATGACGGAACTGTTCTCCGTATCGCGTAATCGACCACCGGAAACGCGGTATCCACGATTCTCGTACGGAGACACCCTGAAATAATCGGATGTGCTTATCAATGTTCTTTTGTCAATTTACGTAGACCATCTATTCGAATTTTCATGAAAAACTATAATCTCTTGCAAAGAACAATAATTAATTTTAAACATATTTATTAAACAAAATTATTAGTTTAAAACATTCGTTTAGACTGAAAGATTCTATATTCAAAGACGCACAAATTGGATTTTGAAATTTTCGTCTAGGCCTAATAATTTCGGAGATATTCAAATAAAATAAATTTTTCTATTCGAATTTTTCTACCCTTAGCATGAACGTGAAATATTTCTTCAAGTTCTACAAAGCACAGAAATTACATTAACCTTCTCTGTAGATTAAAGCTGGTTATCCCGTCGGTAGAGTGTATCAGTCTGACCTCGTTTGATCGGGTAAGTAGAATGTATTCGTATGTGGTCAGACGAGTAGAATGTATTCGTTGGGCCAAGTAAACAGAGGTTGGTCAGCAGCCAACGAGTGAAAGAAAATACCAGCTAGCTAGTCTCGAGTCTCGAACCCTGTGTGACTCGTTAGATTTGTGCACCGGTCGAAGTAGAATGTGCCGATTCGTAGCCAGACTGAAGTACATTCGGCTGGCATTCGGGCGAGCTTGAATCCCTATCCATCTAATTGTAAAACCAGGCGAGGAGAAGGGTCGGAATTCCTCAGTAATCATTCCTTCGTTGCGGTTTTCCCGGAATCGCGAAACCGCAGCGTTCGATTTATCCGCGTTGTCACGCATGACCGGACTCAACCGAATCTCTCCCTCTTTGCAGATTATCGGACTCGGTCGGTCCAGTTTGCCCCCAAAAGCTGCCCGACATCTCGAATGAGCAAGAAGCACTGGAGCGTATGCCGAAAGGCCGGCTCGAGTACTTGAAGAGACTGCTGCCGCATCTACGGAACCAGAGCGAGGACTGCCTCTACCTGAACATCTACGCGCCCGCCATGGGTAAGCAATTCTTCCGTTTATCCGCTTACACAACATTTGCGTGGACGGCCGTTAACGTTCCTCGTTTACCCTATCGAAGTCTGCTAAATACTTGCAGAGAAACGGCGGGGGAAAACTTAATTGATTAATATATAGAAAAGGTCTGCGAACTCCGATTTTGATAAAATTTTAATATGTTATAGATTTCGACATTTTGAACAACTTTTTCCATTTCCAATATAGGGGGGTCGCTTTTAGTTTGCGAGATATTTGCAAAAGACTATCGCTAATACTGTATTGAATTTTTCGCATTCCTGCATGCTCTGCGAAACACGTACCCAGTTTTTCTAAAAAGAAGGTTTCCGTTACGAAATTAACATTTGCGCTAATTTTCAGTATCATATTCGTAACCAGCACGTCAAAATTCGTAAGAATCTATCTATATTGGAAAAGGAAATAGTTGTTCAGAATGTGTTGCTGCATAACATATTAAAATTTCATCAAAATCGGAGTACGCAAACCTTTTCTATATATTTACCAAAATTTTTAATAAAAACTGAATTTTCATAGTATTTATATATTAAATATATGTATTATCAGCTTTTGCATGGTTTCAAAAGAGCTTAAACGTGATTATAAAAAAGTTTTCGTCCACTCTTTTTTTTAAATGGTTTTTCAAGGTCACCTTGAAACACGATTTTGATAACATTTAAAAAATTGCAAAGAAATTGTAAAACAGATTGCAATAAATGAATAAATAAAAGATTTGCTATACGCGTGAAAGTTCTTTTGAAACCACGTATATATGTGATAAAAAAAATTTCGATTTTGGACAGCTAGGAACAGAATAATCTCTACTTACTGATCGCGATTCGTAATTCACTGGGTATATTAAAAAATGGAAGTTAGGAGGGTGTGGAAACTTTCGGAGAGGCGTAGTAGCATAAAGTTGAAAACCGCTGATTTACAAGATTTAGGAAATTATTTTTCTTGGAATGGTAATGTGGGATCAGGACCCCTACACCAAAAATGATGTAGACTTTACACCAAGAAATAGTTACTTATTTAAAAGATTGAAATGTATATTTTATAATTTTCATAGTATTTTGAAAGAGTATTTGCTTATGGACATATGGACACATTTTATTACTATTCCGAATTTTCTCCAGCCCTAATACGATCACACCTAAACTAGAGGCTTTTGTCTGACACGTATCGATTCGTGTTACTTGATTAAGGAGAACTTCACGTGTTACGCAAACTGCGAACTTTCTTGTAGCCGACGGTGATTATGAATTTCCATAAAACTCGCCATTGTGCTGCTCTCTACGTAAACTCCCTTGTCTGACGTATATTAACTCATACTACTTGACCCGCCAGGAATTTAACCATTACTAGCTTCCGAACTAAGTTCTTGCAGTGTGAAGTTTCTGGAAATATACATTACGGGTGGGTGAATTTTCCTCCATATTTCCTTTTACTTTTCGATGTCTCTAACATTAATATCAAGAATATTGAAAATGATAATTAGAATAAATTAATTTTGTTTGACGATTATACATACAGAGATATTCGACCACATGTAAAATTTTATTTAATTATTACATCTTAGAATTAATGCAGAAAATTTTCAATTTGCAAAAGACTTACAATAATGACTCTTGGCAATTTTAATGAGTCTGAAATAATGTGCTGATATTTTAACATCTCTTAACGTTTTTCCTCTTTCATAAAATCGACGGCGAATCAAGATCTAATAGCTGAATGAATAATATTAAAATAAAAATAACCAAATAAGAAAATAAGTAAAAACCGAATAAGCAAGATAATATTGTAGAGACACCTTGGAAGCTTGTACAGACCCTTAGAACTCGGTCAGCACGCCGTTTTTTAACGACACAAATCAAAGTGTCCACCACAGGGACACTCGAGCGAAAAAGAGTTTCCGGGGTTGAAAAAGGAAGAAGTGCGAACGCGTCTCGCTCGATTCTCAGGTCGGAATGTCCCGGGTCGCGGCGCTGGTAATTAATGGCCACCCGAGGGTCGTGTCGTTCCGTCATTTTATTAATTGGCGCAAGCTAACGAAGGTTACCCGGTTGCTTTCGTTCCCCGCGTAAATTGTTCCTGACGACGGGGCCTGTCCTGATAGAAAGACGAATCGACGTTATTAGAGTCGGCCGCATATCCTCGCCGAGGTAAAAATTTGTTTTATGACGTATCAGCGAACTTGTTGGTCGTGCTCTACGTTGGATTATGAATAGTCGTTGGAATTGCTTCTGTTTTCACGTCGACGAAGTAAAATTCGGTGAAATTATTCCGCCGGTTCTTTCATTTCTGATTTTCTCCGATTTTCAAAAGATTGAAAAACTCATTAGATCCTGGGAAAAAGTCCTTTCTGTCCGCAAGTGGGTTCCCGGTGAAATTTCCCTCTGCTCGTTTCGAAACGTTAAATTGATCGCGTGCTCTCTCGTTTTTCGGGGAAAATCTCGTGATTTTTTCGCTGTTAAAAAACAGCAAGGCGCGACAGCAACAGTGCGAACGACGTTTACCAATAGGATATTCTACTTAACGCGATTCCATATGCAGGAAAGGAGACGCGATCGAATGGGCCGGGGGAACTTTTGAATGTTTAAGTGGCGGAATATCGAGCTCAGAGAATTTCGAATCAAAGGCTGGCGCGCGCGAGCGGGCTTAACGAGCCCGACACAAAAGCGGCCCGATATATCTTCTGTAGTAGATTGAAAGCTACCCTGCCGGAAGAGTTCTCGAGCGCCGCTCTTTCCGCGTTACGCGTCGATTAATATTTTATTAGGTTCATCCAACTAATTTCCCGGTGCTCTACACGCTGTAGAGGTTCGCTGGAACGAGCAGCCTAAGTCTCCAGATGAGGGGAGTACGGTTGTCCCCTCTCTGCCGTGCTGGATTTGTCACGTGACGTTGTGACACATGCAGGACAAAGGCGGAACGTCGCACAGTGGGGTATTTGGCTGAAATCTGTGACAAAATCAAAGAACTTTCGATAGAAATGAGATAGAGGGTTGAAATTTTTTTTAAATTAAAGCTGAAACATTGTAGAATATGGGGAAAATATGGAGATTATGGTACGAATGTTTTTAACCTTGAAAAAATGAAAGTTTAACTATAAATCGATTTTTTGAAAAATCCTGAAGTCGTAGACAAATTTTGACACCAGATTTGAATTCAGCATAAAAAAATCTACAGGAAATGATGTATAGCATGTTAAAAAAAAAATTTCTGGGTGTACTATTGAAAAAACCACAATTTTCTCGAAATTGCGCAACTTTGACGAATTTTTTTCGAGGTTAAAAAACATTCGTACCATAATCTCTCTATTTTTCCCATATTCTGTGAAGTTTCAACTGTATGTAAAAAAATTTAAACCCTCTACCTCTCATTTCTATCGAAAGTTCTTTGATTTTGTCACAGATTTCAGCCAAATACCCCACTGTGCGTCGCACAGTGGGATAAAGTGATTAATATTTTGTGAAAACCGGTGAACTTTCGATAGAATTCAGATAGAGCGATGATTTAGTAAAAATTAAATAGAGAGATTAGGTAGTAACGTTTTTTAACTTTGAAAATCTGTGGTGAACTTGCAGAATTACACGATCACTGTTATTTCTCCAATAACATGTTTCGATTAGATTTGTTTCTTGACATAATCTGCGTAAAATTTGACTCTACAATACTCTGTATAATACTCTGTATAATTAACAATCTATTGTTGTTTACAAAAATTGTCTAGAATCTCAGGATTTTGAAAAACGTCAACTTTTCGTTGAAATGATTATAACCTTTTTACTTTTCCCATATTGTAGATTTGTTTCTCGACACAATATGGGTAAAATTTGACTCTACAATACTCTGTATAATACTCTGTATAATTAACAAACTATTGTTGTTTACCACAATTGTCTAGAATCTCAGGATTTTTAAAAACATCAATTTATTGTCGAAATGATTATAATCTTTCTACTTTTCTCATATTCTGCAATATATTTCAATTTTAATTTAAAAGAAAGATCATCGTTCTATCTCATTTCTTTGATTTTTAGACAAAATTCGTCACTTTGCTCCACTGTGCGTCGTAGGAAAGGTAGAGTGGGTAGACAAGTATTAATCCGACGACTCTGCGAACAGCGTCGTCGAACACATCGTTCATTATTCCGACGTTAACGTGCTCTCAGAGGTTCTCTTCAGTAACGCGCTCGACGACGAAAGTCACTTCAGCGGCGACTTCTTCCTCGGTATCGCAATCGTTTCAGCCGAAGAGGCCGGAAACTTGGAATTCGCTTAGCGCGAGCTTCTCCTCCCGCGAAGTTCGCGTCGAACCGAAAACGAACGACAGAGAGTAAGAGAAAGAGAGAGAGAGTGAGAAAGGCACAGGGACTTCGCAATCACACGGCCGCCTGCACTCACAATTCCTCGAGCCGTGGCTCCAACCAACGAAGAAGGTGGCAAGATCCGACCCCCGCTGACTTCCCCTTGGTCGCGAACTAATAATCGAATCCGTAAGTTCCGGGAATTCGTTTCAACTCTGAAATACTCGGCCACGAACCGTGAACCCCGTCCGCCATCGGCGCCGTCGCCGAACAAGAGGTACGGCCCGTGAAATTATTTGTTCGTTCGGTCGGCGAGGAAAGATAAAGTGGCTTCCCCTGTTCCCTCAAGAGCGTTCCTTTGTATCGTCGCGACGCCGCAGCTTAGACCGGTATCCCGGGATAAATTATTAACATGAATGAGGATTTCAGGAATTTTTCAGAAGAAAAGTAATTAATATTAGTGTTTCGCTGGCTAATTGAACGGTACAAAAAAGATTGTTGAATTATGTTAAACAAACAGCTTGTCGATCACCTCGAAAGACCTCAAGCTTGAATTTCACTTGATCTAAATTGTTTAGTTTGCGAATTATCGCTGGGCTGCGGTGCTGGGCCAATTCAAATAAAAAGTATTGGAAATACAGGAAATACAGAAATCAATACTTTTATCCGAATAAGTATGTTTCAGCATTTATTTTATATTTAAATAAATATAAAATAAATTATATCATATTTAAGTTAAATAAAATGCAACTTTTAGTATTTTTTCCAGAATTCCAATCAATTGCAATTTTTGACAAATTTTTTTTCCGCATCCTGCAACACTAATTACGCTATCTTCCTAAAAAGTTCAAATCGTATAGTACAATATTAAAAAATTAATTGTCTTTTCAAGGGTGTTCGTATATTAGTGGGAGTCACTGTATTTTGATTCCGAAACAATAATTACGACGATATAATAATTACGAAATGATAATTACAAATTATTACGATAATAATAATTACGAAATAATTACATAAAAATGACCAAAAATTTGGATAGACACGTTCTTACAGTGTTTATACAATAATGTGAAGTAGTTATTTCTAGAGGTCTGTAAATCTAGTGTTAATAACGCGGATTTTGGCGTGAAGACACGAGATCTGCAAATTGGCGGCGTTATATGTTGATGGAGGCCGCGAGCCTTCGGAGAGGCGCCGTATGGAGTTACCTGTTTAAGCGGGTGCGACAAGTACACCGTCTCGTCACAAAAGGGAGACTGCAAAGGAGCCTCGCCTAAGTGGCATCCCCCCGCGACAAGGACGAGAGTCGAGAGTCCTTTCGACGGTCCTTCTAAATAGCCATCAACGGGAAGTTCATACGTGCGACCCCGCAATATTAAACGCGGTTTCCGCGTGCTTTCCAACCCGTTCCACCTACTCGCTTGCGGAAACAAGCAACGTCAAACGATCGATTCGCGTTGCCCGCTTCGAACCGGATACACTGACGTCCGCCATTGTTCCAGCCGGCTTTCAAAGACAACATCCTGGAACTTCGTGGTACGAATACCCGCGAATACTCTCGACACTCGATCCCTTCATTTTTCAATATTTCACGATTCATATTTCACAATGAACTTTCAATAACGACGAACCGTTAATCTTCATTAGCCCGACGTTGAAAATTACTTTACGGTTTCGTCTTTCTCCTTGCAGAACGGGAGAGCATATTTTTAATTATATCGCATCAGGGACGTAATAACGTGGTCGTTATATCTGTTCTTACAATAGATTAATAACGCGGGGTGGTGACTAGACAGCGGATTGTATGGATTCATGGCAAAAATAAGTGTAATTTAAAACGCTTAAGACATTAGAAAAATTTTACGATAATGTTATATTATTTTCAGTCTGGTACATTTATCCGGAAAATAAATAAATTTTTATTTCACTCCAGTCGGTTGCAATTCGAACAGAAATTAGCTTTGTTTAATTCTTTTAAACGGGATTTTATTCAAGTACACTCGAGAGATAATGAAAGACATTCTCACATGAATCATTTTAACGAGTTGAAAATAATAGGCTGACATTCTTAAATCATTTTAACCGCTGTTTTAAACTGCACGTACCCATTTTCGCAAATGCACAGAATTCATCTTCATTTGAAGGGCCAACATTAAAGTTGATTTTTGTCCTCCAACGCACAGTGCAGCGTGCTATGTCGGAGGAAGGGGTTGTTTCCTCGCGTTCACGCGCGATTTAACGATTACGAGCGGGAGAAGGGCCGGTCCCGGCGTCATTTGGCTCGTAAAACAGCCAGGAAGCGTGTTAGTGCATCTTTGAATACGCGAACGACGCGCATCGAGGTGGTCCGGAGGATTGAAGGGGTTGGGGGTGTGACCGTAGGGCCGCAGAGATGAAATTGTAAGACAGAGACGGAATTGTAGACAGTGGAGAGAACGGAGCCATCAAACGCGAGAGGAATAGAAGAAATTCTCTGAATATTTCACGGGGCCCACCTCCTTAGACAGGCACTCGAATTCGGCCTGGCTCGGTTCTTTCCTTTTTCTTCGGGCTACGACCTATATTCGGCCGGAGACAAAGGAACCGAGGAAGAAAGGGTTTTCGCGCGTTACCGACGTCCCGATTGTCCGATTACACTCAATACTTAATCGTTCCCGACTGCACTTGACCTATCTCGACAAGTTTTATTAACGATCCACCCCCCCCCCCCCCCTGGATTCGGACCATACCACGCCGGCGAAAAGTACGGGGCGCTCTTATTAACGGGAAACATCCGTGGGGGTAGCATTATCGGACGTTGAATCGACTTGTAAAAATAATAGGTGCGATATGTGATATCTTATTGAGCATTGATAATTGCTCTCTTGATATCAGCTATCATTTGCCAGAAAGAATTTTCCAAAAGGGTGAATTTTTGGGTCACTATTCCCGCATGAGTCGTGAACAGACTGCGGATCTTTACGCAATTGTGACTGCTGAAAATTTTCAACAAGTACCAGGATATAAAATTCCACAAAATTTCAGAGTTACAAATATCAACCTTCACAACATGATACTTTAATTGATGTGAAAAGAAAATTGAAAGAAGGTCAGTTTCTGTGTTTTATTTAAGGGAAAAATATTAAAAGAAATTACAACATTTTTTTTCAGAAAAATAAATATAATTTAGAATTGTAAGAAAATACATTCTTAGTTTACTATGTACCAGATTTGTAACTGCATCACATATGCAGCGGAGGGTTAAATTCTAATTTCGTAGTAGCCAAGATATCAAAGCCGTTCTCGTGAAAATTCCGAAACATCTACAATAATTTACGTCGTCCTAAATTGTGGAAATTCTGTGACCTAAATGGAGCGAGCAATGGTCGTAGATGTCCTTGAAGATGTCCGACTGCCAAGAGAGTTGATTACGAGTCTCTTTGTCGATGTTTCGTTTTCGCGAACGGTTTCGAGGGAGAATCAATATGTGAAATAGTCTTGAATAAGCAGTTTACTACACTGACGGTGTAACGTACACTGTACTTCTATCAGAGTGTTCCGTCCGATTACACGATGTCCAACAATCCGGGGACGTCTGTGATGTCCTAAGACCGCTGAGAGAGGCAAACACGCGTAGCCTATCGACATCTCGCTAAACACGTGTAATGCTTCACCAGTACCTTCCTGGCTCTAGCTGGAATCAATCCGCGACTGGATAATCCAATGCATCACTACTAGCAACGGTAGATAGCGTGTCTCCTTGGTTGCCAGGCAACGATTCAACTCCGTGGACCACCAGAATTCATTGTTTGGTTCATCTGCAAACGTGGCTCCCTTGCATTCGTCTCTCTTGTCAGATAACTTTATTGTCCCATCGCTTTGTCTTCACTTCTGATTGTAATTCATGTGTACCCAGTTATACATGTTCCGATGTTGGTTTATTCTACAGGTTCTGTCTTTCAGGAAACATTGAAAAATTTAGACATTTTCCTATCCCATTTTTGGTTTCCTTGTTCCTGCCGCCGAAAGTTTCCTCTCACCATTTACCAGCATTCACGAGTTAGATGCTCCAATGCATCCAGCGAACCTACGCGGAGCTCACATTTTCATATTCCACTTTTCTTTTCCCCCGTTTCCACAATTCATAAGGCAACATGCAGCTTTGATGTAGACCTGTACCCATACAAACATTCTCGTAACGTGTTTTTTCACATCTCCCGTTCTATTGTAAGATCTTCAAATTGTGATGTAGCCCTTAAACGCTTCGTATGTTGTGCCAGGGTCATGAATGGTATCACAAGGTGATTGTTTTGCAAATTTTAGTTCTTCTCAATATACATTTACGAGAATAAAAATGTCGATCACCTTGAAAATTCCAGAAAAAAAGTAAAATTTGCAAATCACTCACCTTGTGATAGAAAAATGAAGGTGATATTTAGTTGACTATATTTAGGTGATCACCCTGTACAGTATTTTATCCATATAAGTCCCCAACACGGGTCTGCCGAGGGACATTTATGGGCCAGGGACAGTATTCTTTGACTTTTGCCGAACGTAGAGAAGGACAGCCGAGAAATGTAAACATTGTTAATCCAAATTTCCAACTTCTTTATTTTTCATTATTTTTTGATAGACTTTCGATGACCATATTTGTGGCATTCTTCTAATTAAAATCATACCAAATATGGTATAATTCCGATGATATTTACTTGTGTAATAGACACGTAAAGTTTCGGGTGCGAGGAAGGATAGCGTATGGAAAAAAAGAGACGCAGAGAGTCGCCGGCGACTGTCTTTCCTCGCGCCCGAAACATTAATTGTCTATTACACAAATAAATATCATCGGAATTATATCATATTGAGTACGATTTTTATTAGAAAAATGCCACAAATATGGGCATCGAAGTTCCATAAAAAAATAGTGAAAACTAAAGAAGTTGGAAATTCTGATTAGGGGGCTCTCGAGTTTTGTGGCCCCTGAAAGGGGTATACCCCGCAGTAGTGAGGATAGATCTAGGACATTTATGGATAAAATACTGTATATTATTCTAAAAAATGACCGAATATTTCAACAGATGCTTACACCCAGTTTTAAATGTGAATAATTTTTGGTAAAAATGGAAGTTTACGATAATATTAAACAGAGGGGTTCTACAAACTTTTGCACTATCCCCCGACCGCGAAGGGAAAGTTTGCATTTTGTAAAAATAGAAGTTTAATATTTTAAACTGTTTTTAAAATGTTATTACATTGTAATTTTCGAATGGTTCATTTAGGCAAGTTGGCGACTCCAGCCAAATATGAAAGCGCCGAACGGGTTTTCCCGGTAGCCTCGACCCTCTTTCGCATCCAGGAACCTACAAATTTCGCGTTATTTACCGAGCGGGCGGGTCGTGACTATTTTTCGAAGACGCCGGGAGGTCCGTGGCCGCGACAGGACGAACATATCCGAGGCTGTTCTGCATTCTGGACGGCTGCCGAGGCACCGGGTACCGGTAGCAGGTAGTCACGCTCGCGCGCCGACTTGCAGAATAGCGTGTTCTGGTTTCCTCTTCCGGCTTACATTTATGTCTGGATGTTTCATTGTCGAAAACGCGAACGTGCGCGCCGGTCTACAACACGACACAGACGAAAACGTTTGACCCGGTTACAAGAGGGAACGCTGTTATGCAGAATGCGTGTCTAGGATCGAAAACGGCGAATGAGAAGCGCCAATAGCACACTCCTACCTCCTTCAGAATTCCCCAGTAATCGATTATTTTCTCATTTGCTTTCTAACGACTTAAGTATGCAACTCCCCTTTCTTCGAATCGATGCTGACAATCACACTCTGAGTCAAAACCACGTCGAAACTAGTGTTCCCGACTTCTTAACATTTTTCATTTCTCGAGAAATAAAAGATACGACAATACTTCTCGAGAATTCTCTAGAATTTTTAATAAAATAAGAAAAGAATATTGGAAAACTTATGATATTTGTAATATCACGAAATGAGAAAGAACCAATTATAAATTTCTCGAGAAATAAGAGATAAGACAATATTTCTCGAGAATTCTCTAGAATTTTTAATAAAATAAGAAAAGAATATTGGAAAACTTATGATATTTGGAATATCACGAAATGAGAAAGAACCAATTATAAATTTCTCGAGAAATAAGAGATAAGACAATATTTCTCGAGAATTCTCTAGAATTTTGAATAAAATAAAAAAATATTGGAAATCTTATGATATTTTAGAATATGACGACATGAGAAAGAACTAATTATAAAATTTCTCGAGAAGGAACACTAGTCAAAACAACTTTTCTTTTTATTTCTCGATAGTATGTATAAACAAAGTTGATGTTTTTGGCGCACCGGTTAAATCAATTTAATTGAAAGCAATTTTGCAATATATCAATTTCGATGTTTCGGTCTTTGTCTCTTTAAAATGGAAAGGTTTGCTATCTTCTATTAATCGAATTTCGATCATCGATTTCGCGTTTTGTAATCCCGGCAGCTTTTATTCTCCATTCGTGTGTCATACTTCTTCAGAACCGCTTCTAGATATAAATATAGACAATTTGAATGCAGTAGTTTTCGGAATTTTTCGAAATCTTATATTGCAATCTAAAATTCTGAACAAAAATTTCACAGCTGTGTCTACGAGCGAGTAGAACGTTCACGAATTTTTTGCGATACGTCAGAAATCGGAAATCGGTTCGTCGTTTCATTGAACGGGTGCCGGGCGATGAACGGCGCTCGCCGAACAATTTATGTCTCCACGTACGCGAACAATTCCGCACGTTCCCTTCTCTCCGTTACTTCAAGCCACCAGTTTTCGTTCCGCCTTTCCCCATCGAGCGTCGTGTCTCGCAAGAAAATGTCCTAGCATTCCTGTCGCCTTTGCTGTTCAATTTCCGGCTCGGGAGAGGCTGCAAGAAAAACGGAGGCTCGGGTAGGGCGCAAACGGGACTGAGGTAGATGACGATGGAGGAGAGGGAGGAGGAGGTGTAGCGAAGTTGGAGGGAAAAAGTAAAATTTCCTATTTCGTGGGGGAAAATGCAATGATGTGCTATTATTGAAACCCGTTCCTCTCTCGCGTACGCGCCGGCCGCGAGAGAAATAAAAACGCCGAGAGGGAAACACGTGTGTACAGAGGGAGATGGTGAAGAGACGGAGGGGGATGGGAAACATATTGCGCGTGCATGCCACGAGAGATCTTCGACGCAGCTGAAGCGGAACGTCTGTCGAGCCTTTACTGTCTCTCCGTGGTCTTATTTATCGGTGGCAGTCGGTCTCTCTCCCATAGCTCAATCATTCCCGATCAATGAGAGCATCGATGACGTTGACGTGTCGTCGATTCGAATCTGTCGCGGGAGCGTCGCTTAGAGACGAGCACCGATATTAATCGTTAAAAGCGATACTGTGTTTCGTCCGGGCTATATTTCTCCGTGGATTTCATACATTTTCGTTTATTTTCTCCGTTTCGAATAGCACAGGTCCCGCACGGATGTTTTCGAACGTCAAAAACATCCAGGACACACGCAGCCTACGTCAAAGATATAAACCCCACACACCCCCGCGAAATTCTGTCTGTCAGATGTCGCCTCGTTAGCCCACGGAAATGTAGTTTTAATTAATCACGCTGCGAGGGAGAAGCGTCGACGTCCCCGCACAAGCGATCCTTAATGAGAAAAAAAGGGCACGATGGAACAGAGACATCAAAGGCCTCCACCTGCCGGAGGATGAACGGCCCGCTCGCACTTCGAATACGAATTATGTTTCACAAAGGAGAACTGTTCTTATCTTTCCTTTCCTTCAACTTATCGTGCACCCCCACCCCCTATTCCCTCATTCATCTATTATAGAACGTTCGCGGGAGAGCGCGAGATCCGAATGACATAGCTGCGAAACACCTAACCCAATTTTGGAATCCTCTCACGAGTTTCGAGGAGCTGATATTCGATGAGTATAAATTTGGCTTTGTTTATTGGCCGTGAATGTGTAAATTTTTAGCTTGAAATAGTAAATTATTCGGTAAATTTCAGATGTTTCGCGAGCTTTTCACTTTTTTTTTCTACATTTCAGGTAAATAGGAAAACTGCACTCCCCTTACTTAGCGTCTCCTAAAAAATGCCTGAGCTGGCCGAGAAAATTTTGTGCTTCACGCTTATTAAGACGTGCAAATTCTAAACTACAAACTCGAAACTTAATACGATTTAAGGTGTCTAATAATATTAAACTGTTCTAGACAACTTAGGTGTGTGTTATACAAAGTACAGCATAAATGTCTCGTTAATTAATAATAGAACAAATGTCAAAGGAAAACGTGATTAAATCGACAGATATCGTAGGAAGCACAGAAGGTAATCGATAGCTTTTCAACGAGATATTTTTATTACCTAATGATCTATTACGACCTTTGTGTGCCATTGAATATCTAAATGGAAATTCCAGATCATTTGATTGGTCTCATAAGAAGGTATTAAAATATCCATAATTTGCTTGCTTGAGCTAATAATTGAATTAATATTGCACTATGATTAATGAAGCGTACAAACACGCTGCCCCTGCGCAATTTCAAATGTCCCCAAGTTGTCAGGCGGAACGACACTCTTATCAAAATTGTTTAAACACCAAATTGTCCAAATAATGCTTCATCAAACTCTCCTGAATGTGCCATTTCATTATATTAATTAATTCCGACGAACAGAGAAAGCACTCGGCGAACAAGCTTTTGGAACCGCGTCGTCAAAACCGTTCGGGCAGTTTGCATCGGTGCGACGGGAATTCGGAAGTAGTTTTCATCGAATATAGCTCGCCGACAGGCGATCAATTAGAATCCCGATTTTTAACAGCGCAAAATTCCATGCGTTATGTTTAAAAATTTCGATTTGCAATACTATTCACTGTATTAAAATTTTAAATAAATTAATAGAGGTTATCCACTAAATATAAATGAACAAACTAATAGGGAGTTCTATGGTCTCGTCTCCGACAATTGCAATTGAAAATTCCGCCTTCATGGGACGGCTCTAAATCAAAACGTCGAAGCTTTTTCGTTCCATATGTTCGCGGGGGTGAACTCGCGAGAGCTGAGACTTGGGACAGTTCCGAGGAAGTTCAGTTTTCGGTAATCGAGAGCCATCGCATAAAGGTCGATGACATCTATTCCACCCGGTCATAATTCACCGGCGTCTTTCCGGCGACCGTGGAAAGTTCTCCAACTTAGATTAGCGATTCAATTTGGCGTGGCAGTAAATCAACCCTGAAATCGTTTTTTAATCGGTACAACGTGTAATTCCTCCGGTTGCTTCCACCTTCTTTCCGACGTGTTTTGTCTATCACTCGTAGCAATCACTCTCATCCGTGCCCTTAGAAAATTATTGCCTTGATAAACAGCTTCAGCAATTTGGCAAATGACATTTCGCCGACGAAGTTTCTGTTTCGAGGGTAGCAACCAGGGCAGTCAATTAAGCAATGTATTATTTATAATTTATGAAAATTACGTCGCTTCTGGTTCATGCAAATTCTTGAACAATTGAATTCTAATTTACGACAATTATTAGGGGTTGAAGTACAATTCCTGCAAATTATTAAGGGTTGAAGTGGATTTTTAAAAAAAGATCCTAATAATCGGAAGCTGCATTCGAGCGACGTTTGCTGGAACTGGAGATAGGGGTGGGGGAATGATTATCGCACAGTCACCCCATTAAATTCTCTAGTTAGTTTCGGGTCGTGCCTATCGCGATTTCACAAGACTCTCGAACTTTCCTTTTCCGCTGAGAAAAAGTTGCCGTCGAGAGCTCGCGCTCCCTCCCTTAATCGAGGGGTTTGCGCGCCGTCACCCCCCTGCACCAAGTAAGTCGTTATTGTTTCACCCCGTGCCGATAATTAAATTTCTTCGTGGGGCTGCTCGAAACCTCATTACACTTAACCCGCTTAAACAACAATCCCGCAAGTTTGTACGCGCGTCAACAAGGGTATGTTCAGCCTCCCTTAACTCCTCGCGCGGTCGTCGCCGCGACGACGATCACCGAGGGGGTGATTATCGACGTCATTGTGAAACGTTCGTTTACCGGTCAGGGAAAGTTTAATTAGTTGAAAGGCGACGGATTGTGGTCAGTGGGGGTTGGCTCATGCAAAGGGGATGGATGGCGTGCGATATTTTAAGCTGCAAGGGTTGTTACACGCCGGAACGGTAACTTCTCCGTTGATGGATTGTACAGGGTGTAAAGAAATTACACACAAAATTAAATTTGAAGGTTAATAGGATAAAGAGTGAACCATTGATCAAACCTTAATCGTGCTTCTAAAAAATGATGACAGAATGACATTCAAGGTCTTGAGGTTTCTTTAAGGGTCATCGACAAACTGTGTTTTCAACTTCGTTCTACAAGCGTGACCTAAATCATTCGTCGCGAGGTTATACACCCCCGGTTTACCAGAAAATGATGTAACAAAGCGAAATTTTATTTCAAAAAATCAATTTCATTTTCTTTATTGTATCGTATTCTATTCCTCGCAAGTTCCGATATAAATATTTTCTACCGTACTTGAGATATCAAGGTTGTTTCACGAACAATGATGATCGAAACTCGGCCCTTTGGACGGGCCGCGAATGGCGCGTCGTCTAAACCGACATCAAACGAAACCGTATCCACTCTCGATGTTCTGGCATACGGTTTCCCTCGGAAAATATGCATTGCCCTCCGGCCAGCCGGGGAAATTCAAGGCTCTGGTTTCAACTCAACAATCGTTTACACGATACGCGTACGCAGCGGAACACGAGGCGCGATCGCGTTTCCCAGCCAGTACACTTTTTTTCGCTGGACAATTCGGGACGCGATTGTTTTATGCGCGCGACATACCCTGTCAGCCAAGGGGGATGGAAAAGGGGGGTTGTGTGCAGGAGGGTGGACGACAGCATTTGCATAGGTGGTTCACGGAGCAGGATCGAATGAACGGGAGAGCAGCCGCCAAATCGTGCGAGCCGGAATATCGTTTCTATGAGCTGTACGCTCGGGATGCCAGCAATCTGGACGCGAATTCCTTGTCGCCGGTATGTCTGCCCGTGGACCCTGGAATTCTACTTCGCGACGAAAATGCTCGAGGTGAAGATTGATATCCGACTTGGAGTGCCCCGCGGTTTCCACGAAGGGAAATTCGAAGTGTCTCGCGCGCTACTGGTCCCCCGTTGCAACGGGGGGTTGGTGGAGGGGGTTCTCGCCCCCTAAAATTAATGGCGACTTCAGGGTTGAATTAATGGACGAGTGTAAGTAGTGGATTCCAGTAGTTCTCGGTTTATTTTGCTTCGCGCTCGGGTTTTGTTTTAATTTATCGTTGTTGTACAACCAAGGCTCTCACCTCGTTGTCTGCACTCTTAAAGCTACGCGATGGAACTCGTTTCTTCGTTCATTTTTTTCAGCTGATTTTGCTCGACTTTTCGCTCGTGACTCTGTACTTCGTACACATAATTGAATACAATAATGGAAAAACACAATGCTCACAACGTACAGAAATGAATGGATAAAGTAACAAGAAGAATGACAACTTGAACGAAAGAAATTCGTCGCGTTTAATAGTCGCTGTTTCGCCTTTGACTCTGAAAATATTCCGCAGGAGTTACGAACGACAAAAGTTACATACAAAAGTGATGCTCGTTGAAGTTCAACGTGTGCAAATAAGTTGGAAACTGCTACCGCGAAGCATGCGCAGCATTTCCGCTACCCCAGAAAAAGTGTTCCAACCTCAAAGGGTGCGTGCCAGAACTGAAAGAAATATCCATTCAACTTCTCAGTTCTTGCATCTCTTTGATTATTTCAATTTTCCTTTGGAACATTCTTTTATATAGAAAATTACGTTTCTTCGATAAATTAATTGTATCATTTTTCCTACCACTAAAATATTCACAAAGTTATATAGCAGCCACTTGCGCCGTACAGCTTTTGCAAAATCGATTTCTCTTATTCCACGAACGGCGCGCTGCCCTTTAAAGCCCCGACCATGCACAGAAACAGTTTCGATGGTGTGGGGTTGCTCGCCCTCTTCCAATATCAACCCTCGGTTTGGTCTGGAGGCGGAGAAAGCCCGGGTCCAGGCGCGCGAAGGCAGCAAGCTTGAAAAAAAAGGCCCAGAAAACGTCAGGGGCGGAAAAAAGAAGGGTGGCGGGAAAATTGGAAAAAGAACAAGGGGGGTGGGGGGGGAGGGGTGGCGGTGGCGTTCTCGGACGTGAACCGGGAAGGGTTGCTGGGGAAGAGGGTTGAACGCTCTCGGCAGCCGGCTGAGGGACGCGAAATTGTAAGAAAGTTCGTGTCAACCCCGGGAATATCACTTGGCACCCTCGACGCTCGTGTAAATAAGGGATGGAAGTGCGACGCGTGCATACAAACGCACGGATAAATTAGAGGATTCGCCCTTTAACTCTACAGACGTCGTACAGTGCTGCGATTCGAGGTTCTTGCTGAACAAAACCTTCTTTTTGCAGATATTGGTAATATTAACCCGTATATACATATTCTCTGCTTCTTCGCGTGACGTATCTATACAGGATTTCTCTAAAACAGATTCATACAATCCATTGAAATGATTGTCTTTCCAAAAATTCCTCCAACCCCCAAAAAATTCAGCGCTTTAAAATTTTTACATGAAAAGAAAGTTTAACCCTTTACTGCATGAGTTTTTTTAACCCTTATACGTTCCTCAGGGTGAAAATTCACCCTTTTACCTTTGTTACATATGTTAAAACTATCGATTTCTTTTCGTCTGTGTCGCAAACTGTATTTCTGTGAAATGTCACACTACAAACGAAGCATAATACATAGATTTTAAATGTGAAGTACGAAGGGATGAAATATTATTCTGGGGTGTTTTATGCAACTATGCCTGAGGAGCGTATGACGGTTATTTGGGATGAAGAAATTGAAAGAGAAGGTCAGTTTTTGTGTTTTATTTAAGGGAATAATATTTTAAAAAATTGAAACAACATTTATACAGGAAAATAAATATAAAGACATTGTTAGTTTACTATATACCAGATTTGTTAACTGTATCAGATATTATACACCACGCAGCGAAGGGTTAAAGTCTAATGGAACCAACAAAAATATTTCCATTTATTGTCTACTTTAATGACATATAATTAACGGAATTAATTAAGACAATAAAACGTACTTTCATCGTTAGTTTCCATTATACAAATTTACTTTAGACCTCTGCAGTCGATGCAGACAACTTTTATTTTGCATAAAGATCGGCAGTCTTGTTACGAGTTTTGTCCAGTTAATTAGCATTGATCGCAACACCGTGTGTCGTCGTCGAGTTTTTTCGCTCACGCCACCTCCCGTTTCCGAGCGTCGAATGGACCAAACCCTTCGCTCCCGAGAAACAACCCTAAGTGAGCCGTGGGTTTGAGTCGGACGTTAAACGGGCGACGATGAAAGCACGCAAGCTCGAGACAATGAGCCGTCGCTCAGTCAGTCTTCCGACAACTGAGCCTTCATTGACGCTGTTTCGTATCCGTTTTCGAGCCCTCCGTCATTCCTTTGTCCCTTCTACAGTTGTCGTACGACTGGGAACGGCGGGCGATTATGCAAACGAGCCTAAAGTCGTCACCGTCGACCAGCAACGGGTGAAACTGCTCCGAGAATCATCCAGGATCAGATTGATCGTACGTACGAGGAAACGATCGTTGGAATTGCCGATCTTACCGGTGGGATCCAGTCGATCTATCATCCCCCGCAACGTCTCTGGATATCGCGAGGATTCCCGGTCGATCAATCAGCTTCTACTGCCGAGGCTTTTCCACCCTGTCTTCGCGTGTAACTGCTGCCGAATGAGCGCTCCTTTCAACTCCTTTCAGACAAGTTTCTTCGGCTATGACCGTATTCGAAAGGTGGTGATAGTTGGGGATAACTCCGGCGTTCTCTTACCGGAAAAATATGAAACGAGTCGTCGATGGACGCTTCTTTATTAGACCGAATCGGAAAAGCTTCATTTTCGAAATTGAAAACGGTTGCATGCTGAATTTGAACGTCTTCAATGATCATATGGGTCATTCGTGTTAAATCATACTGTTTGGTTGTCCTGTGGAAAACAGTTCAATATACTGGCCCGTTGAGAAACGTCAGTTTCAGAATTGTGTTAAAAAAAGTTCTCCCACTCGTTCAAAAATGTTATCAACCGAATTTATAATGTAACAGGACTTGATTAGAGTCTCGTGAAACTCGTGAAGTA
>CM052322.1:1900248-2001500 GCA_028455615.1 Lasioglossum zephyrum | reverse complement strand
CGGCAAGTCAGACGGTCGAAAATTGGCGAAAATTTTCGAAAACCTCGAAAAATGAACTAAGTATTAGGAGAACATGATGTCGAAGGAGGTATCCGGTTTTCAGTAGTACAACTCAACGACAAGTCAGACGGCAGAAAAATTTCGGACTTGTCGTTGAGTTGTACTTCTGCATCCGAAAAATTGTTGGAAATTTCGAAAATTGTGTTTTGTATTAAGAAAACATGATAGAGAAAGAGGTGGCACGGAATTCAGTAGAAGGACTCAACAATAAGTGGAACATTTGGGCTAGGTTAAAATGATTGAATAAGTATGTAGCCAGATATATTTTTCTATTACATTGTGTTTATTTTTTCATAATGGGAACGAATAAACAATATACATACATACATTTGCTTTGTAGATATATAACATTATAAATATACCGTGTGTTACACGAGAAACAGACCGCGTATTGTATAGTTACACTTGAAGACAATATTCCAGAGAAAGTTATACCGTTAAGGGATGTAAATATAGTGATATAAGAAACTATCACGATTACTATCGTTTTCATAATCTTTTGAAGATCACCGATGATTTTTAAATAGCACCATATATCTTGATCTTCATAGTGTGGTAGCTGATGTTAAAATCAGTCCGATGATGTGGTGACTGCAACTTGAAACGACCTGGTACTAGAAAAAATTACATAAATCATTGCTAAGAGAAGACGGCGTAGAGAAAGAAAAATACATTGCATGCAATAACGTACTTACTGATCTGAAGTCTGTGGCGAAACCATCCTGATAAAACCTGCGTAGGTGTCCCCGGTCGCATAAAAAGAGGTTAAAATTCGGGCTGGTTGAAACCGAAAGGTGTCTGCGAGGAGTGGTTGCCAAACTCTGGGAACTATCGCCGGAGAATGGAGCGGTTGGCAGCCACAGGCTGTGGCAACGGCAGGCAACAGGACATTGAAGGTGGTAGGTGTTCCGTTCGCCACGGTGGTATTGCAATCCCGCCCGTTTTGCACTTCCATTCGCCCGACCCCGGTGTTTCCCCGACAGCGTCGTCGCCTTGCACTTTGTTTTGCTCGTTCCGTCTTCTTCCGACGGAGTCCCACCCCCTTTCAACGTTCTGGAAAGAGACGTCGGCGAGTGTGTAGCGTGTTGGCAACTGTTTCGAGTACTTAAGACGGGGAGGAAAAATTTTTGGCCCCACCGGGGTTCTTAACTGCGACCGACGCTGCCGATTAAATCGGCCGCATTTGGCTCCACTCGCGGATCCAACCCTCGGGATCCCACCCTCTACGGGAATCGGTTCTTCGTCGCGTTCCTGTTTCGCGGATTCCTCGTTTCGCGAGAGGATAGATGCGAGGTCACCAGCTCTGTACGGACAATAGTTATCCGGTGCGAGCAAGGAGGTGTGGTGGCGGACCGTATTTCAGAGTCAAGCGCAGAACTACCGGGAACAAGTGGAATCGGTTGCCGCGAGTGCTCGCGCGCGAAGGGCGGGGCCCTCCGCCGGCCCCGAAAAGAGCAAAAATCCATTAGTTTCCGGGCGGAACGACCGCCGGAAATTTATCGAGTTATCGGGACCTGGTTCTTCTTGAGCACGTCCGCGGAACCGTTCGGCTTTACCACTCGAACGGCGAGGTTCGACGGCTGAGTTGCGATACTGGGACGCGACGTGGCTTTCGGGTGTACGGTGCTGCATCTGGCAGCGTTTGTCTGGTCCTTTACCGCGTGGTCCATTTTGCAGTTACTCGCCTAGTCCTGTCTCTGGATCTGTCTCTGGAAGAACGTACAGTGATCAGGGCCGCTAGATCGAGACATAAGTGGGGATAACCCCACTTTTCCGACAGGTCACGTGATTGATGACGGAAAGAGGGTACCTATGTTCCTCTCAATGTCCTGGGTTTGGCGACTCTGCTTATGGTACAGCTTTATGCCCGAATGAGAGGGTATGTTATAGGACGTATAAATAAAAAATGCAGTAATCACAATAACGAGTTTAAGAAAATTATAAAATTTCCATGGACATAGTACAGGCATCTTTAATCTTTCAGAATAATATTTTTGGGGTTTCGACTAGACTCTATAAAATGATAGGAATATATGTAGAGAAAGTACGTGGTACTCCCCATTTAAATTATCCCACGCACTAACGGTGCATTGGTAAACAGGTTAGGAAGACTGAGGGAGAGAGAGAAAGACTGATGTGCCATGATAAAGTGAACACGTGCAAGGATTGAATTTGATGAACTGGAACGTTATAAATGTCAAGATTGTAATTAGGGAAAGATATAATGAATAATTGACATTTAATGTCGTTTCTCTTTTTACATGTAAGCTTTGTAAATATTTGTACATAGGAACATGAATATTAAAATCGAAATACTCTTTCTACAGAAGAAAGTCAGTTCTGTGATTATTCCTGTCTTTACCTAATCATATAGAGAATTAAATATATTTACTCATCAACGACACAAATTAACAGAGATCTCTACAAAAAACATATCTTGTAAATTTTCAATAGTAACTTATTGTTATCTGTTTAATAGAGATCGCACCGAGAAAATGAAATAACAATTTGGAAGCGGTAATTTCAATAGGAAGTGACGTCGGGGAACGGGTCAAGTTGTTCGCGGGGGGTTCGCGGAACTTTTCGTCGGCTCGGCGAAATACTATAACGACATTTATTCCGCAGCAGGTCGATTGAACGAGACTCGGCGTTTGACGATGAGCGGATTAAACTCGAATACGCGAGCGTGTTCATTAAGTGGATAAAGTTCGCTAGTTACGTCTACCCGCGACTCGATCGAGCTGTAGTACTTCGCTGCTTCGGTTTTCCATTGAATTCCAATATAATCCGCGGTAGCCTGAGTTTCGTCGTCCGGCACATCGTCGACGAACATTACCAACTTCAAAGTAGCGGCCAATCGATTCAGCCTCGCTGCTCCGACGAGACGCCGTGCTGTTCTACCGAGCTTTGCCACTCGGACACGGCCAATTGTTCGAGCTTACATCATCCATAGACCATTGAGCTTTACAGCTGCGGTAGATTGCTATAACGAAGTTCTTCTTATCGGCGCAACCGTTCTCATCGTGTTAATATCGAGAACCGTTCTAGACGGCCGGACTTATGGTTCACTGTCACCGCTTTAACCTTCTGTCTGTGCCGGTGTGTCACTCGTATAACCCGTGGTCAATATAGAAGATTTTGTTCCAACATAATACGACCCTTATTATCACGTTTTTATTAGCTCGCTTTCTTGTCTATCTGTTTGTTATTTTATATTGTCAACATCCGCCAGTTAGTTTGTTTCTAGGTAATTATATAGGAAAGGTCTGCGTACTTCGATTTTGAAAATTTTTTTAATATGTTATAGATTTCGACATTTTTAATAACTTTTTGCTTTTCCAATATAGAGGGGTTGCTTTTACTTTTCAAGATATTTGCAAAAGACTATCGCTAATACTGTATTGAATTTTTCGTATTTCTGCATGCTCCGCGGCAACGTAAACCTGTTCCGGGGCCGCATCTGTTTATTTTTTCTTTGTAAACACGTTGTGGAGATGAGAAGCAACAATACGACACGCGCCCAGTGTTTCTAAAACGGTTTCCATTATGAAATTAACATTTGCGTCAATTTTCAGTATCATATTCGTACTCAGCACGTCAAAATACGTAAGAATCTAGAGCATAATTTAGAAACACTGTGTGTGTGTGTGTGATGTTAGACCGTCCTTTTCCGCCCCACGCGTTTTCTCTCTCATCTCTACAGCGTGAAAATGTAAACGAACGTCGCGTCGGGACAGGCTTACGTTGCCGCGGAGCGTGCAGGAATACGAAAATTCAATACAGTATTAGCGATAGTTTTTTGAAAATATCTCGAAAAGTAAAAGCAACCCCTCTATATTGGAAAAGGACAAAGTTGTTCAAAATGTCGAAATCTATAATATATTAAAAAAAATTTCAAAATCGGGGATACGCAGACCTTTTCTATATAATTACCTGTTTCTATTCCAATTTATTTATGTATTGATCAGAAACAAATGTATAGATATTTCGATAGTACAACATCTGTCGGGTCAGCTAGTTAATAAATGCAGTTTATCGCTATCTTATCAGTACTGATATCGTGAAACGCATCTATATTCGTACGTACCTTGTCTCCCTTCGTTCCCAGAGCAAATATATCGCCGGTTACGATGAATATAAGGGTACGACGTGTTCTCGTTGGGATATGATTTCCTTCTGCGGGCGCGAACGGCACGAAATAAAAGAACTATTTGAAAAGTGAAGCGGTTATTTTCCAGCCGAACGGAGCCGAAGCTGCTTCCCCCGTGGATTCCCGGCGAACGCACGAACGGTAAGCCACTGATTCCGACGGCGGCGGTGATATTTCTTCTTTCACGGGCTTTAAAGAAATATTTCGAATACTGCGAGGCAAAGGAAACTATGTTAAGATCAAACGTAAGATCTATTGATATAAATTTCTGTCGGAAGGAGAGAAATCCGGGTACAACAGTAATTGGATCGGCTCGGAGACAAGTACACGGGCGAATTTATATTCCGTCCGGCTCGAACGCAGGACCAACGGGGTATCTCTCTTTCTCGGTGCATTATTTTAAGAGACAGCTTCTTTAATTAAAATCCCCTTTTGTACAACGGACGCAGAACGTTTACTTTGACTCGGGAAGAAAGTCTTCCAATTTCGGGACACGCTCGCAGGGTATACTTAACGCTCGGATAAATTTCATTTCGACGACGAAGCGCCGCCGTAATATAATTTCGTCGTTGTAACCTTTTCCGCGGAGACGCGGCAATTTCGAAATTATTCGCCGATCGCTCGAGACACCGCAACGCACAGGATCTCGAGAATTCTTGTAAAAAGATCTATTATGGTACGTTATGTTTTCATGAAATTCCGAGTCAAGTAAGTTTACGTGTTGTTTGAACTTGAACGTCAATTTTCAAGAGTGCAAAGAATGAATGGTTTTTTTCTGATTAATTTTTTATATCTAAATTCAAGTATGTGACGTATAAATTAGCTAGAAAATTGCATTTACCAATCAGCATCCTCAAGAAGTTTTTAGTTCTCTTTCCTATGACTCTGAAGGAGGCCTATGTCGGAGAAAGAGAGGGGCGATACTTGACTGGTCGAAGGAGACGTTCCGTCCCCCGAAACCGTACTTATCGGTCGAAACAGGACCCTTTCCCGAGACCGGATATAAATCCGGTTATAAGGCATAATACAGGGTGTCCCAAAATTCGTGTAACTCCAGGAAATGGGAGGTTTCTTGGGTCATTTGAAGCGACATTTTCCTTTCCAAAAATGGATCGATTCAAAAGGGATACATTAAAAGAAGCGTTTCGTCCCGGACCTGCTAGTGGACTCGTCAGTAAGGCAATTCTAGCAGGTCCTGCCTTATACGCTAGCGCACGCAAGGGATTTAGAATGATAGCGCGGAATTTGGCGCGATTGTCCCGATCGTTGGACCACGTAATATCGCGATGCAAGTCTTCAAACTAATACTTAGATCGACAAGACAACGGCCGGTGCGTTGTGCTTGTCTATTCGCGGATTCAATAATATTGCTCGTCCGAAAGCTAGCAGAGAACTGTCTGCGTTTGAATTCTAGACCGTTCGCGTTGAGGAAGAAAATGCACTGATTGGTTCCTGCCGAAAGTTGCGGTTACCAATCAGCGTCCTCAAGAATGTTTAGCTCTCTTTCCCATGGCTCTGAAGGAGGCCTGTTTTTGAGAAAGAGAGAGACGATTCGTGAGAGAGACGCTCCGTCACTCGACACCGTACGTATCGGCCGAAACAGGACCTTTTTCCGCGACCGGGTTTATGGCATGCTGTAAACTTAGTATATACAGAAAAATAGACATCTGGCGATGTCTAGAATGGTCACCGGAAGACCCTAATTGACTGAAACTTCGAGGAAGATTCCTAGTCACGAACGCACCATAAATATTGTTCGAAAGAAACCACGTGTCCTGTTCCTGCGCGACGGAACAGGTGAAATGTCACCTAAAGTTCTTTTTACAGATCTTAGGTGTAGAATCCTCGTTAATGCCAAGAACGTGAGTGGCCGCACTCGAGAATATGGCGGTGGTGAGTGAATCGAAGAAAGGGCTTTCACCACCGCCCCTCGAAGCTCCTATTCTTCTTGTTAAAAAAAGGTGTAGAATCCTCGTATACGACTTCGGAAAACCAGTGTCGACACTGTTGCGCAGTAAAGGGGCCGTATGTCGAGGAAATCATGGCGCAGAAGAGGCTGCCGATGCTTGTCCAAGAATCCCAGCCGACAGTTTGCCGAGCAATCAACAACGCCACAAAATTCCATGGCCAACTGCGAGCTCGAACAGCGACCTGCACCGTTGTTCTTCGAACGGCTGTAGCCGCGCGCTCGTTTGCATAACTTCCCCGATATTCCGAGACACAAACCTCCCCCGGTCCGTATCGCAGGCTCCATTCAGACTTCGAGACAGTTTCGCGAAACACGATTCGAAACCAGGAATTCGTCATTTCCTTCGTTCCGCGTAACTCAATCCGCATAGTTTCCACCGAGTCTCAGTGAATCCGGACAACCGTGCCACGGCACGACACGGCCGTGCACAGCTGAATATTAATTCTTACCGTGCGCAAACATGCGAGCGGCGCCAACCGGTCGGGAGCTCAAAACCAGAAGTGACGTTTTCGGAACATTCTCGGAAATTTTTCGAATCGAGACCCACCGACTTTGCCATGGAACTCCATTTATCTGTACTCCGTTTTTTATTGGAAATGCGTATTCAAAATAACTGTAACGTTGGCAAAATCACTTTAAAATAATGCTTTATTAAAGACACGCAGAAGGACGACTTTACTGTTCGGCTAGCGGACTCGAAGTGAAGTAGAAATAAAGAAAATTGTAGGGGCGGAAGTCAAACTCAGTCGCTTCCTTGACTTTTAGGAAAAACCCCGGGCAACAGAGTTTACGGCCCAGGCCCTTGGGGTACGAGGAATACCAAGTCTATGGGTCCGATGATATCTGGCTAATTCTATTGTTTTACGTAAGAGAAACTGTAATGTTTCTCATAGACAACTAAATTCGTTTTTGCACTTTCTTGCATTATTATTACTAATACTCCAACACTTTTCTCATTAATATTAGGACACTTAACCCTTGCACCACTTCCATTATTCTGTGACAATTCAAAGAAATACATTTTGCAACACAGACAAAAAGAAATCAAACGTTTTACAATATATAAAAAGGTAAATCGGTGAATTGTCGCTCTGAGAAACGTACGAGCGTTAAGTCCCTATGAAGGTGTTTTTCAGCAGTTTCTCATCTTCAAAAAAAAAAGAGGTACTGTACGCTGCAATAAATAAATTTGACCTTGTATACACCCTGTACAATCGCGGCGTAAAGTCGAGGCGCAATTCTTCGCGGTAACACTCGCCACCCCCGCGAGAGAAAAATCGCCTCCGCCTTTGCGTAATTTAAGAGGGCGCGAGGGAGGAAGTATTAAGTGTCGGTCGAAGGAGGGAGCACAGCCGGTGTACGTTTACCGGATACTCGCCCGCGGTTTTACAACCCCTCCGCTTCTTTCCCACCCCTTAGGATCGTTGCTTATTTTTCACGCTTTTTATCATGGCCACCGCTGCTCATCAGCGAGCTGCTAAAGCGGCCGCGTATCAACGCCACCGTCAGCCCAGATTCCAACGTAAGGGGTTGTAAACCCTCGCTTGGAACGAGCCACGGGGTTAGTAACCACGGCGCGCGATCGTATGTTCGTGGATCGAGCCTACGCATGTCGGGTTCGTGCTCTTTGTGGCGGACGTGAATGCGCCGGCATAAAGTTCGCGATATTACGAGCACCCTCGCGAAATAAAATCGCTGCTCGCCTCCCTTCAACCCCCTCCGTTTCCTTCCCGATCGCGACGTTCCTTATGAACGTTCCCAGCTTCGAGTCTGCCGTCTCGCGATATTTATGCACGCGTAATGGAAACAGCAAATAGCTCAAGGGGTATTCCCATTCGAAGGGAAAATCGATTTTTATTTTATTTGCCGGTATAACACCGCGGAAATGTTCCACCGGAATTTTCTTCTCGAATCCGGCGAAATCGGCCTTGCGGGCTTCATGCGCAACATGGCGAACACTAGTGATGGAAATTTCGGGATACATAATTTTATGAAAATTATTAGAGGAGAAATGTCGACTATATTCGGCTTCTGCTTTTTAAATCGCGGCTACAATGTTTGCATGGAATTTATTCATTCCTTAATTTATGTGTGTGCAATTTTATGAAAATTATTACGGGAACGCGCAATATTTTCATGAATTCGTGCACACAATATTTGCATTCAATTGACTGAGTCACAATTCATACAATAGTCACAAGCATTTACGACAGGAGTAAATAAATAAATAAGAATATTCTGGCTGTTTTTATCATTCTAACGAACCCGGGAGCGATACAATAACATCCCAAAATCCATATAACGGTCTCGAGGTTTCGTGTCCCGTTTGTTTTTCGAAACATGTTACCGGATAAACAAACCAGAAATCAAACTGATATTTTTATTCAAATTTCTCGACGCGAAGGGACGAGTGATGCGCACCGAATATCTATCATCTTTTTGTTCATATACGACGTGATGTAGAAAACATATCGTTGGAGATGTCGAGTCCCATCGATTTTCTGTCCGCAAAGCACTCGGAAAGCAGTGTACGCATTTTTCAGGAAGGCACCGTCCAGTGAATGGTAACGCAGAATGAAAATGGAACCATCCATGGTTAACTCGATTTTCTGGCCGCGGTAACCGCATTATTTCAGCACGTTTCTAGTCATTTTCCGACGACGGCTGGGAAACGTTAATGCTTCATCTCCACTTTCTTGTTCGACGGTGAAAGAACACGATTTCTGTAAATCTTGGAAATCCCGTTGCCAACCGATTCTATTCCCCATCTGAATCACGAGTTCAATTAAATTTTTTCAATTCTCCGTTCGAACATCTGTCGTTAACGGATATTCCGTATCACCAGTTTCCGGTTTGAAAACTCATAACCGGAACGATCAATTGTTTCGTCCTGTGCATGCGCGCAACATTCCAGATACGAGGAAAAGGAATTTTGTGTCAACCGACAAAGACGAAACAAAAGCGGTGAATGACGTGACAAAACTGTTTGGAAATCCGACCGAAAAACTAGAAACATAGCGAAACAAAGCACTGGTAACAAAGATTGTTACCTAGAAAACAACCCTATACGAGAGAAATACATTCGAAAAGCATATCGCCACGAGAATTATCAAACCCCAGCGTTCTCGTTAATTTATTGTATAATTAGAAAATGATTACGGGCCAGTCTGTGGCGGTTTAATCAATGCTCTTTTTATCCTGTCATTTAAACGGAAAATCGCATGCTGGCTGCGGCCGATTTTTACAACGTTCGCTGCGTTTTTCGATCGTTACTCGGCCATTACTGTTTATTAACCGGCCGCGTTGTTTCCATACCGGGCGTCCCGCATGTGGTTTCCATTATTCGCTCGCCTCAATAATTCCGGGGATTGCGGGACGTCCGATCAGCGTGAAAAAAAACCACCGAATCGACAATCTCCAATGAATAATTATAATCCGTACGAACGCGAAGGGAACAAGTGGAATTCCCGAACAATCGTTTGTTTTCCGAAACACTGGACGATGTACGAATAAATGTTTTCTTAGAGGAACTTATTTGTTCGCCGGTACCTCGGGAATATACCTTATAATATTATAGTCTAACATTAGAGATTCCATGTGCAATTTAATACTGTTCCAAACAAGGTTTGGAACCCATATTAACCACTTCGATACCATGGACGTGTTATCACGCGACTTCTTAACCGTTCGTATAAGGTCACAGACGTGTAAACACGCGGAAGCGCATTACGTCTTTACGTGTTTACACGTCTGCGACCTTATACGAACGGTAAAGAAGTCGCGTGATAACACGTCCGTGGCAGCGAAGTGGTTAATAAACTGTAGGTTCTGTCGCGAAATAATCAAGAGTTGAAAGCGACGTAAAATAATAAATAAAAAAGATCTTATTCGTTTGATTAGGCACTCTGACAATTTTCATTGAAAATTCAAATGCAAAGAATTTGAATTAGAGAAAAGTACAAGTGAAAAATATTTAGATTAATTGTTCTACAAATGGCAGACTCACGGTGGTTGTTTTTATTCGAGGATTAGAAATCAGAAGGGCGTTAAAATAATAAATAAAAAAAAATCTTATTCGTTTGATTAGGCACTCTGACAATTTTCACTGAAAATTCAAATGCAAAGAATTTGAATTAGAGAAAAGTACAAGTGAAAGATATTTAGATTAATTGTTCTACAAATGACAGACTCACGGTGGATGTTTCTTTCGAGGATTAGAAATCAGAAGGGCGTTAAAAAAATAAATAAAAAAAATCTTATTCGTTTGATTAGGTATTCTGATAATTTTCGTTGAAAATTGAATTGCAAAGAATTTGAATTAGAGAAAAGTAGAAGTGAAAGATATTTAGATTAATTGTTCTACAAATGGCAGACTTACGGTGGATGTTTCATTCGAGGGTTAGAGATCGAAAGGGCGTTAAGATAATAAATAAAAAAAGATCTTATTCGTTTGATTAGGTATTCTGACAATTTTCATTGAAAATTCAAATGCAAAGAATTTGAATTAGAGAAAAGTACAAGTCAAAGATATTTAGATTAATTGTTCTACAAATGGCAGACTCACGATGGTTATTTTTATTCTAGGGTTAGAGATCGGAAGGGCGTTTCGCGGCGGTCTTAAAAATGCTGGGCATTGGCTATTGAGCGGGAGCGGAACGAGCCTCGAAATGGGATTCGATACCGGCTAATTTCGTTGCCGGCTACAGTTATCCGCGTTTATACGCGCAGACGTGCGCGGAATCCCGGCTCCCTCGCCGACACCTTGCCGGCAACCTTTAATGGAAATAGAGGAAAAACGCCCAGGGGAGCATTCGAAATGAAAGTTCGCGCGGGTCAGGAGCTCGGTGAGGTGTCGGTTGCCAGACATAACTGTCTCGAACAGATGGTCTGATTTTCCAGCGTGCTGGGCACGGAGAAAAAATGGGGTCCGGAGGATCTCTCGCCCGGTTAAACCGCAGGGATTAGTTTCCCGGAGGTGAGCCCCGCGGAAGACGAATGTCCTTTGACGTTTCCCCTTCGCGAGACGACGTAAGCAGCCCCCGGTGTTTAGAGGATGAAGAGGCTCGGCGAGACACGTTCGCAGCCGACAGGGTGTTTTGTGATGTCTTGCGCGGGGAGTAACACCTCCCGGGACTTCAGCTGGGGGACGTGGAATATTGGAGGGGGTGACTGCTGCTGGAAAAAAATTTTCCACCCTTCATATTTACAGACTGTTTATAACCTTTATTTATAACCCTATTATTTTATAACCTTGTTAGTCTATAACTTTGTCTCGAGAAAGGCTACGATAGCAGGAGATCAAAAGTATTCGATTCCATTTGAAAAATCTAAGTTCACCTTCAAATACAAGTCTATTTCTATCGTTTACGATTCGATAATTATTTCTTGTTTCACCACAGAAATGTCAGTAACTTGTTAATTACTGCAACAGTAATAAAAAAAAGCTGCCTCCGGTGGATAACATTCGATCAAAATGACGAATGCAATTATCGAAGGAGTTATCTCTGCGCGTATATTAAAAACGTAAAATAAAATTCTATATAGTACGAAGTAAAACAATATTGTGCGAATTAATTTGACTACAGATTTGGTTGCATATGAAATCGATTTGTGTTCACACGTAGAATGAATTTCCAGTAGAAATTCGACACGACCTATCACGTGTATACTTAATAATGGGATAATGTTTAATTTTGATAACAATTACATCGGTTTGCACAATGAAAGAGTTTCTGATAATTATGAAAACTTTTATCATTCACGACATCCACTGATACTTGCTGGTATTAAATTATTTAAAAAGAGTTACACTAACAGATATCGCTCGTGCATACGAGATGATACGAGAAACGCGATATTCGTGAAGGAGCCAACTTGTTAACCCTTTGACTGCGCCACGATATTTGCATGACAATCGCTGCGGCTCTGGCTGAGATAACTTATGATCTAATTAGAGTAACAGTGGAACTAGGACAGAATCGTATTGTTAAGAGCAAGACATCATCGCAACAGTTCTCGATACCCATTTCAAGTTAACCACATTATTTCTCTTCTTCCCAGAGAAAGTCTTCATTTTGCTCGGTGCTTCTTCAAATACATTTATCACGCTACGAAAAGCATATTTTGAAAAGTTAAAAATCGTGATTTTCCTCCACAATTCATCTAAAGATTTGGTCTAGTTTTTAACTTTTTGCACTCGGAGCTTTCTGAACTCGAAAATGAAACATTCCTTCCGACATTTTGTTTTGTTACTTACACACCCTCCTCCCCCCACAGATGAAAGTTAAGGGTAGTGTGGGATTCGGCTCCTCTAAGATGACTGTTGGAGAAACGAGACTTCAAGAGTAGGAACCTATACTCACTAAAACCCTACCGCTCAAGGTTTGAACACCTTTCTGCCTCTTCTGTTTATCCGGGGGAAAAAGAAGTACAGGGACCCATTGTCCGTATTTGCATCTGTACTTCCCTAGCTATCCACGATAATTCCACGCTTCTTCTTATCAGGAAATATTCTTTCCGAACTGAAATAATTTCATTCCACATTAATAATGTAAACAATATTCCGAATAATGGTACAACAATTTTAGTGGTTACTTCGAGTCGCCACTCGAATGCTAATAAGCCTTATCCTTATTAAGCCTTATCAACACTTATGAATAAATTTTTAACCCTAAATATATTATTTAACACGCGAAAGCTTCGACATTATCAAAGCACTCACCTGATGCATCACTCGAGTGCTAAACCTTGTCCTTATTAAGCTTTATCAACCCTTATATGAATAAATTTTTAACCCTAAATTTATTTTTTAATACATGACCACGCTGTTGAGTAGTGAGAAGTCGACGAAGACAACTTGCACGCGAAAGCTACGACATTATCAAGACATTCACTACACATACACGACTCCAGCTCGCTATCGGTAAGTCAGAAGGCGAAGACGACTCTTTCACGAAAGCTCCGCATTTATCAAAGCTCTGGACACCGGATTGCCCGCATACTGTCACGACTCGCATTAAGCTGCGCATGTCGGCAGATCACGTACGGCAAAGTTCGCGAACCCTCTCGCGCCGTGTACACTTGGCCGACCAAACATCGAAAGCTCGAATCTGAATCGAGCTGGCGCGTCATTCGGTCGAACTTCAGCAACGAGTTGCATCGGGAAGGGAAGGTTCTAGCGAGGGAGAGAGCGATCGAGCGAATGCACCGGACGGGGATGGAAAACGTACGACATAACACACCCACCCTTTGTATCTGTAGCGGGTAGGGAGGATGAGGAGGGGGTTGGAGTTCTGCAACGGGCGGATACACGGTCGGGCGGTGGCAGAAGTATAACTGCAGAAACGTATGTATACAACGGTTGTAATCCGATCCCCGGGAGAATAACTTCGTTATCCGACGCGGGGAAGTCACTTCGTCGGATGGAAACTGTCTCCTTCCGGACGCGGACTTCCAATTCCATTTCTTGTCGGGCGTCGCCGCTTCGGCCCCTATCTTCGCAGCCGAACGACGCGAAAATGGATTTTTAAACCGTTCCTCGAAACAGTCGGGGGAACGGATTTCTTATCGCTACGCCGGAGTCGAGGATTGCGCGCGCAATCCGCTCCGCGAGCAATCGCGAACGAGCCGCTTCTTATCGAGGTAATTTTTACGAGCGACGGGATCAGACTTTCCGGCGACATTTCTGTGGAGCCAGACAGGGAAAACTCAGCGAAACACTCATCCCTCTCTGTCTATCCCTGTCTTGACAACATGTTACAAGGTCATTGAAATTACCGGAAAATTCTCAAGGGAAATGAAAAGCCAATTTTTTACCGTTTAGAATAAAATCTATAACGTTCTGTTCTACGATCTCTAAGAATACGAAACATTTAAGAATATTCTAATGTTATTTTAAATGTAACAAAGTCATTAAAGGATGACATCAATTTTCATTTTATTTCTCCTCACCACAATCAATGCAGAACAGTTTTACTATTCATAAAGATTCAAGAATTAATTCGTACTCCTAATAAATTCAGTTTATACATTTTCTGAAATGGCTCTCTGCGAAACACACTCATCCCCTCTCTCTCTCTCTCTATCCCTGTCTTGACAACATGTTACAAGGTCATTGAAATTACCGGAAAATTCTCAAGGGAAATGAAAAGCCAATTTTTTACCGTTTAGAATAAAATCTATAACGTTCTGTTCTACGATCTCTAAGAATACGAAACATTTAAGAATATTCTAATGTTATTTTAAATGTAACAAAGTCATTAAAGGATGACATCAATTTTCATTTTATTTCTCCTCACCACAATCAATGCAGAACAGTTTTACTATTCATAAAGATTCAAGAATTAATTCGTACACCTAATAAATTCAGTTTGTACATTTTCTAAAATGGCTCTCTTCGAAATCGAGGAGGAACGTGATCGGTAAATTAATTAACTATCCAGATAATTATAGAGTTTCAGCTTCTGCGCCAATAGTGCACATTCATGTATGGTGCAGAATATGTACTACGAAAAATGAATGAAAAGGAAGATTTCGAGCGCCTTTCAGTCTCCGTTATTTTCCGACATTTTCCACTTGTTCCTGTACAGCGAAAAATTCAATTAGATTATTACTATGAACAAAAGGAACACTTGGATTATTTCAAACGTATTTGCAGAGTCTCCTGCAGATACCAGCGATGCCCGGAGCGCTCGGGAGATAGGGATCGTATAACAATCCAACGCGCCAATTCGTTTAATTAACGCCACCTCGCCAGCTTTCAATTGATCAAGCCGAGCTTCCTCTGTCATTCAATCGTGATGATAGAACGAAATTTCGTTGCTTTTTGTTCGGGATACGTACCATTTCACTCGTCCTCTCGTCTATTATGTTAACAATGCGCTCTGATAGATTAACGGAAACCGTGAAGCGTCCTGATGGTTTCGTCGATTGTGGTCGGTCTGTTCGCTGCCGCCGTCATTTTCACATCGACAGATCTGTTTTTATTTGCCTGGAGCTTCGAACTCGAACATGATCACCGAGAATGAGAAGTCAAACAGAAATATGATCTTACAGAACGTCTCCACAAATTCTAATAAGTTTCAACTCGAAACCTACCCCCTTTTATTTTTTTAAGCACAGCGGGGAAATGAATTTTATGCACACCCCCTCTTCGATGATGGTGGAGGGGGTAGTATGGGGTTCATCCATAATACCCGAAATAAAAACTAAGGATAGGACGTCTCTTTTTACTCTCCTTTTACTCCCAACCACACCTGTTCTCGGCTTTGAAACCCAAAACCTACCCTGTAGGGTAGTTACAGAGAAAAATCGAAAAACTAGTCTCAACCCAATTTTCCGTATTTAATCGTGATTAAAAATTCTGAAAAAAATCTGACAGATTCCCAGTAACCAGCCCCACATGTCAAAGAATTTTCGCCGATTATTCCGTTGGACCGTCTGGTTGCAAAAACTGAAAGACGAAAAAATCGAAAAAAGCAAATTTCATGTAAAAGTTGAAAAGTGAAATCTATCCTCAGCACTATTCCCGATTTTTTTCATATTTTTCGCTCCGGTATTCTGTGGTTAATCGAAAAATCTGAACATCCAACGTTCAGCAGGTTTTCAAGCCGATCACCGCAGAATGTTTCATGCATGGCTTAGAACTGCGCGAGCACCGAACTCGACACGTCTCGGATTATAAATCACGCATAGGGAAAGAAACGTAGCCACGGGTATTTTTTAATAATCCCCCTGTCTAAAGTGCAATATTTCTTGAATATTTACCGGCGCGGTATTCTTGAATCGATCGCTCGACAAGTTTTACGAGTACATAAAATCCATATTTCGGGGACACCGGTTTGAGTTATCGCTCGCGGGAGAAATACGTCTCCGGAATTTTTTAATAACACTTTACGACGAGATATACCACACGGAAACGCCCGGTTATCCTGGGAACGACGCAGGGCACCATCGATTGCTTCGGTTACTCCTCGATTGTCCGGCGCGTCGAATTGGTCCATGAATATCTGTCCATCGACTTTTATTCTTTTTTTTTTCGCTCCCTTTGAATAGCTTGTAACCGATCATGTTTGCCGCTACAGAGCAAAATTGAAACAGAATTAGTAATCGTCGAGCAAACAGTCGGTATGCTACGAATCCTTCTCCCGTTGTTTGCTCCATCAAATTGTTCGAAATAACGATACAAAGAGGAGAAAAAAAGCACACGCACGCCTAGTCGAGTGCCACGTTGGAAATGGACCAAACGAATTTAATAGTGCGCTCGACAAATAGAGAGAACCGGAAGTATATAAAAAAAACGTGGCGCGTAAACGTCCGGCATCGATGAAATATTTCTATCATTCCCTCCGATAATGTTTCCCTTCTTACGTGGACACGGAGAAAATGAAGAATCGTCCGTTTCAATTACCGTGATAGGGAAATCGGATTAAAGAATACGCTTACCGGGAACGATGAATCTCCTTTCGAAAATAGAATCCTCGGTGACCACTCCACGATCCGTAAAGCCCTTCCCTCGTGCACCGTATTTGCAATATCCTCGCCGCCGGTCGGTTTCAACTATCGTATCGACGTTGTAATCCGGCAGTGCACTATACCATCCTCCGCTACGCTACACGGAGTACTTTCTGCCTGAACGATACGGCCTGCCCCCTCGGCCAAGAGTTCTATCTGACATAGTCATCAGGAAGACCTTCGATCCGCTCGCCCGTTTATTTTTTTCGGAGAACCTTCCTTCCTACCGACCCCCTGCTAATTTCACGGTGAACTGCCGCTGCCCTAACCTTTTCTGTTCAACAATCCATGAGATCGATCTGCAGTCGTCCTTTAGCGATTTACGATCCTCCTTTTTGGCCATGCAGCGCGTAGAAAAAGTGAACAAGTAATCTCTCAACGTCCTTCACCTAGATTTTCAAGGTAAACAGTTTTTGGTGAATATTGTCGAAAAGGGGACTTCGTTCAAGGCATTCAAAGTCAACATTCTAAATAAGTTTTTTTCCCTATATATGTAAAGAAATGGTACAGTCGGTGTACCATTACTTTAAAACGAATAACCTTTTCAAAATTCAACCCAACAGCTCGAGTCTTTTTGAAACGTTAGAAGGATTAGGTTACTAGCTAATAATGTGTAAGTAATTTTCTTTTTTAATTGTTATCGGTCGCAATTGCGAAGGAAAAAGGTCACGATTTTTATATGTTCTATCTGTTAATGTAATGAAAATATAAAACATGTATTTCGTAAATCCAAGTAAGTTATACACATGTACAAAGTTTCATTGAAATCGGTTGACGCATAAAAAGCTATGGGCATTGTAAGATGTCAAAATCATTGAATTTAGGGTTCAAATCGGGGATTCTTACAATTCACACTATTTTCAATCAATTATATTTTATAAGAACCTTGATCGAACCTTGATTTCAATAAAACTTTGTACAAGTATATAACTGACTTTGATTTACAAAATACATATTTTAAATTTTCATTACAGGCGCAGATAAAAATTTCAAAAATTGAAATATATAGATAGATGATTTTGTAACAGAGCACATGTTCATAAATTAAGAGAGCGATGAGAGTGTAAATAGAGAAGTGATATAGAATCAACTTTAAATGCCGATTCTTTGTTTACAGGTAGGAGTGTACATAGTGTAGATAATTGTTGTAACGTACTATAATAAATACAGAAAAAACTTTGTTTACAGGAGAACAATTTCTAGATTATTTTGAAAATCCTTTGTAATAGATGTCTTATATGTATACATGTAGCATAACGCACAGAAAATCTCTGAATGATCTTCACCTATATTTTCAAGGCCAAAAATTGATTTTTTCTTGTTACAAAGTAACTTCTGACAACTTGTTACTGGGAAACGGAATGCTGATTCCAAGACACGACGTCACGCTGATCATCGAATACGCGGGACGCATTCCACGTCAATCGTCAAGGTGAACGGGGAATTCCCGTAGAACCGTATCGCGAATAGTTAATGTTTCGACTTTAATCAACAACGACGGGATATAGTACGCGATACACCGCGAGATAGCAAATGTTGCGTTTCCGCTCAGTACCATTGTCATACGTGGGCTTCAACGTGCACGGATGTATCGCGTCCGCGTTACATACACCAGCATAATCGGCCGGCGAACACCGTTAAACCACTATCTCTAACCGAATTGTTATAGTGGTTCCGAACGGTGGCTCGCAACGCCGTTTCACGCGTATGCCAGCGATATTTTCCGAGAGATTTCGCTCTTTGATGCACGCCCGCAGCCGAGGAATGTTCCCTGAAAATAATTAACTGTGCGATCATCCGCGGAGGTCTGATTTGATGGGAAAAAGTGAAAAAAATATATATATATTTTTAAATATATATATTATTTTCTTATAAGAAAACTTTTTAAAAACCACGCTTATATTAGACTGCACTAAAAAGGAGAAAATAATATTTTTACATATTAGTGACTATTGAAAAAATCGTGGAGCGCTAAACTATATTAAGGGTAATCTTTGTGGGCGTCAGTAATATTTAAAAATATTATTTTCTCCTTTTTAGTGCATTCTAATATAAGTTAGAGCTGTGACTTATGAGATACCTGTGAGATACCCGGGTAAACAAAAATTACTCGGGTAAACAGCATTACCCGAATACCCGAGTATTCGTGTAAACAAAAATTACCCGAGTATCCGGGTATCCCATGAATACACTGTGGATCTTCATGTAAAATAAAAATCGTTCGCATCAATAAGAAAAAGCAGATGATATATTACGATTACTTATCCTCTTGAACGATTTTAATAAATTTAAATTAATATATCAACGTTCTTTTAATTTCATTATTGTTTTAAATAGCACAAAATCATTTATGACTTATGTCTTATGAGATACCCGGGTAGTTTTGCTCTACACGGGTATCTCATGGCTACTTGGGTACCCGGGTAAAAGTCCGAGCTCTAATATAAGCGTGCTTTTTAAAAAGATTTTTATTTTCTACTTTTTAGTCTTTAATACCAAGCGTATTTAGTAAGGTTCGCTTACCGAGCAGAACCGTCGGTCCTTGTTCCCGCCCGACCTAATCCAAACCAACCCAGTAAGTAAACTGAGCTCCTTCGCTGCGAAGTGGGCCAGTGGAGCGGAGTCGGAGTGGGAACGCGTAGTGGGGATCGTTGCAAGCGATGACGTACTACCGAACGTCGCGAGGCGAAGGGCGAAGGGGAATATTTAACAATATTGTTTAAATCCTACACGCCCCGTCTTTTAAAAATTTTTTTTTTGAATATTGCATTGAATGCATTGTCATCCAGTTATGGCTATGTTGAAAATTTCAAATCTCTAGCTCATCGGGAAGTAGTTTAAAATTCGATTTCAAGATTTGACGCATACAACAACGACAACTCGGCAAGCTAATATAAGCGTGGTAAAAAATATCTGAATACTATAATACCTCGATACACATTTCAGAATTATAATTTCTCTTTGTTCAAGTGGAGGCCGTTTTTCTGATTGAAACGTAATCAAACACGGCGCAATTCGAATCTCGTTTACTCCTGTAATCCACGATATAGAGGAACCTCTATTATCCGTACCGATTCCTATTTTTATTATCTGATAGTTTAGATTATGCATCAGTTATCTAGTTGCAGTGCTATTATTTTATACTCGTGTTGCGTAGAGATTGTTTTAAATTGCAGAATTGAAGTAACAGTATAATATTGTCAATATAAATTGTCAATTTAGAACGCAGATATTTATCAGAGAATATCGCGAATGTGTTAATAAAAGTTTTATGAAAAAGAAATAGGTAAAAAGTTTTGTTATTGTCAAAGAGAAGTCTATATTTTTCAATTGAAGCAATCGAGGCATCGAGTTACGAACGGAAACGTTTCACTGCCGATTCCGAGTGGCTTTTCTTTCGGTGACAGTGTCCATGGAAATGTCGGGAACGACAAGAGTGTCGTCGTTGTATATTTCGTTAGCGGAATCGTTCGTAATTCAGAGAGCGGACTGCGCGCGACAGCTTCTGCGAATGCGGATGAGACAGCTGTTCCGGTGATACGCATTAAACACGATCGAATTACATCGGGAGTAATTTTCGTCCGCCGCAATTAACAGACACAACGACGTCCCGCAAAAAAGTGAGACAATAATTTCCGGCGGATGCGCCATCTCGTTGTCGATAAAACGTAATTACGACAATTAACGCACGACACGCCGGGAATTCGGTCGAATTTGTTCACGATCGCCGGCCGATATCGGTTTCCCAGAGACTGGCCGAATACAGTACAATCCACTCGATTATATTTACCAGCGTCGACGTTGCCTGATTTCGCACCCGCTTACTGCTTTCCCGTTTAATGCAAAGATTTAGGTTATCGCGCGCGATCGAAAAGTTCGACAGTCCGATATTAAATGACCAGAATAAATTCTCGAACACTGCATGCACCGTTCCGGTTATGCGTCTTTTCGGACGCGCCACCCGCCGAACCAATGCAATTCACACGAAACCGTTCCCGCAGGAAAATCTCACAAATATGTTAGTGAAAGTTCTGGAAATAAAGAATGGAAAATTAAAAAGTAACACTATCCGCAGAGAAACTTCTATAAGAAAATTATGATTCTCAAAGAAACGTGAATGGTATCTGTCAGAATAAACGAGGAGAGTGAAATAAATAAGAAAGAATTTTTTAAAATCTAGATAAAATGCAAGATAGATAGCAACAATCATTGGTAATTATTAACATTAGAGGCTTCCTCACCGATTTTGATGATCTTGAAATATATTGCCAAGGTCATCATTCTGAACAACTTTTTCCTATACATGTTACCGCCGCTCGACTTTAGTTTACGAGATATTTGCAAAAAACTATTGCTAATACTGTATTGAATTTTCTCTCCTGGATTTTCGTATATCAGCATAGGCGATTGCTTAACGGCGTTTCTAAGCAAACACAAAATGAATACACAGGTATACAATATACAACATTTATTTAAAAGGATTCTCCCCTCCACGATCTAACCACAACTCATTCTATTCGTATGATTTTTCCATTACTAGTTCAAATTCCGGATGACAGCTACAATGCAAAACTTATGCGATCAGAATGAGTTATGGTTAGGTCGTGGAGGCTTAATCTTTCAAAATTGAAAGCTCACCCTATGTATGTATGACCAAAGTGAGACCCTGTCATCTCTCTCATTTTCACAGCGTGTGTAGAAGCAAAATGTAAAGAAACGCCGCGTCGGGACGGGCTTACGTTGCCGCGGAGCGTGCAGGAATACGAAAAATTCAATACAGTATTAGCAATAGTTTTTTACGAATATCTCGAAAACTAAACTCGGGCGGAAGTAACATGTATAGGAAAAAGTTGTTCAGAATGATGACCTTGACAACATATTCCAAGGTCATCAAAATCGGTGAGGAAGCCCCTAATGTAAATAATTACCCAATCATTTCTTCGTGCACCAAACAGTTTGCAAGTTGCTCCTACTGGCACAGTGAGAAATTTCGTCCACTGTAAAGACAGCGATGGCCGTGCACTTGTTGGATATCTTGCAGCACGTTCGTTATCGACAAGCTGCACTCACAACACGCTCATCGCGGCTCGTTCACATAGCAGTAATTAACTGCGTATTGTCGAGGGGGCCTCGAGCGTCGACAATTAGCGTTCAATTTTCTTCGGATTGGTGCTACGTATGTGTGTCGAATTTAAACGCGTGGAGTCGTCGTCAGGTAAACACGATAAATCGATATACAGCATGTATCATCGTCGTCTTCCCAGTCTTAGTTTGTGCCACTGAGAAAATGGAAATCACTCGACCCAATTTTCTTGGAACACGAAGCTCGATGCGGCAGACCTTATTGCTTACAGACGAAACTACATTTTAATGAGAGCTAAATTACGCCCCAACCACCAACCCCCTCCCCCTCCCTCCACAACCAACCCCCGCGGTGCAGCGTTCCGTTTCGCGGGAGTGTGTCGTATTGCTTCGCTTTAATACACGGTGAAAAGTAATTATGAAGCGTCGAGCTACGAGACGCGGTCCCTAAGATTCCCATTAAATCTTCCGCGATGCTATTTTGCGGTACATGAGACAATCATCGTGGCCATCGATGACGGAAAACTGTCATCTTAGCCCTAAATCGTTCCACACTATTTTATGCTTCTTTTTAACGTGTGAAGAGTTTTGGAATTAATACTTTTTACAAATCAAGCCTAATTCGGACTAAATCGAGTAACAGTCTGCAGGGTCGGCAAACTCCGTGCCCGTTTTGAATCCGATCCGCGAGGTTAATATTGTTCTTCATATGAAAAGATTAAATATAAATTAAATTACGTGAAATAAGAAACATGTAAAAATATCACTTTCTATTAAAAAATACTTGGAACCCTTGTTTTTTTGCTTTACGGCCCACCAGGCTTAAAATTTTTTTCTATCGTTCTACCGGATAAAAATTCATTTAATAGGGGTTCGTATCCTTTTCTCTCGGATCTCACAAGCGCAGCTGGATTGTTTAAATATTTCGGCGCGGATCGAGGAATCATTTTATTTTGAAAGGCTGCGTACGGGGCGAGGAAACTTGTTCTGAAAGCTAGCACCCTCCGTGTTCTGCTCTCCGTGAACATTATCAGCGACCTCGATCTTGATTTTCTTAGGAGCGGAGTGGCCATCAAGCCGGACCACCGAAGAAAACACACTCTCCCTCGCGTATATCAATTCCGGACGGACGTTTATTCCCGCAAGGGTCCTCTCGAAACTCCGGGTAAATATCCCGGTCGAAACAAGGAGGGAAGGGTTCCACGGACCGATTATTTCAGTTCCGACCCGAACAGCGGCTTCTTGGCCGAGTTGCTGATACGATTATTGCCAACGAGAATACCTTTTCCAAGTTCGACCGGTCCTCGTCAAGTGTTGACACTGGGCCATCGAACTGGACCGTACTGAAATCGAATTAGTCACGTAACTTTCTCCCGCGGGAAGAAAAGTTTATTTATCTTCCCGGTATCGAGTGCGGTCGACGAGTTTCCGCAGGAATTTCTTCTTATGGCAACAGGGTTCAAGCACCTAACCGCGAGGCATTTTCTGCCCTTCGGCGCAGGGATGGAATAACTTGGAACAAGGGTTGATGTCAACTCCTGTGGGGAGAGCGGTTTGCTAACCAAAACCTGGTTTGTTGAGTCAGGAAATCTTGATTTCAATGAACCTTCAGGACACCCTTGTTGATTCAGAGCCTTGGATTAGTTGACCCTACTCCGACGAGCCTAAAGGGCTAGATGTCCTATGGAGGTCACGTACAAGATAAGACAGCTAATCTTCAATTCCCTTGATCAGATTTGGCCGAAGCATCTTGATCCCTGTCAACCTTGAGGATTCAGTTCTTATTCTAGGGTCTTCGGGATTAGTTGACCCTATTTCGACGAGCCTGAAGGGCTGGATGTCCTGTGGAGCCCATGGACCAGGCCCCATGGTCAGTATACCAGAAGTTGTTGTAGTGTTTTGGTAATCAAAGCCTGGCTTCTTGATCCCTGTTAACCTTGAGGATTCACTTCTTCTTCTACGGTCCTTGGGATTAAGTTGACCCCCTTCTCCCCAGCCTGAAGGGTTAGATGCTCTGTGGAGCCAATGTACAGGCTAATAGGACAACCAATCCTCTTAGAGTTTAGAACAGAAGTGTCACATTAGTATATTGTTAACCATAATCTGGCTTGGCAATACAGGGAATTATAATTACAGTCAACCTTAAGGATTCCCTTTAGCCACCCAGCTGAAGGGCGAGCTGTCCTATGGAGCCCCAGGTCCAAGGTGATAATACTGATAATCCTCAATTCCCAAGGCGAGATTTAGCGCCTATGTTCAACACCAAATTGAATCGCAGAATCGGAAACTGGACACTCCCTCGTCGATTATACGTGTTGGGAATGCTCTCTTGAGGAATCGTGTGTGCGTGACGAGTTTCTTCGGCCGTAGTTCCTGTGGAGCGTCCCCTCGTCGGACGTCGACACCGTCGAGACAACGTAAATTGTAGTGGCATCACTTTTACGATCCTCGACACGTTCGTTATGGTCGGTAAGAAGTGCTACTCTCGGTACCCCGGGTGTGCTTAAAACCGTGTGCTGCTCCCCTTCTTCCGTCTTTCTTCGGCCAGACCGAGAGGCTGGCAAGATGATGCTGCGAGATGAAGAGAATTGAGGACATTCTCGAGCCAGGAAGTGTCGGCTTCGAGTCGAAGTAGCCGGCCCGGAAGAAACTACTGCCAGTCTTGGGTCAGTGAATACAGTCGATGTATGGTCAGACGAGAATCCATCCAACGACTGAAAACGTGAATAACAATTCTATCGTTGATGAATTGATAAAAACTACAAACCGAAAACTAATTTAAAATCAGTATACTTTCTACATGATGTATCTCGACTAATTTCCTCTCTCGTGTTATCGTATTTCACCTTGCGGAGCGACTACCGAATTAATTATACGGGTGAACCGCAAATGTTTGGCGTCGCCCTCTATCGTTTGCCATTACCCCGACTTTCGAACTGAGGATTTCCATGGTAATCAATAGAGAGCGGGTGATTATATGCATTTATAAATAAAAATACTACTGTTATATTATTCTCAACCTATCAAACATATTACGAAAGAAAATAAACTTCCACTTCCACGTGTGCTCGGCATCTGCAAAGAAAAAATGATACGAATTCAATAAAAAAACGTGTAATGAAAATTCTACAGGGTGTCCGGTAAATTACGCACTCCCTCGAAAGAGGTAATTCCGAAAGTCATTAAAAAATAAGTTGCTTCGAATGACCTGGGGAATCGCCTCGTTCAAAGGTGTCGGAGAGGAAGCGAAATGTTGGAGAAGGTCTGACCGACTTCCTCCAAGATTTTCGTCGCCGATACGGAATAAGGGTTCGCCTGTTTCAGTCCATAAACCTGGGGATGAACCTTAACAGCAGGAGTCAATAACTGGTAGGGCCATAAAGGGCGTGCATCGGCAAACGTATCGCGGCGAACGTTCCTGCAACAATGTAACGTGAGCTGGGACACAATTTCAGTAACGAACACGGTATTAAAAGGAACTGCGGAGGATCCCGGGCAAGCTGAAATCCTGTCCACTTTCGTCTCAGCTATAAAACCTCCGTCGGAGAGGACTATCTAAGGAAACTCCGTAGCCGTGACTGCGATTGTACATTCAAAGCCAGTCGATGCGTCATAAAACTTTTTTATCGTCGACATTTACTCCGCGCGGCCAACCTCCTCCGCGTCTGTCCCCATTCCGAACGAATCACAGCTACCTGGCTGCGCCGCAATGGCGAAATTATAGTTTTGTTCACGACTGTATAATCTGGCAATAAACGGGCCGAGCAACCGGATATCCGTGTGCGTTCCCTTGATAACGAACCCCGATAACGAAAGAAACCCATCATCTTCGTTCGGCTCGGCGATTGGTCGCCCTCGGCCGGGTAATGAGGTCGTTAAAAACTGCAGTTCGACGTGATTGAAGCGTTCCCACCGACACGACACCCCCAGCCCCCTGTCAAAACCTTCGTCGCTTCCGCTCCGGCTACCAGAATGATTTTTCAGTGAACCATTCAGAAATTGACGGTTTCCTCGGGGCGACGGGGGAACCTGGATTTACAATTTCGACTGCGCCAGAATCATACGGTCTGAGCATTGCTTTACACATTCCACTCACCGGGTTCCCTTTTGCCCGGTATTACGGGATCGCTCTCAGAATTTTCGAAGCGGAACCAACCGCAGTGCTACGAAATCGTGAAAACCCGGAAAATATTCGTTGCATTGTTATTTATCCATTATGGACGAAACGGTTTTATAGGTTTTCCGGGTCATAGAATTCGATTGGAATAACTATACTGCGGATTTGTCGCGTCGGAAGATCGCTGCGACGTGTATTGCAGAAACAGAAGGGATGGAAAAGCACCTTGTAATTGACGCAGACAATTTTTAGTTTGCATAAAGATCTCCGGTAACAATCACTTTCAAATAGAATGTCCATTTTATCTTATCTTGATTCCGATTTTGGGTCCTGGCGAAGTGGAATAGATTTTAAGAATCCACGATTTAATCGTTGAACGACATTGAACTTACCTACTCGTTTCAATCCAAAAGGGCGTGTTTAATATCCGCTCTATGGAATTAACAAGTAGAAGAGGTCAATGCTTTTCCACTTTATAATCAGCTGATGTTGAACGACATCCTTATAAGTGCACCTGTAGTCGAACGTCCTGTATAATAGTTACATTTAAATTCGAATAGTTGTACAGTCGTTAAGGTAAATGCATACAGTTGTGTACAATGGAATTGCTATTGTTTCAAGTATGTCAATGTAGATTAATCAAAGAGATTTAGGGGAAAAAATAATTTTGAATTTTTCTTTTGGATTTTATCCCCTAACTAGTAGCAAGTTTCAGAAATTTCTAGTAAAATCTTGATTTCTGGCGCAGCATGCAGCACATTTTGCAGCTGGCAAATTCAAGCGTCTCCATGAACGAGAACCGTTGATTGTCAGTCTGGTGGGGAGAGACGTGGATTTCGAACTGGAAAAATAACGGAGCCCGAAAAAATCGAGGCTGGAAAACGGGAATTTCCACGGGGAAATGTTGGGCCGCGTGTCGTCTTCGCAGCCGCTCGCCCGAAACAGAATAGGTAATAGGTGGGAAGCGGAATAAAACGCGAAATTCGAAAATCTCCGGAACCGTCCCCGGCCAAATGGTGACCCGGAACCAGCGCGGAACTAGTGGTGGAAAAAAAGAGACTTCGAGAGAGAAAGAGGGGCGAACGTACGAAATCAATGCGAGGCATGGTTTTATCGGGTGCGACGGCCAATCGAGCGGATTTCATATCTCTTTTCGAGGTTCGACTTCCCGACGGGGCCGTATTGTCAGGACAGCGGCATTGTTGGTAACCTTTGTCCAATGCGAAAGTTTCCTGGCGTGCGGCTCGAAATTTCAGTAACGACTTCCTTTGGCATTACCAGCTCTTCTTTCGCGTTCGACGTCACTGAATTATCTCGATGGGGATCTCTCTACTATCCGAAAAAACCGAACTGACAGACAGTCCGATTTATGGACTAACGAGAAGCGGCGTGTTACCGTTGGTCGAAGGATTTTTTGACGTTTTCGTGAAATTTTTTAACTGCACGAAATGCCAAAATGAAATTTTCATTGAAAAGTTTTCTGCCGGTATTGGCTTCTGAATTAATTTAGCGTTTTTCAATAGCTGACTCACGATGGATATTACTACTTGCTTCAATACGTGTATTCGAATTTTAAATGAATGATCTGATATATAATTAATATTACTACTTGCTGCAATATGTGTGTCCGAATTTTAAATGAATGATCTGATATATAATTGATATTACTACTTGCTGCAATATGTGTGTCCGAATTTTACATGAATGGTCTGATATATAATTGATATTACTACTTGCTGCAATATGTGTGTCCGAATTTTAAATGAATGATCTGATATATAATTGATATTACTACTTGCTGCAATACGTGTATTCGAATTTTACATGAATGGTGTGATTTATAATTGATATTACTACTTGCTGTAATACGTGTATTCGAATTTCACATGAACGGTCTCATATATAATTGATATTACTACTTACTGCAATACGTGTATTAAAATTTTACACGAATAGTTCGATATATAATTAATATTACTACTTGCTGCAATACGTGTATTCGAATTTCACATGAACGGTCTCATATATAATTGATATTACTACTTACTGCAATACGTGTATTAAAATTTTACACGAATAGTTCGATATATAATTGATATTACTACTTGCTGCAACACGTGTATTCGAATTTTACATGAATGGTCTGATATATAATTGATATTACTACTTGCTAGATTACATTCCTTTGAAACAGCCGACACGGGAAATGAACTTTATCTAAATAGTCCAACGTATAATTGATATTACAACTTGCTGCGATACGTGATATGACATTATCAAGTGGACCATGGCTATGATTATTTCTATCTTTTATCTCCATGATATTGATCGATGTAGTGATTGGATTATAGAAATTATGTGACGTGTGATTGATAGGGTGGTTCTATTTAATTACAATGTATTCGATTAAAACAGATAGGTGTCTCTCTAAACATAATTAACATTTCCAGCTATTATACATATAGTTATTATACAAGCTGAATAGATAATGGACAGATAAGCGCACAAATAATGAATAAATAGACTGTGAATTTTTATTTATTCACGAAGAAATCGTAATGAGTTGAATTTAAAAAATTGAAGAATGTAAATGCAAATACTTCAAATTCCAGCGTAATCGAACCATTTTACACGAACATCTTCGTCGCAAGGATAAACGCGGATACACAGCGGTTTTCATAGGGAACAAGAGGGATAAGGAAATAAAGACGCGACGCGACGAGCCGTGATGCTGTGCTATTCTTTGGGTGAAGCACGCGCGGCTGGTTTACGTCTGTGTATCGTGAAACGTCACAGTCGTGCCGAGCGTTCGTCTTCATTACTCGCCATTATGAGCTAAGAGGACTCCGCTCGGATTTTTCGCTGCGAACTTGCTGAGAAATCGAAATTTATGTGACCGCGACGAGGCGACTTTCCGCCACTGGAAACTCTTCGCGAATTTTCACTCCACTGAGAACCAGCTTCGCTGTGACTTTGCACTTACACCATGGCGTCCGCAATTTACACCGTCTGGGGACTTTCGGGCCGTGAAAAGCTTGCCTTAAAAATTTCGCCGCCGAGCTTTATATCCGCTAATTGCCACACACGCGAAGCGAGACATCCGTAACCGCGACAAAATTATAAAACACGAAAATTATTCATAAATGTGTTTTCTTGGAATATTTTTCTTCTCCCTTCGATCCTGAATTGTTTCCTAGTATTATATTATTAGAAAAGATTACTCTGAATGCAAAATAATAATTGTGTTCACAAATGAACATAAATTTAAACATAAATGTACTTCTACCCTTAATCATTATGATATTTAAATGTATAAATGATATTTCAATATAAATTATTATTGTTTATGAGGCTTAGATGCACTTTGTTTGCACTGACCGTTTCTTTTATAATTATTTCCTATTATTATTATTATTATATTGTTAGAAGATTACTCTGAATGCAAAATAATAATTGTGTTCACAAATGAACATAAATTTATACATAAATTTACTTCTACCCTTAATCATTGTGATATTTAAATGTATAAATGATATTTTAATATAAATCATTATTGTTTATGAGGCGTAGATGCACTACATTTGCACTGACAGTTTCTTTCATGATCGTCTCCGTGGACCATGAGTTTACCAGTAGTGATAGAAACGCTCCTCGATCATTGATTGCCGCTTCGACAGAATCGCATTACGGTCCCCGTTCATTGCGAACATAATCGAATAAACGGTTCCATAATTGCATCCGCCGGAAAAAGTGTCGAGCAGTGTTCAGCCGACTTATATCAGGTCGGGCGCGGCTTCCTGGCGATATTGGTTTTCAATTACGATAACTAGACGGTTAAGATGTTCCTGTATCAGTCGTATAAAGACGTTGCAACGTTTCATCACGAACACCGTGTCTTTTCTTGCGATCCCTGGCGACGGTTCAGCATTTAATCACAACCAAAATTAAATATAATACTCTTGAGAGGGTGGGGGGTGGGGGAGTGAGCCGGACATAGTGGCTCCGTTGTATCGATTTCAATTTTGCAATAGCAGGTGGTGCACTTCGGCCATTATAACTCCAATATTCAATACACTATTCGACCACATCGAAATATTTTTAATTATTTAGTGCAGCGGAAGACCATTAAAATTGGAAAAAAATTATTCCAACTGAAAATGTAATTATAGTGTAGTGAAATGCCAGTGAAATAACAAAAATATTTGTTTACCGCTTTGGTCAGAATAATTTCCGAAAAAAAATTGACTCCGAGTTTCTGAACAAGAAAAATGTTGTTAATGACATTCACAGTGATGTAAAAAGACCAGTGAAGTATGAAAAACATTTGTTCAATCCTCTGGTAAGAATGAATTCCGAAAAAATCGAATTTCAGTTTCTGAATTAGAGAAACATTTTTGATTTTGGTAAAAATTACATTGAATCAATTTAGTTTAAAATACTGTGACGTGAAATAACTGACAAACCTAATTTTCTTTCAATTTTGACTTAAACGCCATAAAATCCCGGGACAATCGTCATTTCCTTTGGTTCCCGGTGTCTTAACCGATGTTTTACTGTCGACAGTTAATCAAGTGCGTAGCGAGCTCGGCAAGGCTGCGACGTTGAACGGGATTCGTCGAGAGAACCTATTCGCGCAGAGTATTATTATGTTCTTGGCGATACCGGAGCAAGAAGAGCAGGGAATCGCATTGTCCTCGGAGCGGCGCGCCGCGGAAAGAGTGCTCTCCGGGGGATGCCGGAACCAAGTCTCGTTGGCGTCTCGTAAATTGTAAGAAAATTTATAGCAGTTGGTGACGTTACGCTCGGAGTGCAGGGTCAGGAGAGCTCCGACAACGACGACTGGAACTGCCTAACTTCGGGAGCGATTTACCGCCGCGTTGCTGAATGGCCAATAAACTGGCAGCCTGTTAACTGTCGTATGCCGTTGCACCGACGTGGTTCGCACTCCATGATTGTTTCACAATTGGATACGTACGCGAGAGCAGGGCAACAATCGATCTTATCCGATGAAGCTCGCCCCGTGCCAGAAACCTCTGAAAGGAAAGAATCAACTTGTCGAACCATCGTACACGACGATAAAACATTGTGGCAGCGCGTACATTACCGTCCGAGTGAATATAACAGCCGAATCGCTCCTGTCTGATGTATCGTTGATATTACTACTTGTTTCGATCGTTTTTCCCGTTTCAGCCGCGTCAGACGCTTCCGATCATGACAAATGAAGCTCAAGCAGATTCAGTCAACTTTGTTTAAGATACGTGACACTGTAAGAGCACTCGGGATTTTCACGGTACACGTCATCAGTTTTAGTTTCCACAGTGTTTCGGTTCTACGAACGGCGATGGTCAACTTTCCTCTGCTTCCGATGAAATTTTTCTACCAAAATCTCAAGTAGTTTGCTACAATTTTTAGATAATTCATTTTTTCGAAGGGTATCCACTGAATTTTTCCCCCGACTGTACACATAAATCGATACCAGCGAGACCACGTGTGTGACTTTTCCAACCGCAAAGTTTAACCTGTAAAAATAAAACATCTCGAGTGTTGTTTATTCGCTAACCCGTTCGCAATCCGGCCCTCCGCAATCCTAACAATATTTGCGATAAAAAATGGCTTTACAGAAATTTTGATAAGATTATATTTTTATGTTTTCTTGAATCCCAATATGGTACTCAAATTTTTCATTGCCCCGGAGTAATAAGAATTTATAGAAAAGTGGCTTTATAGAAGTTACGGATTCTTGAGAGTAGCAACCTCGTTCAACAAGGTTCATTTGTACCGAAACAACTTCCCCTTGTTTTCCCGTGTTCGACGGGGAACACGCCACAAGCGTCTCGGATGCCATCGAGGTAATGACAAACGAAGTTTAAGAAGATCCAGTGTCGTTTGTTTGACGAAGAAAACGTGAGATCATACCGGTACGGCCCGAATTTCGACAAAGAAGGTCGCACAGTTGCCCGGACGCGATGTTTGCCGAAGTCGTTTCTAGTTGGAAAGAGTCGGGTAACTTGTCACCGCGAAGTAATTACATCGTTGCATGATGCCCGAAGTTTCAACCGGCTGAGAAGTTTCTTCCTTATCCTGGATGAATGGGAGTTTCACCCGGAGTTAACTTGTTATTAGACGCGTCGTACGGTTCAACAACACGGGCTGCCATTCGACGCCCGTTCAAGCACATGTTATCGGTCTGATGTCTACTTGCACCTCGCGGGAGCGGAGCTATTGAGACACAGTTGAACCGAGATACAGTATTGTCTCCGTAAAGCTGTAAACACTTTAAAAATTTTTTTTTATTTATTTATTTAACGTCGCATCAAGCTGTGAAAACTTATGTGTGACGAACGTAGAGAAGGGTATCAATTGAAAAAGAAAGGGGACTTTCTTTTCTTTTTTATCAATAAACGAAAGACTTTCTCCTACAGGCAAAATTCCATTGGACTGCGAGGACTCAATGCCCTCTAACAAATATCGGGAATTAATCTGTTTAATCACGTGTTCGTTAATAGCATTGGAGAGAATTCTTACAATTATAAATACATACAATTTATTTTACCATATTCCATATTTCTGGTGTTCCATGGATAGACTTCCAGCGTCATGTGCGTCTCGTCTTTCCAATTCAAACGACTCCAAACATGATGTAATTACGATCATAATTGCTTATGTAACAAGAACTCACATTTACGGTAGAGGTACATGAATTCTTGACTGCCTTTGTTGCGCAAGTGATTCTAATCGTAACTATGCCGTGTTTGGGGTCATTTAACTCGAAAAAAACGAGGCGAATCCGATAATAAGAGTTTCACAAAGAAAAAGAAGAAATTAGTCTTAGTAGAGATTCTTATGACAGTTACGGAGAGAATGCTGCTTGCAGTTTCCGGCAGCACCTATAATCCTAAGTTTGCTTCGTCGCTAGCAAAGAAATTGGCCGTGTCGCGTGTTCGACGAACGCTAAGCAGCCATCAACGGTGGCCTAGATTTGAGCAACTTCCGCCAGCAACTTCTCAAAGGAAAACAAGCCGAGCAGTGTGTACCTTCTTTGATAATTAACGTTTGACGTCCAACGTCCGAGGAGATATCGATTTATCGCGATGGGTAAACGGTCGCTCGAGTCCACGCTTTGCTTGTCCTAGCCGGAGACAATCTATAAATTGCTATACCGTTTCTGCCCGACGACGTACTTACCGCCGCTACAGGATTCCGATAACACTTCCGCTGATCCTGTACAATCGTCTGTTTCTGGCATCCACCGATTGCGAGATGGGGGCGCATAGTTATGATGCAAATCCCGAAAGATCGGGGGATCCGTCGCACGGGGACTGCATTACCGCTGAAATCGAGTTTATAGAGTACGTACCGCAGTCGCGAATTGTTCCGAACAATGCGATACAACGGTGAACGTCTGACGAAAGTAGCGAATTTAGAAGTTTAATTAGTATAATCCTCGATGCTGCCTGAATTCCTCGACGAACGGGGAAGACCCATGTATCGTTGATATTACTACTCGTTTGTACATTATTCAATTTATTCGAGGTTGGAATTAGTGTCTCGATATTGGGCCGGAACAAAACTTAAAATTCCGAAGTAAAATTGACAACAGAATGGTAAATATTTTATCAGATAGATCTATGAATAAATATTTCAATTTGATCTTTGAAATTCAATGTAGAGACCCTTGGATAAAATGATTCGATGAATATTGTAAAAATGTTTGTTGAATTTAAGCGGTTTACCAAAAGTATCTTACCAAAAGAAATATTAGTTTACGAGTTAGCAACTATGCTTTTATTATTTGCCGGATGCGCGAGTACGAGAAAAGGAAGAGGCAGCCAAACATGAAAGCTTTTAAAAATTCTGAGAGGGCACGCGGTTGCAGAAGGGATATGGAAGGGAAAGAACGAAACGGGAGTTTAAAGCGTGGCTCTGTTTTAATGAAACTGTTACAAGCTTAATCAACTTCTTTGTCTTCTTTAGCATGGCCCACGATAAACCGTAAAGGCAGAAGTTCACGAGCTGTAAAATTAGTAAAAGTACCGTTGTCGAAAGGTCTTTCGAAAGTTGAGTCGTCCAGACGGATCGTATTCCATAAACAGGCACAATGTTTAATTAATTCTTGGAAGTAAAAGGTCCTCGCTCAACGGAAACAGTAGAGACAATACCATGAAACCGTAAACCGTACAAATCTTTGTTATGAAAAATAATATGTACTCCCAGTAAACAATAATTGTTTACGAAACTTTCAAGTTGTTCTTTAAGAGATCGTTTGACTCGAAACCTGTAGATCCTCTGAGAAAAGGGTCGAGGACAAATTTGCATAAAATATTCTTAACAGATCGAGCAGCATCATCATTTAGGTCTTACATAATGACCGTTTGCCATGAACTATTTTATAATTGATTGTGATTCTCTACTTCGTTAATAAATTAGAATAAATATTAGGCGATTGCATAAGTTTGTGCCCGACTTTCATAGACGTCGTAAACTGTGCCACACTTTTCGAATTGTTGAAAAGAATGGTGACTATATAATTGATTAATAAAGCTGCATTCTTTAAAATTTAACCGTCCAATTTTATTTTCAAATCGAACACGACCTTATGGAATCATCTGATATATTGATTGTAACGAATCGATAGATTTGTAGGATTGTATACAGTGTTTTCCAATATTGTCAACGAATATAGTACCCTGTAGAGAATCCCCCGCAGGAGGTATCAAGATCGCATTGAATGAAACATTCTCGCCGGGTGGAGAATCGGTCACGGGCTGCAGCGGGGGTGCATCGAATTAAACGTTTTCAATTTCTCCGAGGGAATCGAGGGACAAATAACAAGTCCAAGCCCCCTGGGGCGAATGACTCGACGAAAATTTCGCCATCCGTATGCATGTCCAAGGAGACTGGCCCGTTTCGAGCGCGGGCCAAAAGGGAAATGCAAACACAATTTCACTGGGGCCAGCCCATCCCAGGCCTCCCACCCCGCCGGCAGCACGGTATTTGCGTGAAACTAAATTGAATGGCCGAACGAAACAGGCGGCTACGTCGCAGCACCGAAATCGGGTTAATCCCGTCGAGCCATTGAATTCATTTTTATCATCCGACTTGGATCCTTCGGCTCGATCCGACGGAACGAGCTTACGCTCCTGACGAATCCTTGATTCCGCAGGCGAGCCTGCCTGACTCGACCAGCCAATTAATCAAGGAGCAACGTGATGGAGGAAACCCGTCCGACCATTTTATTACCCGGAACAAACAAAGGGTACCCGTATCAAACGATTTTTCAAATTTATAGCGAGAAGTTGGTACGGCGAGCCAGAGTTTCAAAAAGCTCCACTAAATTCTCTATTAATTATTTTTTATTTTCTATTATCTTCTAATTTTTCTAATTATATTTTCTTTTCTATTAATTCTATTAATTATTATATTAATTTTTTTCTATATCAATTATTATTTACACTCAGAGCTATCACTAAAAATTGCTATACCATTATTCAAAATATTGTGTAGATTATTAAATATGTTGTATCTTTTATTCCAAGTAAGAAGAAATGCTCCGACTGCAAAGGGTGGAAAGTTTTCGAGCTCGTCTAATTCTATTTTGTTCTTCGACAAAATATTTCGGTAATTATTTACATTAGGGGCTTCCTCGCCGATTTTGATGACCTTGAAATATGCCGTTAAGGTCATCATTCTGAACAACTTTTTCCTATACATGTTCCGCTAATACTGTATTGAATTTTCTCTATTCTAGCACGCTCCGTGGCAACGTTTACTTCTTTTGTCTAAACACGTTGTAATCCTTTTAATTTCCTATGCGTGGCCCTCTCTGTCACTCCACAACCTAACCACAACTCATTCTGATCGCATAACTTTTGCATTGCATCTGTCATCCGGAATTTGAACTAGTAATGAAAAAGTCATACGAATAGAATGAGTTGTGGTGCATACGAAATGCGGAGTTGTGCATACGAAAATCCTTTTATATATATGTTGAATATTGTATACCTATGTTATTCATTTTATGTATGGTTAGAAACGCCGTTAAATAATCGCCTATGCTGATATACGAAAATTCAAGAGAGAAAATTCAATACAGTATTAGCAACAGTTTTTTGCGAATATCGAAAACTAATATCGAGCGGCGGTAACATGTATAGGGAAAAATTGTTCAGTATAATGACCTTGACAACGTATTTCAAGGTCATCAAAATCGTTGAGGAAGCCCCTCATATAAATAATTACCAATATTTCTTGTCGCTTTAGCGAGTAGAATTATTTCCCAATCAATTGAATCCATGAATTTTTGCTAGAAAAAAATGTGAAATTTACTATCATTTTGTCGGCGAGTGTAGGGGACTGGTTTCGATAACTGGTGAGCAACGTTATCGCGGCGACAGAACGCGTCAGAAGCTAGAGATACCAGGGCGCGCGAGTTGTCACTCGTTACGATGGGTTATGCCGGCGGGATTGGTCCAATAAAATAGTTACGAGTGCACACTCCTCCTCGCTATTATCGATACATAACAGCGAAATCCATTTCGTCCGGGAGGGTGGGCTATCCGATCGCGTTCGCCGCGAAAATGTTTGGACAAAACGAGGCGAGCACGCCGCGTCGAGAACTGTCCGTCCGTCACGCCGTTTCCATCCACCTCTTTCTTTTTAATCGAATATTCGGAGAGCGCGACGGGTTTGTCCAGTCCTACGGCGTGAGATTGTGGTTATCCGCTGGTGAAACGTATCGACGTTTCTTTGACAGTTTTCGTGAACTCGCCGCCGAACCTCCAACGGTCCGTTTTTATATGCCAATCGCAAGCCCCATCCGTACGAAACGCTATTTTAATCCTCTCGGTATCTACGGGAGAATCGTACACGGCCCTGCTAATGGGATTCTAATGTCCACGATTGGTAATCCGCGCATCTGTTTAACGAGTTTCCTTTTAATCCTTATTTAAGCTTTCCTACCCTCCGTTTATCAGTTATAATTAGACGGAGGGATTTTTAAAATCTTCGCACACCGACTGCGAGGACCATGGGTCAAGTAGAATTTCCGCTGTTAATCGACCCAGTTTAATTGAAAATGTCGTAAGAATATTCGAGATTTTCTTCTGCTTTCTACTCCGCGAGATACGCAATTTAGAAATGCGCGCAAATTGAAAACAACAAACATCAAAGCATTTTTTTAATTAAAATTTCAAAAGAATACGCTGCCTAATGACGCGTACTCGAGGATATCGTGTATAACGTTAATGAAGTACTCATTGTTTATTTATGCAACTATTGACAAATATTCGTACGGCGTGTATGCATATCCATTGGGAGTTGTGTGCACGGGAATTCCAATAGGAGGCTGTTTGCAGTTCGATCTCTCGTCAGTATTGGAAATATTCAATGTCTCAGTGATTTTCTGTTTGAGATTGAATCAGGAGTCGCGTAGTCTGATGAATACATATTTGGAATATTGTTCTACAGGGTGTCCCAGAAATTTCGGCAACCTGAATAGTCTTAGTTTAATGATATCATTAGTGATAAAATAATTAAATATTGTAAATAATATTTATCAACCAGACGAATAAGTAGAACATACGTAACTGATTATAAAAATGAATTTGTAAAATATCGCCGTCCCAATTAGGAGGATATTAATTAATAATTTCATAATTGGTCGAGGAGTTCTGTCCGATAATGATAATTCGAAAATTGCATTTTTTAATCGAGTCAACACGCGGCTCGGTAGACCGTGTAGAAACTTTAATGAGAAAATAAATTCGCTCCCCAACCACTGTAACCTTTAACCGTTACAGTTTCGAAGAAACGCGAATAGAATAGAAATGGCGAAACTTTCACGCAGGAAAAAGCAAAAGTAGATGTTAATTCTATCTCGAGGGGCGAGACACTTATATCCATTATCTCAGAATACTATCGCTAATTATCTCGAAACTGGCTGCATTCGCAAACCTGCACGGGGAAATAATAATTTCATCTGCCTTATAATCCAAGAACTGGAGGCAGATTATCCTGCAAATGGCAAGTCGGATGAAAAAGTAACATTTCCATTAGGAGCATTATTGACAATAGGATTATATGCTGTATAAATGATCCCGGTAAATTTCATTCGCGACGATATACAGTGTTTCAATTTAAAACCGCTTCACGGGTAACGTAGTCCACATGTCACCGGCATGGAATCAACACGTTTTCACATAACCTCAAATTATTTCTATTAATATGTAATATAAGCATGTAAGTCTTATAAATTTACAACAACAAAAAAATCTCACTAAATTAAATATACTTTCTATAAACAATATAAAATTTCATTGTTAACTTCTTACAGACGCAATACGGAAATTTATACATTCTTGAAAATGGTCTGGATTTGAGACTGAAACGTCGAAAATTTAAATTTCATGTAATATTTTGCAAATTTGCTATATTTCTAAAACTGATCGAACCAGTGCGCCAATAACATAATTAGTAGTTTAAACAATTGTCGATCGAAATACAAACAACGGATATACAGTGTGTCCAGTCTACAAGTTCAAGACAATTAGAGACACCATCACATTGTTAAAAGTAAAATTCTTCTCGATCGAAAATTAAATATGTAATAAATTTTGTGGTTTCGACGCACATTTCGATCAATTATACTTGATATATTTGTTATAATTGATCGAACTGTGCGCCGAAACCCCACAAAATTTATTATATATTACATTGTTAGTATTCTCTCTAAACTTTGGGCAGCGTTTTCGTCTCGTTTTTCTAATTAAAATGACTCCAAACCCGATGCAACTACGATCATAATTATTTGTGTGACAAGCGATTAACAGTTACGGTAGAGGTACACGAATTCTTAGCTTCGGCAGTTACACAAATAATTATGATCGCGACTATATCGTGTTTAGTGTCCTTTTTAATCAGAAAAACGCGGCGAATATAATAGCAAAAGTAAGAAGAAGACGAATGTAGGGAGGAGAAAATTCTGACCAGAAATTTTGTTCATTTTCTCGTGCCGTATATTTTTTCAGGCTGGGTGTATATCCGTAGGTATTTCAGGTTCCCGTTTTAACGGGGACACGGTGTATAAAGGACACGTATGCGACGGACAGCTTATGATATAATTTTTCTCCAGCGGCCGCGGATCATCCGGGCATTTTTCATGGTAAGCTTCCAGAGCGGCGGCAGCCAAGCGACTCGCGTCGCTCTCTTTGCCACGTTAACCGTGCCATTCCTGATCCTCCCTTGTCCTTTTCACCCTGTGTCGCGCGCGCATTATCAAGTTTCCAGGGACGGCCGCACCCGCCCGTCCAAATTGCACGGAACGGAATCCCAAACGGAGCGGGAACAGAGCGGCGACGCTTCTGGCAAGAAGAATGCATCCGACCGAGTATTCCGCCGCCGTTGCCGGCCCGTGCAGTTTATCTAGAGGGCTGAAAGGGGGGGAGGATTCCCGGTGCTCGTCGGACCGAGGGGTAATTATGGTTATTCGAAGACGGATCACCGTTCCTTCCGCTGGGACGGATCTCGTTTCCGGCGTGATAGAAAACTCCCGGCTATTTCGTGAACTTTTTTTTTCGGTCGACGAAATTAAATTAAATCCCCTCCCATTCGCTGGACGCCCCTATACTAGATTTTAGGACTTTAATTTTTCTCTCAAATCACATATTTTAGGTGAAACAATTGTTTGTTTCAATGTAATAACGCTAAAAATTACATTTTATACACATATAGTAAAGCCAACTTTCCTCCCAACAGCAGAAACGTCGAAAAAATTCGGTTTTTATTGTTCTTGACAGTGATGTCCCACAACAAAATTTTTTAAAAAAATTTACGACACTGCCGCTTATAGTAGTTTATGAGGGAACCAAAAACTGGAATGGCATGTTTTCATATTTTTGAGAAAAAAATATTTTTCCAGTTTTCGGGGGCTTTTTCATTTTTTACGATCACAGTTTGCAACAAAAACATGTGAAAAAATTCTCAAAAATCCGCCTCGGGATCCAAAATAGGTCACATTTTTTCAGATTTTTAGAGCGCATTGAAAACCGGAAGATGCACAGAAAAGCGCAAAATCGAAATTACTCTGTAACTAGCCTCACGGGCAAGCTAGAGGGCTGAAATTTTGCTCAGAGGGTTTTTCTTGGTCAGCTTTGAATGGTTTAATAGCCGTTGAAAAACCGCTAAGGGCAGGTTTTTACATAAACTACGAGGCGAAAACCGAACAGAAAATCCAGGGGTAGGATCTTTTACTTTTAGTAAGCGGAAAATAATATATAAGTAAATCTATTCTGGCTTTTGTTAGTTGCAAAAAGAATATATCACGACAAAACTGTGATACAATAAATAAAGATTTTCGTCGAACCGATAAATTAATACGCTCCCGGTTATTTGTAAATCAAATAAATGTTACGAGTACTCGCTGGAACTCCGTCGCGCTAGTTACACTGCGATGTAGATAACGTAATGATAAGTCTATCGTTTGTTCGCCACTGGCGTGGACGGGGAATAAAAAAATAAAAGAAACGTACTCGCAGGTGCAGCAGCGGCCGTGCATCGAGCGACAGATTTTTCCGTGGAAAAATATCTGCGCGAATATTATTCAGGTGCGTCGAACCGTGTTGCTTTTAATTTAAATCCGCCGGCGCGGCGTCCCGGAATTCACGGCCGAGGTGCGCATAAATATGCCAAGTATAAATCAATCGGGCGGCCTTCTTATTTTCCTCCGGGCCGCGTCCGAATTCGAATTTCGAAGCAGCAGCTGCCTCCGAATCCGACGAATACGAAATACGCTCAGGCAAAAAGAGTTTTCCATGTAAGGTACATTGTGTACAGGGTGTACGAAACGTAATGGTCATCTGTTTTTGAATCTGTGTCAGAGTAAAATCTGCCCCCTCTGGTTTATCATCTATCTCTCTCATATCCGTCACGTCTGGCGTTATTAATTAAAATCTCCTCTGGTAATTACAGTCATGAAATTGTTATTATGCCATCATTAAACATTGATATTTTCATTAATTAACAGTACACTCAAAAACAGTGACGTGTAATGTTTTGCAGATGTAATGAATATTTACTGCAGGTGGTTTAATTAAAATTGATTGATTGGAAAAATCACTCGGTTACGAAGTGGTAAATAATAATAAAATAAATTTGGAATAGTCAAAAATGAGGTTCAACGTTAATCCCACTTTTTTAAATTAAAATAAACCCTTCTGAATCCAAGAAAATTAATAGATTTTTTCAAAGTTTCGGACGAGAATACTCGCAGAATCCCTCCTTTAAAATATACCCCTCAGTTATTAGGGTTGAGGCCACCCCTTTCATACACAAAAATATGGAATTCCCTTTGAAGGAGAATTTTTTCAAAATTGCTTCAAAGGACTTGGATATTCTAGAAAAGTTAGATTGGGTTCACAGAGAAAATACTAAAGACTGCTTTTTACAACATTCTTGCCCGGGCTTGCAAAGAAACTTTAGAAAGTATATTTTGTACAAATATTTGGGAAGAAGAGCTTCGGCCTGTAACAATTTTCTAAAACTTATTTGATCTTTTAAACCTTCTGGAAAAGCTTAATTGGCGAGAAGAATTGTCGAAAATTACTTTCGTCTAAAGATTGTTCATAGCCACAGTAATTAGCCAGTGAATATCGTCTGAAAACATCTCTGAAAATTTTGCGCTCACAACTATTATTGTTAACAAAACGCCGACAAAGCCAAGTAGACCTGAAAAGTGGCGTTTTTCCATTTGGACCGTGGCTAATACCCTAACTGGTCAAGTAAATCCTCGAACAGCTGTTGGGAAGTTAACAACGTGAAATCCGATAAAAACATTCGTCGTTCCGGGTTCTTTCAGCGCGGGGCATCCGGGCTTTTTGTTACTTGAAGCACTTTTTTCTCTCTCGGCGCGTAACTTCAGCTGTTAAATTGTTCGTTAAGTTCTCGGGGCGTCGGGTCGTTAAGGGAGCCAGGCTGTGCTCGTAGGGCCGCGAAGGAATTAATATGGGAAGTGGTCGTATTTTTAACGGATTTCAATTACGAGCCGCCTGGATCCCAGAAAATTGTCAAACTTCCAGGAAACTCCGGGCCATCCCTCTATTTGCTCCCGTACTAAGACCTCGGCTATGTTCCGCCTATCACTTCTAGCAAACCGTAGTCAGTTACAGCTGAGCTTACAAATTCCCCGATGCCCCTACAATCAATCGAACCAGCCGGGGTAAACATGCTTGTGATTACAAACATTCGGAGACCCGTTCTTGCTTTGAATTCTCTCGACATCCTGTTTAGGGCTTCATTGTCAGGATATCACTGACATTTTAATCTGTAGCAGCAATGAATCTGCTTTCATCATTCTGTACTTTTAATACGTTAGTCGCCCAGCGTAATTCGGCTAAGTTTCCCGCGGGGCCCAAATCCGACCGTCGGTGCGAAGAACGCTATAATGTGTTTTTAATATTTTTATGCTGTATATCCTTTATTTAATTTGCATCATGCACCGATTACTTGAATATGCATCAATTATATGGTCTCCGAAAAGCTCCAAGTACGAAATCATGCTGCTCGAGAGTGCAGCATAAATTGCTCAGGTTTTGTACATATAAGCTAAATAATCCAATGTCATTATCTGATCATGATTATTCCACAATATTAACGACAATGAATGATTTATTTTTCATTTAATTAATAATCATATTGATTGGTACATTTACGTACTGGAACGTGAATTGAGAAGAAGAGCTGGTTTTGAAACACTTACAGCAAAATCGACTTATGGATTAATTAACTCAATGAATCGCATTATTGCAACAATCATACACTATTTATAATCGTGTTAATTTTTTCATTGACTTTTTACTAAATTTTAAAATGTAAATACCCAGGATCATATGATAATACCATATCGATTGTACCATTATTAAATTTTTCTTTTTTTTTCGTCATTATAAACACTTATGTGAAAGGGCTTCAGTCCGGCTATAATGAAGAGAATAATAATAATTAACTTGAACAAGAAGAGCGTCATCCATATTTGGGTGACGGGGCCCCACGGAAGCATACCCGTCACCCAGATATGGGTGACGTGGCGACCAATGTGTTAAGAATGATGACGAAAAAGAATAATAATTGGATGACTATCTTTCTAACAAAACTTTCCGACTAAATGACTTTCATAAGTCAACATTTTATAAAATAATGGAAAGGAGTACTCGACCGTGCGACAACTGGGACGACCGTGTGTGGGTACAAAATCGAGGCAGAGCTGGAGGGCACTATCCCGAAAAATGATTCGAAAAGAGAAAAAGTCGAGCCGATCGAGGGGATGAAACATGCGAGGCAAAAGGGTCGAAAGGGCGGGCATGGATGGCTGGGAACGGATGTTTCACCGCTAGGTAAAAATCCCGACTCCCTCACGATTTCGACGGGGCGGCAAAAAGTGAGCGGAAAGCGCGACAGAGTCAGGATGCCATGGGCAAGAGGGGACGCGACCCAATAGAGGGGGACGAAGAGGTTGACGATGGAGGACGAGGCGAGTAGAAGGAATAAAAGGAAAAAAGGAGTAGAACTGTGCCACGCAGAATCTGATGGTAGCCGGATAAACGGACGGAGGTAATTTTCTACGGGTAGCTCAACTGCTGCCATTTTCGTTTTTTTTTCTTTCTGCTCTTCCTCTACCCCTCCGTTCCGCGCTGTCATTTTCTCCGCCTGGTACAGGGGGTTGAGAAGCCCCGAGTGTCGCGAGCGGAATTTCCGCAGCAGTCCCTCGTCCCTACGGTCGCTGCTGCTTAGCTGCCTTTTTCTTGCCGGTGGATATCTTATATCGGCCACGATACCGCCAACGTCCTCGCTACTATACGGGTCCACTCACACTCGAACAACACGTAATGCTGTATAATAGTTCGCGCGAGGGTCCATGGGATTTCTGTTTGCTTCCGAGCTCCTTTTGTTTCCGGGCACACGGTCTAGCCAACTGATAGCTGGCGACCGAGAATACGACCCAAGAGGAACGCCCGTTCTACGTGTACAATCGAGGGTAACGGTGAAATGTAATTGATCACGCCTCCACAACACCACCACGATCCACCAGCAACCCCCCCCCCCCTGGATCGTTAAGGATTTTATTTCGGTACAACGAATTTCTGACCGAGCCCCCCTCCTCCGACTCAGTCCCATAACTCCGTCGCTTCCGTTACTTTTTCAGAAGGTTACTGTTACAGAAAATTGCTTCCCGTACCTCGTCCATCCTCTTCCGCTTTACACCCCTCGCGGCTGCCGCGAATATTTAACCGGGAGGCTAACTCAGACTTCGTTTAAGGGGAAAATCTTTTTATTTGAAAAATTTTATTCCAGTCGTCTACGTTAAAAAAAAACAATTACGAAATTCACGTTTTAAACGAAAATATTTTCAGTACCACACAGAGTCCCTTTAAAAAAATGTTTCAAAGAAATGTTCCCAAAAATCAGTGTTCCCCTAACAAAGCTAAACCCTTTAAACCAAACAGAGAGGCAAAATATGAAACCGAGCAGCTGAAGGAGTTGGTTCACATTTTCTTTAATCTACTTTTACTATACTTGGTCCTTTGAGGAACGTAGTCCGCTCAGCGAAGATTAATCATCTCCTTCCTTAGTGTACCTTCATCCTTCGCTAATTCCTCAACATCGATAATGAAAAATTAGCGGAAATAGGTGTTTTCATTTTTGTGCGATCGTGAAAAATTCTCGGAACTTTTTGCACTGCAATTTTAAAGATGACAGTGCCCCATCTCTGGTATAACGTCACTTATACGGCGACACAGATTTTGCGTTAAAATGAAGTAGATAGCTCAAAACTCACGTGAGCACATTACATTTTCCGTTTAACTCTTCGCTGTGCATAGTGTATCTGATACAGTTAATAAATCTGGTATATAGTAAATTAATAATGTGTTTCCATATTATGTGTATTTTTCTGAAAATGTTTTAATTTTTTTTCATTATTTTTGCCTTAAATAAAACACGAAAACTGACCAACTTTTAATTTTTTCATCCCAATTAAAGAACATCATGCAGTGAAAGGTTAACACGTCAATTATTTACGCATACCATGTAATTCCCATGCAATCTGTCCCGTGAATCTTTTCTTTCGTAAACCGGAATTAAAGCTTGATGTACTTTCCGTTAAATTAGAGACTAGGATTCATTTTGTGCGCAGAGCTGATATTTAAAAAGCGTCTACCGAAGACAAAAGTTCCTCCTCATTTGCAGCTGTGAGGAAGCGGAATAAACGCTGAATGCTCATACATTTTTAAATAATTAAAAGAACGGTTTGCGGGAATGCGCTCCACAGTGCCACGTCGCGCCGCGCCGTACCGGCGAAGAGGGAATTTTAATTTTCATTTGCAATCCAACTGCGTGACTGGAAATGCGCACCGACGCCAACCAGGACCACGACGAAAAATTATGAACCCGGCCCTGGTCACCGGCAGTAAATTCATTTACGAATTATATTTGGCTAAGCTGTCCGCAGAGATCTACGCTGTAACGTTCGAGGAAAGTCCATGACCGCGTTCTTCCCTTTTTGCAAAATTCTCGCCGGCAACCCAGTTGTCATGGCACTGCGGAGTGCGTTTTGTTCGTCTTGATATTTACGACTACTGCGTTCCGTTCGGGTGAGAAACGTTCCCGGATCATTTTCGAAAGTTTCTCGCTCGGTGAAAATTCACGACATTTCTAGACAACAATTTATTGTAATGCCGAAATTTACATTAACGTGAACTGCAATTGTTTCGCGGGGATCCGCCATTCAAATAGTTAAGACGAAAAACGGAAACGTAATTTTCAGAGTGCTGTCACAATTTTGAAATAAAAATCTCGTTGTATTCTCGAAACGTTGAATAATAAGAAGCGCAAAATAACTTTCACCATTACCGAGTAAAAAATTTCCAACGTAGACAAACAACATCTGTCACATGTGGAATACCAACTTAAAAACATGCGGAGTAAAGAGAATCGCAAGAAGATGTTGCAAAATATAAGAGAAAATTTATATCCGTTGTTATAAATACAAATGTTAATACATTATCAAATTCTAATGTAAAGTATATCTACTTACAAGTTTTTCAGAATCTTCTATTCCTTCGCTGGATCCACAGGACACTGCCATTTAAGTTGTAACAACACTTTTACACAATTATTAAACACTACGCAACACACTTTCCGAAATTGTGACAGCGAACGAGATGTTACTCCGACCGTGATTGTCATGTTAGCTTTTCTGCGAGCGGTTAACTGTAGATTTAAGTGGGGAAAGGTAGCTTTTGTTAATTGGTCGCTGTTGAAGAGTGGGGAACTGTCAAATAATCTTTTTCTTATCGTCTTCGGTCGTCAGTGATGTGATTTATGAGTGTTTGTCCGCTCGACGCTTCCACGGGTCCGTCGGGGTTCAAGTTTTGTGTCGGACCGTAGCGGTTAACCCCTTGCCATACAATTTATTATATGATTTCAGTGAAGTTCTAAAACCTCTTTCCTTGTAGTTAATAATTTAATAGAAATTATATATTTAAAATTATATAGAAAAGGTCTGCGTACTCCGATTTTAATGAAATTTTAATATGTTATAGATTTCGACCTTTAGAACAACTTTTTCCTTATCGCGAATACTGTATTGAATTTTTCGTCTTCCTATACATTGACGGAAACAAAACTCCAATAATTGATTAGACCCTGTTCACAATCTTCATCACGAGTCTAACACGATATTGTAAGGCAACGGGTTAAAAACATGGTAGTTGCATTCTTTTTTCAGAACAGAAAAAAACATATTGTTTAATAAAAGTGATCTCATATTTATCACACGAATAGCTTTGTATCAGTGACGTTCAAGGTGCACGGCCTTTGACGATATCCGGGGCGGAGGAATGTTTGTTTTCCGTCGGAACGTGATCGAAAGTATCGACACGTAATATGTGCGGCCGACGACGAAGTAGACGGATCGCGAGGTCGTACAATTCGGGCAGAGACAGGGGGAAAAACGCGAGCGATTTGTTAAGCGACATGTAGGACGACTTAACCATTTGTTCTCTGGCGTCGCGCCTATTTCGCGAACAGAATTGAGTTTTCTGGAATGTGAAACACCTCGACAGAGACGCGTCGAGATGCTGCGCTCTCCGTTTGTTAATTTCTGTGCGTTATAAATCGGAGCACAGTTTTGTAATCTTCGAAAATTATTTATCAATACTTTGTATATTCACTAAGCTTACTGTAAATTTCACTTGGTAAACAAATCGATGATGTACTACCGATCGTCGCGCGGCTACGTACTATCATATACTGAGCTCCGTCGGGGCGAAGTGGGTCCGTGGAGTGGGGACGAGTCAGAGTGCGCACGCATAGGAAAGTTAGTAGCGTTGTCGCGCGGAGTGGGGATCGCTGAACGCGATAGTGTTTTGCAGGGGGACGTAACGGTAAAAATATTTAATTGTTTTTTCTCTTAAACGGATAGACCTTTTAAAGAAAATTTTTTCAATATTGCATTGTCATCCAGTTTTGAGCTGTGTTACCAATTTCAAGTCTAGCTTATCGGGAAATTAGTTTAAAATCAATTGCAAGATTTGTACCGAACAAACAGACAGAATAACAAGAAAGCGAGCTAATAAAAACGTGGGAAAAAATAATAAAAATAGTCATGGGTCACAAAGTTTTGTAAAAAGGCACAATATCTCGTCTAATCTTGGGGAGCAGCGTCCCCACTAAAATATTCATTAAACGCGAAGCGAACGGCGACGTTTATCGCGGTTTAATTTACCTTATCGTCGGCGTGCGGCATCGGTCGCGATGGGGATTCGAAGGAAAATCGAACGCGTACGAGGTACGTCGGTCTGTAGCTGTTCCCGTTGCTATTGCACCCCGCGGAGCATTAAATTTTCCGTGCGTATGCCCTGCGAGAGGGCGTTCTCCCTTTTAACGGGAAATATTCCGCGAGAGTATTGTGTGGGGTGGTATACGCGGGACCGATGTCGCCGGGAGTTTCGGCAGCCCTCGATATTATTTCGACGAAAGCTGTTTCGCATTCAGCGATATACAAATATCCGGGCCATACCGTACCGTGCTCTCGTTCCCTCGATAGCGGATCGGTCGTCCGTCGCCGAACTGTTACACGAGTAACGATTATCTTGAACGCGGTGGCAAAGTGCCATTTTTCAATGCCTGCTATCGAACCACCCCTCCACATCGTTACTCCTAATACTGACTTTTAATATTTATCCTATGTGCAATAAGTCTACTTGTCCATCATTATTTTTCTTATTAATATTATTTATTATGTCTGTAAAATATGCCACGCGAATAAATATTACTATTGGTGATGCCGAGATTGGCATAATCACGTGTTGATCGATTCTTTTGTGGAACTCGTAGATGATGTATAAAGGTTATCTTTTTTTTTAATCTTCGCTACATAGTTTATCATATGTGCTACAGTTAACAATTCTTGTGTACAGTAAACTAAGAATATGTTTTCTTACTATGTTTATTTTTCTGAAAATGTTTTAATTTTTTAAAATATTTTTCCCTTAAATAAAACACGAAAACTGATCATCTTTCAATTGTTTCATGCCAAATTAAAAGAGTATGAAATGTTGAGGAAATGATACATTGCTCTCTTTATAGTCCTTTGTACAGTGCTATGTACAGCGATGACTCGAGGTGTAATTTTGGTCTTTTGATTATTATCATTATTGAATAAAGAAATATACGAAATACAACACTTCGCAGTTAAGGTAAATCGCATTAAACGCCGTACACAGCCGGCGTTTTTCACACGGTGCCAACAACAGGGCCTCGCACACGATTCGCAGTCCCGTTTGTTTACGGGGTAAACATCTCCGCGATACGTCTAGCCGAGATGGGAAGTAGCCTCGAGAGCGTTTGTCGTTAAATAGGAATTCAGTGTTTGCATTATTCGCAGAGGCAAACAATCGATGAGATCCACGACCGGGGGCGGGGGGTAGCGATCAACGGAAGAAAAGAGCTGAAAGTAATTTCCCGACAGCCCCATCCGTTCCTCGGCGTTTTCTATTATCCTTGGCAGGAGTCGTCCGCGGGAAACGAGCAGCAAAAGACAACGCCCGCGGAGCTCGCGTACATTCTTTCCCGCGGAGCCTCGTGTTCGATTATCGGCTCGCGACATCAACAACACTGCAGCTTTAAAAAAACAACTATAAATTGTAAAGTGACTCGAAGTAGGAAATGATTCTTGTATGGTTATTTAAAGGCAGTTGTACCGAAAATATTCCTCTTTATTAGAGTTTGGAATGTCTTAAGACAAAAAAGATATCCTTTTACATATATGGAACATTTTTTTAATCTGTCATGTATTATTCAGCATTATATTTTAAATATATTATTATTAGTTATTACTAAAAGAATATATGATTTCTTATTGGGAAAGGATGCTCTACATTATACAAAAAATACTAAGAAAAAATATGGGACGAAACGATGAGGACATCGTAAAGAACTTAATCAATTTTGCCTGGTGAAATATGCTACTTTCAAAACGCTCAACTTTAAATTGATCATGGTAACTAAAATATTTATTCAATTTCATTAATTTCTTCATTTTCGAGGTCCATAGACGCTTACGAAGCAATACAAGTTTATTAGTTTTCAATTTTGAAAAGTCGACTTTTTGGTTGAATGTCCCTAAATTTTTCGATCCGGATCACTGTGCGACGTTTTCCAATACCCAAGATATTTATCGCATCTCCCCGAGAAACTAACTCGAGGCTCGTCTTTCCGGTGTCCCGCGAGGTCGCAATCCATGTAAATTCGCGCGCGACTAATACCGAACCATTTCGTTTCCATCCCTCCGCAATCCCCCATTGTTCCCTGGGAAGATTCCGTTTGCGTCATTGATTAAGTCCCCGCGTTTATCTCGAGCGGATCGAGGCAATAAAATGTTTCATTTCTCTTTGGAAACCCCAGCCACGGAACCCGAGAACGGGTTATCCGTTTCCCGCAAGAATCGTGGGACGATGACAAAGCGTCCGCTTGTTTCTGTCGTCCGTTTCGTCGCTCTTCCGAAAAGCTTCTGCCACACGGCTTGCACGGTCGTTAATCTTACGCCTATCTATCGGTGCAGAAGTAACAGCGGTTCTCGTCAGATTAAACCGGGAACCTCGGACATTGTTTGAAATATTATTTTCCAATTACCTTCCACGTCTGTCATTTTTTAAAGAACATGTTACTTCATAATCATTTTCAGGAATTATTCGAGGCAATTATGAAGATAAATATTTCCTTATATCCATCGTAGAATTATCAATAACAAATACATTAATGCTATCGGCGCACTGGTTGGATCAATTGTTGCTTAAAGACACTTTTACAAATTACCACATTAATTACAACGTTTCGATCTTACTTTAGATAGTAAATTATTATATGTTATGAAATTATACTGCATGTTAGGCTAGATTGAAGGGAACTATTACCTACTTGCTTTGTGAAGAAGAATTTTTACATTCGTAGAATTATTGAAACACGTGTTGATGCCAAGCCGGTAAACAGGACACTGAGGAAAGCTGAACATTTGGAAGGAACGAATCACATCATCGTTCGACGTGCTGGCCAATCAATATTTGCCGGTAAACGCTTAAATTATAAATCAATTACCTAAAATCAATTTGGCGGATAATATTCTCGATCGAACAGAGGGGATAGCGATTTTCTTATTCCGGAGCAAATATCCTGGAAAAGCAGACGGTGTCCTACATGGAAAATATCGTTCCCAGTCCACGTGTTGTCGGGACTGTCGAAGAGAACGTGTTTTGTGCAAGTCGCGTGACGATATATGACGTGGCAACGAAGACCGATTGCCGACCACGGTCCCACGCCCAGCCTTCTAAACCGATCGCTTTATATCCCGACATCCAACGTAATCTCACGGGGTTTCATACAAACGAGATTGCTGCTGTACGAGCTACACTCGCCCAGCATTTCCTCCACGGGGCCACCGCAGAATCAGCTGATCTAATTATGGTGAATTTCTGATCAAACGGGCTACCTGGTAGGGCCGGGCCGCACCGATCGATCCAGACTCGGAGCCACCAAATGTTCTCGAGTTCCTCTAGAGAACGACCTTAGGGCGAATCTACACACCCCTGGATTGGTGGACATTTTTAAAAGAACCTGGCCACAAAATGTAATTTTCTCAACCACAACGCATTAAACCTACACGATTTTCTCAATGCGAAACCTGGCACGTTCTTCCATTGGCAAACTAAATTTTCGTCTATATAAATCAGTATACAACGAGGATAACAAATTATAGAAATAAAGACTGTCGAGATAAGGTCGTTTTATCGAATAACTCACATTGTTGTGATTTACTCGACAATATCTATTGTACAGCTATGTTGAAAATTTCAAGTCTCTAGCTCATCAGGAAGTGGTTTCGATGGGTAAAATTCGATTTCAATATTTGACTCACACAACAACAACTCGGCAAGCTAACAAGATAATAAGAATAATATAATAATATGTAAGCGTGGTAAAATACTGTACAAAATATATATGACTCGAGACTAACGTTCTGAACTAATGATTCAATGTTTGTAATTTTTTTTTGCATCTCCCTTCTCTAGATGTATGTTTAAATTGATCTATCTATTTGAAATAAAAAATATTGCTATTGCCCTTAGGATGGAATCGTCTTTCTTATTTAATATGCTGAAAACTTCCTCTTCTATCTCTATATCCTTCTTAGCGAAGTCTCTCGTTAACTTTGCTCTTTTCCCTAGGACAACTCCATGTGATATGATATTCACTATCGTACGTGATTCATACACACGTGGAAACACGTTGAGTTAATTCGAGCACAATTTCGCTTCGAAATTTTCTACAAAGACGAAACAAATAAACTGGGAGATCGAGCGAGAGGCTGAAGCGGTCCACTGTTAAACGCACCTACTAATAAACAAACCGACAATCCCGTCGCTCGGAGGAAGCGTGTTTTAACAAGGACTATTGAATAATTCAGGCGTGTGACAATGCGGTGTCCCGCGATTGAGATCGTTCGCACGAAAGTATCACGAGACACGGGAAAATGATGAAACGTTAACGCTCTCTTAACGACGCCTCGTATCGAAACGGACCGGTGTGGTGTGCGGTGCGGCCCGATAAACTCCGCGGACGCCGGCTGTGTTCTTGCGCCGAGATAGAATTTGACGGGAAAGTTTCGCGCACTTAGCAGCGAAAAGCACGGGAAAAACTTCCCCGGCGCACTTGCCCCGGTCCCCATTTCCTGTTTTCATCGCGAAACTTGGGTAATTCCGAACTTTGTACTTTGTAACTGTCCATCATAACACCTCAACACCTTTATAATATCCGGCAGGCAGCTTCGAGGGCAGTAAGAAAGAACTGTTGCTACTGGGAGCACTGTTTACGGTGTCCAGTGTATTGCTGCTTGGAACGAAGGAAATAAATACTTGGTCCCCTCAGGGTTTCAAGTCCATACACCACTCTCCTTCTCTTTCCAATTTCACCTATCGCCTAATTGCAACCAATTCCAGCGGGACCTACTGTTTTTTTTAAGGTGGGTTCCGAACCACCTTTGCCAACAACACGTGAAAAGTACCTGGGAGTCACTTCCCGGGTTTTTACCAGGCGGTCACCCATCCAAGTCCGTTCCACGCTCCACATTGTTTAACTTCGGTAATCGAATGAGAACCGGTGCTTTCAACGGGACCACGGTCGTTGGCTTGCTGCTTGCAATGAAAATATGAAAAAATAAAGAGTCTCCGGTCAATCAATGAAATTAATGCTAATTTTGTTAAATTTATTATTAAAAGATATTCACGTTTGAACTCCGGGGGTACTTTGTTGGACGATTGAATAGTACAAAAATATTTGTTTCAAGTACCAAGAACTAAATAACTTTAGTTGAAAATAGTGTAACAAAGTTATCTTTATCTATTATCTATTATCTTCTATATAAATAACAATTATGGATGGACCGATTTGGCTAATTTAAAAAAAATGTTCGTAGTAGTCTCAATAAGGTCTTTCGGGCAAGAAAAATTCTGAAAAGTTGCCCGGAGAAATGGAAAATTCGGGAAAAAATGAAACTGCTATTCCAGCACTTCAACGGTGTACTGCTGATAGAATTCATCTCGCATGTAAAATTTTCCATTGGCGTAAATCGTTAATAGATACAATGATCACTCAGAAATACGTTTTCTTTCTCATTTTTACTTTGTTTACACGTTTCTAATAGCTTTTCACAAATTCACAGAACGATCACAAGCTTTATTGAAATTTGGACAGAATAACGTCAGTCGGGTCAGCTAGTATGAAATAAAAATCGTTTCCATCGATTGTAAGTAAGAATGAAATAGAAATTCCGGGCTTTCTCTGCCAGAGAAAAGTAATTCGAGGTTGTCCACTGAACTGTTCTTCATTTCTGGCGAAAATATGAGTTGGGGATCATGTTAGAGATTACATTGAATAATTCTTACGCAGATAAACGGTAACATTAATCGTGGAACGGAATAACCCCGAGAAAAATGCAAATGTCTCTGTAGACTATTTTCTTCCGTTTTGCGCAGACGACGGCGTCCCGTCTGGCTGATCAAACAGCCGATCTGCTGGTATTATTTTAAATAGAATTCGCCAGCTGCGGCAGAGCCGAGAGAAACAAGCTACGGGGCGAAATCTTCCCGGGAGTTAAGAGCCCCATACAAGCGCGGTCATGAAACCGGAATGTCCTTTTTATGGGCAGCTCTATACCGAGACGAGTCGCGGCTCGTAAAGACTGCGATCTGAATTTCGTGACATTGTCGATTACGTCGCCGGGGTCGCAAGCAAGCCTGTTCTATACGTGTCTCACTGTTCACGCCGAGACACGAGCCGAGTTTCATCTCGACCAAGGCCGTTAAGCCGTTCACGATCGTTCTTTCCACGAATATTCGCCAGGAAACTTCCGACGAATTAAACAATTTCGAAACAAATTACCGAATCGCCGTAGTCACTTCCAGGCTAGAAGAGTCGCGCGGATTTCTGATAATCCGAGGTTTAATTGGTGACGCCAATCGCGATTTATGCTACTCGTATTGTTCCTAACATGGACTTCTTAAGTAAAAACAGAATTTTGAAAACCCATTTTCACCTTCAACATAATTCGAACAAAATGAAGGCGACGCACAGTGCAAAAATCATAACTTCTAAACTAATCAATTTTTGACCTAAGTACCTTAATAATTTTTTAAAGGGAATACAAAGATCATTAGTAAAAAAGTTTATTCTAATTTTTTTTTAATTTGTTAAAATTATGCATATCTCTGCTCAAATTCTCCATGCCTAAGTTGTAAGAAACAGTTTAAAACCAAAACGAACCTAAAAGAGCAATTAGGGCACGAGTAATCCAACTTTTTAGTATGTGCGACGTCGAAATTTTTAAAACACATATTTTTATTCTGAAAGTGTGAATTTCCTCGATCTCCCAGCGATAACTAGAATATAAGCAATTTAATTACCCACCGCATAGCCTGTCGCAGTTAATCAAACTGTCTTCTTATTTGTTGCTCCGAGCCAGAGTAATAAGCCGAACTTCGGCTCACTTGTTTTGCATTCATTCAGCGGCCGTTAAATTTTGAGAACAGTTTGATGGGGGAGCGTCAACTTACTTCCCGAGGTGGTAATAAAACTGAAGTATAGCGGAGTGGAGTTATATAGTTCGGGTGTACATTATCCTCCGGTATTAAAACGCTCCAGCGGAAATATGTGCTTCGTGATTACTATAAATTCTTTGCACGTTTAGGTGGCGCACGTTGGAGACGTATCTCTCAATTTATCATCGAACTCTTCGAATGATTATCGACCGGTTCGAATAGGACAAAGATAGGGGGAAAAGTTGGTTCAACTTGGACGGAACGATGAGCCTCGGCGAATCGATGTAACAAGCTCCGCTATCGATCACGGACATCCACCAATAAATGGAACGAATGCTATCTACGCGTTCGCACTTGGACACGAAATCAACGAGATAGATCAATTAATCTTCAACACAGTCGGTGTTACGCGAACGCGTCCGCGGCTAGACTTTTTCGAAGTCAAACGGAGGGCGCAACTTTCCGTTTCGAATTAATTCGTCGTCGCGAATCGCATTGGTCTCTATCATTGTTTAGAGGGATAGGGTTGATAGGGTGTTGAACGTGGATGCAAGATTACTGAACTAACAAAATATATTTTAGAAGGTTAACAGAGGTATAGCAATGTAACCGGTCTACGAGCGTGGCCTTATCTGTCTAATAATCAACTGCTAGTAGGAGGACCGAGAGTTCCCATATTTATAAGGAGGTCCTCCCTACTTCTACCAAACTCACCTACCTGTGGGACAGTTTGGGGTAAACAGTCGGAACTTTCGGTTAATAAAATACATAAATCCAACTTATCGTTCTACCTTCGCATCATCGATCTCCAACGAACGACCACGTGGATGCGTCGCCTTAGCAAAGTCGCAGACAAGCCCATAAAGTTCGCCGACGACGGGTAAAACGCGGCTGGATTCTCGCCCCAACAATTACCTAAGACTCCGAACTACCCTCTGTCAAACTTCCCGTTTCCTGGCCGTGCGGAAACTTCAACGAGATTCTCCTTATTCTCGCAAGATGCTCCGCCGAATCGACTTCCCGCGACTTTAACGAATCTTACCGTGGAACTCGATCAAATTCTCGATGGACGCTTTCCTGACGTTCTACGGCACGCCACCGGCAAAATTCACCGAGCCCCTCTTGCTCGTGTAATCTTTTATTAACCCTTATACGCTGCTCAAAAGTAGCTGCATAGAAGAGACTGGGGTGACAATTCATCCATTTTTATTTTACACGTTAAATCAACATATAATGTTTCATTTACAGCGTCACATTTTAAAGAAATGCATCCCGAGATGTAGACACGAAAGGATGAATAATTTTACAGTATGTGAAAATATTGAAAGGGTGCATTTTCACCCTGAGGAACGTATGGGTTTAATACTAGCTGAGCCCGACAGACGTTGTCCTATCCAAATTTCAATAAATTACTTTGTGATCGACATCCAGCGTTCGAATCGTGAGTTATGGTCTCGAGTTCATACAAAAATCCCATAGGAAAACAGCACTTTCATTTTTTCCCGAATTTTCCATTTTTCCGGGCAACTTTTCCAATTTTTTCCCCCTTAAAACCTTATTCGGACTATTACGAACATTTTTTTTAAATTAGCCAAATCGGTTCTGCCGTTTCCAAGTGGTGCGCCAAGGATCGACAGTTCCGCTCGGTAAGTGGGCATTTACTAAATACACTCGGTAGTAAAGACTAAAAAGTAAAAAATAAAAAATATCTGTAAAAAGAACTTTTTAAAAACCACGTTTATATTAGAATGTACTAAAAAAGAGAAAATAATATTTTTAGATATTAGTGACTATAAATAAAAGCGTGGAGCACCAAACTATATTAACGTAATGTTCGTGGGCGCTTCACGCTTTTATTTATAGTTATTAATATCTAAAAATATTATTATTTATATAGTAGTGGGAGATTTGCTAATTTTGAATCTTGTAGTTAGTTTATTCCTCGACGATGACCGTTTAGTTTGATTATTACTTTCAACCATCATTAAAGAAAACAAGCCATTCCGGTGTTCTGAAACGAATGCGAACGAATAAACAACGTTTATTTATCACAAAGCCCCGTCTAGTCCCATAATCTTTCCGAGGAGGCAAGAATGATATTCACTCGAACCGCGCTCAGTATTAAAGTATCAGATTAAAAGAGAAATGATGGTACGATTGGTTGGGTGGGGGTGAGTCCTCGGAGCGTCGTTTTTAAATCCAACCTGGGAACAAATTTTTCCGAGAATTATGGATGGTGAAATCTTCTAAATAAGAAGATTATCTTCGAGTATCTTCCCGGAGGCTTCCTCGAAAATTATTACTTTAATATCTCAGCCGGCGGAATTCTAATTTTACAGCGATAAAAGTTGACTGAATTCCATCGCGACTTGGTATCTCTAGCTCCTAACAGACCCCGGTGGAATATAAGCCGAGATACGGAATAATTCATGGACCACGCCCGAACGGTAAGCAAAACAATTCATTCGCGAGACCCACGAGCTGGCCGGGCTCGAGTTCGGGTTCGAGTTCGAGCTAAAATTCTTGGCCGCCCGTGCCACCTGTCAACATTCCGCCCGCAAATCTACTATTTGCCCGGCCCCATAGTCCGTAATGGTTGTTTCCTTAAAGGCCGTCGCGACGCATTCCTTTGCCGTCGCCGAGGCGATGTAAATTAAGTTTTCTCCGAAAGCAACCAGGCCCCGACGATCTCTGGGTATTAAGCTTCTGAAAGAGCCAGTTGTGTTTAAGGGGTGGTGGGTCGGGGAAAGAGGAGCAAGATAACCTGCCTCTGTTCAGACACCGACCATTCTGGATTCCCTCGAATATTTTCCCCGTCGTCAATCCGCGCCAGGTGAATGCCAGCAGAAAGTGGAAGGTGCCGAATAAAAGGGGTTGACGATCTTTACTGAAAAGCCAAAGCCCAACTCACCCTCCCCACTCAAGCTCGACCTGCCCGCGAGATAAGCTTCTCCACCTTAATTCCTCTGGTTTGTCTAAGACTGGCATCCATGCTGCTCGGATTATTCGAATCTTTTTCCATTTCGCCGTGCCATCACCCTCCTGCCGCGCCGGTCTCCTTCGGATTCTCGCGCAGTCAATTGGGGCGAAATGGAACTTTTAGTCAACGGCTGGCCCCTTCATCCTCGGAAATGAATTATCTTCCTTCAATCGTCTGAAACCGTTCAGTAACGGGAATAAATTCTTTATGATTTTTGGGTTCTAAGGGTGTAACCGGATGAGGGGGTGAAATGTACCCCGAAGCTTATCTGATCTTTCTTCACAACGTTCGATAGGGCCTCCAAAGGAGACTCTCTGTGCTAAGTTTGAAGTCGGTACTTCAACCATAAGAGTAGTTACAGGGTGAAGAAAAATCAACTATACCCTATTTTTGTGTTCGGTTTGACAAGAAATTACGAGAAAATTCATGAGCATTTTACTCGATGACACAGACGAGTGTGAATTTTGTTCAGAATTTCAAATGACTAAATTGATTTTTAACAAATTCGAGAAACTCAGATGACCAATCTGTGAGGCCTTTCCACACACCACAGATCTGTACGATTGTGTCTGGGGTGTTGTAAAATTGTTGGAGAGTGTATTTTATCTGAAAATCGTTGTCAGAGTGATCGGGAAATTGATCCGAGTATCTGACGTGGTTCTTCGGGTAACGAGTTTCGTTGGGGCTACAGTTTGCACGTTCCATCGGCAAGTATATAAAGGCAGCGTTCGGTCAGACGTCAATGGTACTGTAAACGTGGGACGACGTAACTCAAACGGCCCCGGCGGTGTTGATTTAACGGTCCGGAACACACTGAAACTGTTCACAAATATTTTTCCATCCCCCTATGCATCGATCGGCGTTACACGAAATCAATTGCTATCAAAACGTCCTTCCGTTTGTGGAACGTCGTTCGGCCGTTGTACCCGGGGGGTAGGGCGTAGTCGACGCCGATCGGTAAAGGGAAGACCGATGTTCTGTATTTCCAAACATTTTCAAGATATCGGCCCTCCTGTGCCGGGCAAGCACGTTGTTCAAGCCGGAGGAACGAAAACGAACGTTTACAAAGGGCGGATGGCACGCTCGGAATGTAAACAGGATTCCGGTATTCGATCGAACATGTCTGCATTCGTTTCGAAAACGCGCAGCTGTTACACGCCCGCCCTCCGCGCTGCTCATTCGCCAATCTCGATACTGGATTTTCGATTGATGTAGCTCCGCGAATTTTGACGGAATACCGCGTTCTATTTAGCGCACGAAAATTACCGCACGATTGTGCATTCATTGCCGTCCTCCGTGCGATTTCGCAAATAATACAGGACGGGTTCACTTCACACGCAGCCCGCCTAAATGTTTCTTTTATCTGCGATAGGAACATTTATTATGTAATTTATTCGTGTACAAAAGAAATTAACCCTTAAACGACGATTCAATGTAATATTCGGAAAGAGAAATGTTTGTTATAAATCTGCATTTTCTTTTTTCGTAACGTATTAATGTTGTTTCATTCCGATTCAATGAAATTATATGAGAATTATGTTTATTAAATCTCGGCCCCGATATTCAATTTTATTTCATTTGCATGGTAATTAATTGATTTATCTCGTATTTACACATACTATCGCGGCCGAATGATATGCGAGAGTAAAACGCGTTCGAACGTTACGATTGCACGGGGTGTCCCAGAAATGTCGGAAAACCTTGAAAAGGGCGTGGTAATTATGTAGAAAAAGTCTGTGTACTCCGATTTTGATGAAATTTTAACAACTTTTTCCTTTTCCAATATAGGGGGGTCGCTTTAAGTTTTCGAGATATTTGCAAAAGACTATCGCTAATACTGTATTGAATTTTTCGTATTCCTGCATGCTCCACGGCAACGTAAATCTGTTTTAAAATTTCATCAAAATCGGAGTACGCAGGCCTTTTTTATATAATTACCGAGTGTTCCATACGTTCGTCGACGACTGTAAATTTAACCGTGTACCGCGATAATGGAAATATTCTGAAATTGATCGTCTGGAGTACGACTTCTCAGATACATGAAACGAAACTGAAACCAACCAGCATCCGTTCCCGGGTCACGTAATCCCCTGAAAGAGCGGGCGACGTATATTTTCGCAAAGCAACGCCGCCAACGGAATCTAGGTGAGAAAATACGCCTCGAGCCTCCAACGCTTTTTCTACCGATAGTCCTACCGGAGTTATGTACCCACGACTCCAACCTGTGAAAACGTCTCTGTATTCCCATCTCTTGATCTGCAAGTAATATCTGATGCCTGTTTGAATGAGAGAGGCCGGTAGCGGTGCCTTGACACAGTTCTCTACCTGCCACGCTGAGCTCACATCATTTTTGGACACGTCCTCGAAACCTGATCGATCTCTTTCTCTCTCTCGAAAGTGGAATCCACTTTGAACCCTTCGCGACCCTAGCTGACCTAACTACATTTGCTTCTGCAGAATCCTTCAGAACTTCAAACATTAATCATTTAACCCTCACCCGTCCGTCGTGTCAATTTGACACAGTTTTTCCGAGATAAGTTATGCTGTTCTGTTATTTGTTTATCCGAAACTTGTTCACTTTTATTTTCTTAATGAGAAACCCAAAACCGAAAAACCTTCGATGTAATTGTTCACTCATGAATTTCAATAAAAAGAACATCGAAAAATAACTTTTTTTTTATCACTCAATTTTGCACCGAAGGACAGATTCAGATCCTGAAATGAGGGATGAATGAGGGTTAAAAGATTCATCTTAACCATGAAAGTATTCTCCCCACTCTACCTCATCCGGTTCTGGCAGAGAGGGGGCAACTTTTTGTCACTTCTTTCCGAATCGTAACATCTTTATTGACTCCGTTATTTTATACTGATATTTATTGATGCTAATATTTAATTTATATCACAGCCAATTTTTTCTTGCTGTCATTATAATACAACCATTTCTCTATTTGTTTCATGCTCAAAATGGAATTCGGAAAATCAGGTAAGACTATTTGACTTTTTAAATATTAATAACAATTACAATTAATGCACGTCTACTTGAAATGAATACACGATTCACACAACCATGATCGGAAGGGTGCCGCGCGACCCCTAATGCCGAGTGTCCATGTCTCGTCACCCCACTTCGAATCACTTAGAAGGTAATACGTAACCCTCACAAGCACGTTACGTCACGGAATGATGATGGAAAGCTTTCCGCAGCGGGGATTTTCGGCGAGAAGAGCACCGCGCGCGTGTGTACGCTATGACGAAGGTGTTTGCGGAATAGTTTCCGTGCGAATAGAGCTGGCGCCCGCTAAGTCCTCGCTGATTTGACAGGACCATGACGTTCCCAAAGAAGACGAGGGTTCCCTTCGAATCACGTTCCGCCATCCGCGCTGCCGTTTTCCGGGAGACAGGTACCGGTTCGATTCGACTTTCGGGCCACGTAGCCCCAGGAAATTAAGACCAATCGGCGATGATGCGTGATTTACGGGGATGGGAGGGGGAGGGCGGTCAGTGTATCGTCGAACAGTGCACCCCAGGATTACCGAGACTGTATCGTGACCGTTCTTCGGCTTTCGTCCACCCGCTCACCACCTTCATTCTATCAGCGTACAGGCTCTTTGTCCACATTATCGGACGTGCCCTATAAATCTGTAGACCTGGACGTTTCTCTCTGTATACCTGGCCGAACGCTTTTTGAATCGGCTGCTAGAACGGTTTATGGTTTGAGGGATGTTCCTCCTTGCTGAACGCTGAGAGGTTTCACCGGTGATTGCCAGCGAATCGAGGAATCTTCCCGACGGGTTCAATCTAGACTCTAAGGTAATACACTTTCCCTCGGAAAGGTAGCACGTGCTGTCGGGAATTGTCTAGACATGTCTACTTGAACCTCCACTTGATCGTGTCGGGATAAGAACAACTGTGCTGCTGTACAATAAAAAGTTTTGTTAAGGCCCTCGTGTATTACAATAGAAACCTGATGAGAGGGTAATATAGCCAGATAAGATGGTCACGTCGAGGAGAAACGTGTTGAAGAAACTGAAGGGTAGTTACCATTTTAGTTACTACATTAGTTTTGGCCTATTTTCCCTATTCAGTCGTGTGCAAGAATTCTAGGAACAATCGAACAGATATAGAATTTCCAGATACACATGCTCGAATTAATTCAGATCTTTATAAATTATTAATAGAAACCTAATGAGAGGGTAATAGCCAGATAAGATGGTCACGTCGAGGAGAAACGTGTTGAAGAAACTGAAGGGTAGTTACCATTTTAGTTACTACATTAGTTCTGGCCTATTTTCCCTATTCAGTCGTGTGCAAGAATTCTGGGAACAATCGAACAGATATAGAATTTCCAGATACACATGCTCGAATTAATTCAGATCTTTATAATTTATTAATAGAAACCTGATGAGAGGGTAATAGCCAGATAAGATGGTCATGTCGAGGAGAAACGTGTTGAAGAAACTGAAGGGTAGTTACCATTTTAGTTACTACATTAGTTTTGGCCTATTTTCTCTATTCAGTCGTATGCAAGAATTCTAGGGAACAATCGAACAGATATAGAATTCCCAGATACACATGCTCGAATTAATTCAGATCTTTATAATTTATTAATAGAAACCTAATGCGAGGGTAATAGCCAGATAAGATGGTCACGTCGAGGAGAAACGTGTTGAAGAAACTGAAGGGTTGTTACCATTTTAGTTACTACATTAGTTTTGGCCTATTTTCTCTATTCAGTCGTATGCAAGAATTCTAGGAACAATCGAACAGATATAGAATTTCCAGATACACATGCTCGAATTAATTCAGATCTTTAAGTTGAAAATCTGTTGCTTGTGAAAAATGACTAACCGCAAACAAGTAGAAAACTGAAAACCGCCCTTCTCGGCATTGTAAGGAGTTGACACGGAATTGATACTCGAAACGACGTGATGTTCCGTCGATCGCTCGCAGAGGACTGTCGTTTTCATTTTGACAAAATCGTAACGCAAAACATTAATTTAACAAAACATTAACGCGACATGCAAATCAATAAAAATATATATAACATGTAAATCAATAAAAACATATATAACACTTAACATATATGCACACTCACATTCAGTCATATGACATGCATACTTATATCATTCTTACAGCATCCAGTAATTAATAATTTTGCAAAAACCCAACTGTTACGGCTATCTCCTTTCGTATAGAATACATGGGCACTGTCATTGCAAGTTTCAGCTCGTTCCCCGACGCTTTCGTCGCGAGAATCGAAAGCTCGATGCTCGCTCAACCGGAAGCTCGACGATCGAAACAATTTGTAACTCTTGGCCAGCTAATCGAAATTCTGCCGGGCGTGTTTCGTTCGATCCGCGAATCGTCCGTGCGCGAAAGAAATTTCCGACTCCCGTGGAAAATGTAAATATCTGTAGGATGCGTCGAAATTCTTCGGGAGCGTATATCGGGTCGGTATCTCGAGTGGCCAACGCGTCCATACTTATTTCTCCCGACCGGTATTTCTCCTCGACGATTCCGTAGCGATCGATCTGCCGCCGCTGCTCGCATTATTCGCCGTCCCGAAGCCTCCAGTGTGTAGACACCGGGTGCGCATACATACATCACCGCGATAACGTCGCGAATATTCGCGATTCCTTTTCTCTCGAAGAATGGGGATCGATCGACGGCTGTACGACGTGTCTCTGTGCATGGTCCTGTCGAGTCGCATCGAGATTCAACCACCATGAAGACAACGATCACTGTCCTCAAGCTGGAAATCATAGTTTTCCCTTGATAAAGATTGACTGTAAAGGAATAGTAGGTCGCGGAACGATTTATTTTAAATAACGGCACCAGCAGTTTAAGTTTATTTGTAAACGGCAATATTCAACGTCCAATTTATTCAAAAACCCAATTCGCAGGAACCCGTCACCACGGAAAACTAACTTAAGAAATAGAACGCAGAAGAAAATTAGAGAAGCTAGAATCCAGTGTAGCCTGGAAATTAGAAGGCCTGAGATGTACAGAGATCTTTTAAGAGAGGTTTAGCTCGAGAAAAGCTACAGTTTTAAGGAAAGAAAAGAGAAGAAAGAAAAAAAATGGCCGAAGAAGCGCAATGGCCTATTTAACCGCCCAAGCAAAACGGAATCAAGAAGTTGGATCAGAAAATGTTAAGCTTGTTAAATTGTGTGACAGCGCTACCATGGGCAGCTACATGTACCATGTTTGCTAGAAAAAGGGAATTGATTTGAATTACTTTTCTTCAAACTTTTGTTTGCTTGGGCCCCGAAATTTTTGACCGCTTAGGGCTCCCACTTGTCTTGATCCGCCACTGTTTAAAGGTCGTCTCAAGACCCTTAGTGTCGCATACCGTTGAACTCGTCTCGATGCCCGCTACAACCTCGCATTATCAAAAGTACACGTTACTCCGCAACAAAATGTCGATGACCTTGATAATCGGGGGTGGAAATGACTTGGAAGAAGAAAATCACAGCATGGCAACAAGTTTATCGTGCTAAATATTTTCTTCGTTCGAATAGTTTGGCGAGTCGCTGTGCATTGGAACGATCGCCGGCCATCGAAACAAGAGGAGAAGCATGTCAGCGTCCGCGGGAGGCGGTCGCCGTTTAAATCGCGGGGAAAACTGCGTCGTCGTGATGTACACCGGCAATTACACGGCGCGCGTATGTGTCCGCGATGATTATTGTCGGTTACAGAGTGGGCGGATAGCTAAATACACGAGGTAGCCGACCTCTACCTGGCGTCCGTGTACTTTCCTCGTTGAATACGCGCATTCACTGACGCCAGGGCAATTAGTCCTGGACCGTCCTCTTCGATCGGCGGCCGCGCAACACGCGTTCGCGTCATTCCTACCGGATAATCAAGCTGGGCCGGATTTACGGTCACGATACCGTGATGTGTTTGACGTCGGCCGGGCCCTGGTACTTATTGGTCGTGTCGCTGGTCCGATGGTGCGCGTGTCCACGGAATCGAGTACAGCCGCAGCGAAATGGGACACGCGTTTCCGCATGATGATCGAAGAAAATTTACAGTTCAGTAAATTAATTATATTATGCCAAATTGTGGTATCGGGAATATTCGGACACACCGTGTATAGGTGTAAGATTTTAGGTAGACTCTAAGGGTACACTTTAGGACACTCGCGCAGCGAAGGAAAACGCCATAAAAAGGAAAAGCGACGTTGACAAGCGTTGGGTTACGAGCGCCGATGGGCCTTTGGCTCGTCGAAGAGGCAAGCGTGGGGAAAACCGAGTTCATGATAGGCGAGGAATGCGTTGGAGGAGTCAATCGTTGTTTGAAAGTTGTAAGAAGTTGAGTGTGAAGTCGTGTAGTTTACTAATCACTTTAACAGTTACCTTTTAATCGCGCAACTATTATACACTCAACTTTATTTCTATTCTTCTCCTTGAATAAGTAAATAATAAATTACAGGTGATACCACAAAATTTTAACCTTATAACTCAATCGGGAGGGTAGTTGTGGGTAAATGAAAAAACTTAGTTATTGGTCTACTTCCCAATTTAGACGAGCGTGAAAATTCAGAAAATAATCAGACAGATGCCAAATACTCGGGTGCGTGTGCTGGCATCAATTCGGATTTTTCAGTTGAAAATCTTAGCTGTTTATTTGAACTGTTTGTCCAATGACAACAGCACTGAAGTCAAAAGGGACGAATCAGCTGTCCAGATCGAGAAAGCGATCGATCTGTCGCTTGTTTGAAAGGGTCAGCAGGGACTCACGGACCCGACGCCATTAGCGTTGCCGCTTGCTAGCTTTCGACTTCAATTAACCGAGAGCTGGCGATAATCATCCGGCGAGCGACGACACATGCAGGACGCGCGTGCTACGCCCGGTGCGCGTCACCCACTCGTTTTCACGATTATGGCGGCCACGGGGGTGACGGCAGAAGTGCCGGGCGCATAGTGCTCCCTGTAATGGCATGTTGCATTAATCATGCAACACCGTAAAGCGTTCTCCATTTAAAATTCCGCCTCCTACGCAGCGCCTGGCCGCGAGCCGGGGGGAAAATTCGCGCGAGTGACAGACGTTTCAGGGTTCCGAGTGGTTTAATTTGTTCCGACCGGGTGTAATTAGTGCGAGGAGGCTGCGATTGACGTTCGAGCGAGGTGGCCAGCTGTTTCGAACTTTGTTCGGGTCCACCCGTCTCGCATCCACGACAGCTTCCGACAAAAAAAGGAACGCTCAAAACGTTTACCGAACGCATTCTCTAATCATGTCCGACCGCTCGTAATCTAATTCTCTCGAAAATCGTAATTGGATTCAGTCTAACGACTCACGGGTGACCCTCAACTGTGGATTCCTCGTCACACGTGAAAAAGGAATGACGACTCTTATAAAATTGCACGTTCCAACGATTAGTTTACCAGGCAATGTATGAGAATAATTATTTGAGAAACCGTGAAAGCCACGATTTTTTATTTTTTTAAGAGTACGGTACTTTTATAAAAAATAAGGGAGCTCACGTTTCTGGGTCGAAGGTCTCCGGGATCTGGGGCGAGGGTCCTCGCGTTAAGTAGATAAGGTCTTCGTTAGTCGGACATACAAAGTTCATCAGCGAGATCTTACGTCCCTTTTCTTAATTTTTTTTCTCGTCCGCTGAAAGACGGCGAGTCCCTTCTTCTGGGCCATGGTAATTACTCTACATCTTCGAGGTAGACGGTCCGAGAGATCTCTTTGAGAAAATAATTCGTTGAAAGAGTCTGCCATCGGCGGTCTTTCATCTTCTGGGGTCAGTCAAAAGGGCCTGAGTTCCGGACGACGTTGTCCGGACACAGTTGAATCAATATCGTTAAAAGGTCGAGGGAAGGGATGGAATTAAGGGAGGACTGCGTAAGCCTCCAACGCCACCGATTTATCGGCGCAGATTAGCCACATCGATCGCGAATACAACGTTTAATTCCCTCAGAAGCCGATGTTATTGTTAGGCGAAGCTACCGAGCCCGCAAAGAAATTCCGCGATAATTCAATCCGATTATTTTAATTCGTCCGGCTGTTATCTCCCCGTGTTCGGGGAAAGAAGGCGAGCGAAGAGGGGCGTAGAGACGCCGCGTGAATTCCATTAACGAGTTAATCCCCGAAGCAGCTGTAAAATATTCAGTGACGACGACGCCCGGGCGCGATATTAAAACGCACGGACGCGCAAACGTTACAACGCTTGTTCTCCCCCGCGGCAATTTGCATCGTTGCGCGTGATTTCCATTAAGGAAACGTTCAGTGGGATCGGAGCCGAGAAATAAAAGAGCGGGAAGATTCAATCTGCGAGATATTTAATCGCGGCCATAACCGCCCACCGCGCCGCGGCTGTTCAACGAGTCCAAGTTTCATTGCGACTAAGTCGATTAGAATCGCGACGATCGTAACTAGTCTCTCTTCAGATTTTTCATTCGTCCTGGTGCACTGTGGTCTGAATCAGAAAAAAATCAGAAAAAAAATTTCATCAGTCTATCTCATTTTTATCGAAAGTTCTTTGATTTTAACACAGAATTCTTCCGTTTGCCCCATAGTGTGTCGTCTCGTTACACGGTTAAGAATACAGGAAGATACGCGTAAAACAGGACACCTTAGGCCACCTTCAGTTTTTTCTAACCCTCATACGCTTTTCAAAAATAGCTACATGAATGAGACTAGGAAAACAAATCACCCATTTTTAATTTACACGTTAAATCAACACATTATATTTCATTTATAGCTTTACATTTTAATGAAATACATCTCAGGGCGTAGACATAAAAAGATGAATAATTTTACAGTATATGTAAATATTAAATGGGTGAATTTTCACCCTAAGCAACAAACCAAGCAAGTTCGAATGGCCTGTTTGAGGTACCTCACCCTATATGTATAGTTTTCGAATGAAATTATTGTAAATTTCCGTATTCTCGACATCCAGCTAAGAGATTACGAAACGTTCGTTGACAAGCAGAGGATTTATCTGTCAATGCACTCCACCGTAGCCGTACATGCTCGCTCGCAGTTCTTTTACAATGAAACTGACCCGGATAAAACTCGCGACCGCTCGCAACGCTTGTTCCCACCACAAAAGGCGCCACTGTCTTTCTGACGGTTCCAAAACCGCTGTATATCTCTGCGCGACCCGTGTATTCTCCGCTCTGAAAGGCCGCTCGTTCAACTCTTCCCCTGCACGGGAAGATGAACCGACGATAAATTCGAAGCGGATCTCTGCGATTTTCCACGAATTTTCTTGTCGTTAGAACACTCAAGAACAAATAAACCATAAAAAAAATTTTCTGAAAAAAGCTCGGGGATAACTTTCGAGGAAGTAGGATATTTTTTGGACACCCTGTACACGCGTTTATCTTCTGATATAATTGCTGAAAATCCACAATTCAGTGATCAATAACAATTTGATTGGATTTTATTCAATATTAATCGTATATTTTTCGCCTGCTATCTCGAACAAACGAAAGAATCGTTGACCGACATTTTCCACGTGTTCGTGTACGGTTTCCGGATTAATTGTCCCGCGAAATTAGGGGATAAAGGGCGTTCAATGCGATTGGCGGAATTAACGCAATTTCGGGATCAAGGTGTGGAAGCTTCACCATTCGTTATGGTCGCGCGGAGAACGGTTTTGACTAATTTTCACATCTGTGTAATTCAGTTCTGTTTCGAACTTAACGGGGACCTCTGTCGGCGAGAGACAATAGGATTTATCGGTGAATGTTCGCTCATGGAAAAGAGTTATCGTTGTTTCGGAATCCGAGTCCTTTTCAACAGGACGGTCGTTTCAAGTTGGAGACAGTAATTTTCTGCGTTCACGGGTGACCAATTAATTAGACCCGTTCTTCTTCCCTTATTATCCTATCGCTGTATCAGTCGTTTCGAAAATGGTTTGCTGTTCTCTCGGATCACCGGCTATGATATGAATATTCCACTGTAATTACCTTGTTGCCGTCCAGGCACGGTTTAATGAAGATTCTTGTAGGTTCGTTAGCCGATACCGTACTCATAATGTAGCAGACCATATTTCACTTAGTTACATGTAATATTACTTTGTTGATTCGTTCGTTCGATGAAATATTATTTCAATTCGTTACGCGAACAAATGCTTCTCCGTTTATTATTACGGAGCAATTTTGTTCCTCGCGTGTACAGGCTACCCAACGTTCTCTATTGTGAACCATCATAATGCGAGCGATTCTTTAAACAAACGGGAAAATGGATTAAGGCACGTTTTCCAACTTTCTCAATTTACAGAATGTCGAGCTTCTAGTTTGAAAACGTAACACGATATCGACTTAGACCTGGAAGTAACTTCGAAGAAAACAATTGTATAAAATTCCGCCCACTTGGTAAATGATTCGGCACAATTCGTTGCGTGAAAGTTCGCCGGATCGTGAAGACCGTTTGAATATAAAACATTTTCCGCTTCATTTACGCCATTACACGCAATAGTAACAGACGTGCTTGTTAACACGCTGAATGCAATGTAAGCTACATTTAACTGACGCAAACACAGGCCGAGTTTAAATATAACTCACGCGGCGTTCAACCCGTTGACAAGCATGTCTCCGACAATTTACGGAATAATTCCAGAATATTTTCCCGGCCGAACGGTGGGAGAAACCGGGGGTAATTATTTATTTTTAGGAGCTTCCTCACCGATTTTGATAACCTTCAAATATGTTGTCAAACTCATTATTCTGAACAACTTTTCCCTATACATGTTACCGCCGCTCGGTTTTAGTTATCGAGATATTCACAAAAGACTATTGCTAGTACCATATTGAATTTTCTATCTTGGATTTTCGTATATCAGCATAGGCGATTGCTTAACGGCGTTTCCAACCAAACACAAAATGAATAACACAGGTATACAATATACAACATATACATAAAAGGATTTTCGTAAGCGCCTCTCCACCCCCTCTACGATCTAACCACAACTCATTCTGATCGCAGAATTTTTGCATTGCAGCTGTAATCAGGAATTTGAACTACTAAGGGAAAAATCATACGAATAGAATGGAGTTGTGGTTAGGTAAGGTTAGGTTAGGTTTGATTTGAAATTGTGGCAAAAATTATGCGATCAAAATGAGTTGGGCCGTTAGGCCGGCCAGACCACGCATAGGAAAATCTAAGAGTAGATTTCAAAATTGAAAGCCCACCCTATATTTGTATGACCAGAATGTGACCCTGTTTTCTCTCTCATCTCTACAGCGTGTTCAGAAGCAAAATGTAAACAAACGCCGCGCCGTGACAAGCTTACGTTGTCACAGAGCGTGCAGAAATACGAACAATTCAATAGAGTATTAGTAATAGTTTTTTACGAATATCTCGAAAACTAAAATCGATCGACAGTGACATGTATAGGGAAAAGTTGTTCAGAATGATAACCTTGACAACATATTATAAGTTCATTAAAATCGGTGAGGAAGTCCCTAAAGTAAATAATTACCAAACTGGAACAGTTTTAGCGCGGTGAACGAAGAGAGAGAGAGAGAGAAAGAAGTGCAAACTTGATTGAAGAGTCGACGTTCTCCGTGGAGATTCATTTCGAAAGATATTTTTATGGAGCGCGGGAATGAGGGATCTATCCCGCCTCAGTTTCGATGGGGACGCGTAAAACGGCGTCAAACGAGGATAAGAGATCGTTCGATCAACTCCAGGTCGTCCGTTTATGGACGCCGGATGTGTCTTCGATGACGCCGTAAACGGCAAGATGACTTTCGAAACGGGCAATCACGCGATCCCGCCACAAAGGCCTAGTCGATCGTTTGGCCCCGCGTGCGCGCCAACGTTCATTCACCGATAGTTCCCGGACCATCGTCGGGGCCCGGTAATTCCGCGAGGCCGCGTTTATGTAACGTGGATCGAGAGCTCGATCAGCCGCGACGATCTCGAGGAAATTCCGCGGAGGTACGGCGCAAAGGGCCGCATTATCAGGCAAACGTGTTGAGCTTCAACTTTCACCTCCGTGATCCGCCGTGCCTCCGCGTTCCACAGGGAGTTTCACCCTAACTATGGCAATCACCCTTGCACGCCGCGACCCTAAAGGAAATCGGACTTTCTCACCGATAGAACTTACAAAGGAGACCGACGTAATGGCTCCGCCTATTATTTTTATTCTCAACCATTCTACTCCTCGATTTCCCCCTCTCCCTGACAAATTGAAAGGAGAGCGTTCCGACCAGGGATCGGAAGAATTAAAATCGAAATACTTTGTTCTGAAATAAATTCCTTGGAGATCTGCCACTGAATTTTTATAAAAATAAATGTTGCCGTGAGATTTGAACAAATTTAAAAATTTTCTAATTTCGACACAATTAGAATCTGTAACAGCTTTCGAATTATCAGTTTCCGGAACACCCGATATGCAGGTAGCGAGTGAGTTCATCGATATTTGATAATTTCTGATTAACCTTTCGCCGGTAGTCATTTAATTTTCCAGCGGGATTCAATTCGAAAGGTGGCTCCATTAGTGTTTCAGCTGTGCTCTGTTCGCCGGTGCTGGTCTCTTAATATACCGTGTTTTTCGAGGCCGTTATCGGGTGCGGAATTCGCACGTAGCCAGAAGTTTAATAAGCCGGGGTCACCGGGAACATCGTCGGTAAATCATGCTCGCCTTCTCCGTTGCCTATTGGAAACCGGAAGTTAAATAAGACGGCACAAATGGTCCGGGGCAATAAATCGTGAGATAGCGGTCGAAACCTACTGGGAACGCTCGTGGACCTCCGCTTCCGGTTGCATTGTTACACTTTACAATACGCCTTCCGGCGCACTCGGCCGCTGCACGATTTTTCCTACGTGTCGTTCAGGACGTTTCCCTCGTTTCCAGGTTCCGTCGAACTTGTTTCGCGAAACCACTCCGACGACGACCGATCGTCCACCCCTCTACCATTCTTCGACTTATCCCTCTTTTTCATCCCGGATAATCTTAATAATTTGAGAACCTTCAGAACCGGGATTGACCGACGTCAAATCTGATCACGGATTTTGCAAAGACCTCCCATGCGCATAAGTTGTTCCCGAGGAATTGGATTAAGGAGGAGTGTCCTTCTTTCGCTGAGAAATTGATTTGATTAAAAACGGAGACTTCTATCCACTGGACATTCTGCATGCTATTAAAGAACTTATAAAATATAGAATTATACATTTTTGTATTACAGAGAGCTACCTTTAAGTGACCTGAAATAATCTTCATAATATTCTATTCTATTCTTGAAACGCTCTATCACAGTGTAAATAGATCACCTTCACGATTATTTTCTCCGGAAACCCTCTTTTTGTATCTGTACAAATGACACAGAGACACCGTATATACACGCTCATTGATTTTCGTTATTAATGGAAACAGAAATACGACATTAACATATTAATCTTGCTTAATACAAGTGTTTCAACATTTCAACAACCGTGCATTCCTGAAGCGTTGTAATCTCGGTACAGAATACACGTCGAACATAACGATATAAACGCGGATCCTTTTATTCAATTACAGATAATTCTTAGTAATTATTAATTGCTATTCGAGTTAGTTACGGTGATCACGATTTCACTCATATGTAGTATTACTGGTCGAGAACGAACCAGAATTGCAGACATGAAACAGTCAAATGAAATATTACAACAAATTGCGGACCAATTGGTCCACAGAATTAATAACTAATTATCTTTAAAAAAAATGCACTAAAAAATGTTTGCCGTTTCACCGCGTTTCCATATCTCCGTCTCGATCGTTACAACAGTTTTTAATTAATTATAAAATCTCCCTTTCTGCTTCAAACTTGCCCTCCGTTTTTTTATCTTTATTAAACTATAGTCGTCCCATGTAAAATGGTACTGAAATATATTGTAATTATTGCGTTAAATTTTCTGCCAAGCCGTAAAAGCGTGCACGCTTTATCGCACATTATTCGTAAAATTTTAAGGCCGGCATTTTAAAGGTTTCCTCCGTACTATCTACCACATCGCTGGTTACGGTCCAATGTATTTTCTCCGTTCTATTGTTTTAGCTGCATAGTAGACGCATAATTGATACTTAAAATTCACGTGCTCATCTTTTACGACACTGCTTTAACCACACGATTAAAAATTGTGAAATAAAATCTATAAAATTGATTTCGCAGTGATCGAGATCAACGATATCGGATCCTCTCTTCGCGAACGATTTCGGGAGAGCACTCGGTGCAAATATGCCGGTGGGTCTTCGAGAGATCCATTCCGAGAGCGTCTTAGCCGAATCCGCGAAACATCGTCGGCGTCGGTGCAAAGCCGATATACCTTTTCCCCGCGAAACCACGAGTCTCCTAGGAGGAGAAACACTAAATCCTCCGGCATATTTCGCGTGGAGGAAAACGGCTCCGTGGTTCGCCGTTCTATACATCATTCGGCCGTAATAGAAAAGTTCCCGGTGGCACGGAGACGGACTTTCCACCGTTCGTGGACGCGGTGTCTCGGCAGGTTATTAGTCTTCCCTTCGAGATCATCGTCCCAGTCTAACCGAGGGCCGGCTCTCTTCCTCGTGTGTCTCATGGCGGTTTCCCAGCCCTCCTTTTTTCTCTCCTCTATTCCCGGCTCATTCGGACGGTTTCCTCTTGCGCCTCCCCGAGGTCTCCAACCACTTAAGTGGCAGTCATCCTTAAGGCGACGACCTCTAAAAGTAAAACGAGGCGAACGCTCCGGCGAGTTGAAGCTCTCTCTTCTCAGGGTGCTGTCGTCTCGTACTCCATCCCCGTGGCCTCGTGTGTGACTAGCTGAACGAGCAGGAGTTGGACTGAAAGGAAGGTGTAGAGGGTCGGGCAGGGCCAAGTTGTGCCACTTTAATTAATTCTCCGGGCGAACCGTTGCCGTTCTACCGCGTACGAGTTATTCCCTGCGATCTTTTCATCGGTACAAGACCGAGATGACCAATTATTATTCGGATCGGGTCGGGATCCCGAAAGTTTATAAACTTCGGGTACCCGAAATGGCAGTCGGGTTGGGTCGAGTCGGGGTCCCGAAAGTTTGCAATATTCGGGTACCCGAAGTTAAAGTTGTATTTATATATGTAAGTATAATTCTGTTTTATGATTTTTCAGTTCAATCTTTTATTCCCACTGGCAGGTTCAGAATGATTTTTGTATTTCCCGTGTAATCGGTTCTCGAACTTTGTGACGAAAAGAAATAATTTTGAATACATTATGTGAAATAACAGTATTTTATTTTAAATTCGCGTATAGGAAGCATAATTACTCTAGTTTTTCCTATACAAGTTTTGTTCTCGTGATTGTGACAATATTTTCAGCGTGAGAAAGCAATGTTCGCTGGATACTTGAGTGACAGGAATGCCAAGGTATTGTTTACACGCTCCTGGAAATTACGATCGAATTTTTAATGAGTCATTTCCAGCACTGACCCCGTGGATGTTCCGAGGGCATATGAAATCGCTATTCAAAGATCAGATTTCAGAGAAATTGTAATTCTACCAGAGAGAGAGAGAGAGAGAGAGAGAGAGAGTGAGACTCATTAAGGGGTATAAATTATACTTAAATCCATGGGAACGTTGTATCTCGAGTCTACACAGTACAGGAATGTTAGCAAACACGCGCAGAGACGTACATTGATATCCACGCAGATCCACCACTTCCTGAATGTACTTCGCTCTCTAATTCACAGAGGGATTTAATAAATTTGATGCGGAGGGAATCCTCTTCCCCAGCTACTTAGCGTGGACAGAGTACTGCGGAAAATTTATAACAAAAATATTTAAAATACTGATTCGCCCTGTCGTCGCACTGCGATTTAAATAAGCTAGCATTTTAAATGGGAAGCGAAATTCTAGTGGATTAATTGTTTTCATTTCGACCAAGTACGAAATAATATGTATTAACTTTCCGTGTATTTAAAATATTTGTTCGCGATGAAAATGGATGAATTTTTTATTCCGATTAGACGCCGTGAAAATTAAATTTGCGTTAATATCGGCAGGCTCGTTATAATATTAATGAAACTTAGGTACCTTGATACAGCTATGCCGGAGAATGGGATTCAGCGGAAATCCCTCCTGCGAATATTTCCTAAATTGATCAGGGACTTCCACTTGATCCCCCCGCTCAAACTTTATAACGATAATTCTCGTAGCTGCCGTCATTAATATTATAGGGATGCTGTAAATCTTCGAACAAGCGAAACTTTTGTTTCACTTTTCCGTAATTAAATTCGGCGAGAAACTTACACTTGGAGGAACTGTTTACAATCCGATTATGTGAAAGACTGATTGAACTTAAAAAAAGGAGGTTTCAAGATTCAGTTGAAACATTCGATAGCATCTATTATCTACTTCGTCACAGCTAAACCACATTGTCGGCTCGATTTGTGTCACCGAGAAAAAGAAAAAATAAGATTAGCCATCTCACCTTGATCTCCCCACACTTCAGCATCCTCAAATCTAATTCGACAGTAGAAGAACTAGTCTGTGTCAGCGATAAACGAGAAAATTGGCAATCAAAGCGTAAAAGAGGTGTCGAGGCTCGGTGAATGTGATCAGGGACGGTGATAATGGCCAAGAACGAGCAGTTGATCTTCGTCCTCCAGGACTAGCCATGTCTTGGGCGCTTTCGTCTGGCCAGTTAACAGCTTATAATCACACGAGAGCCGAGAATTATGATCCTTCGGGTGCGTCTTCCGGTGATGCTGCACCCGATCAATGTATTTTCAGCGTGACTCGTACTTTTAATAAAACTTATACCATCGTATTCGCCTCGTTTTTCCGATTAAAATGACACCAAACACGATACAGTTACGGCATTAATCACTTTTTTAAGATCAGAAGGAAAAAATGCATTTACGCACTACATCCACCCTTTCCTATTCCTTAGCCCTTCGCTACATAGTGTATCATATGTGATGCAGTTAACAACAAATGGATTATTATGTTTACTTTTCTGAAAATGTTGTTTTGATTTTTTAAAATATTTTTCCCTTAAATAAAACACAAAAACTGACCTACTTTCAATATTTTAATCCCAATTTAAAAAATCATGTAGTGAAGGGTTAAAAGGTGGTTGAGGGGTAGAGTGTGGGACTCACCCTGTCCGTGATAAAACGAGACTAGGAGGGCAAACTCACTAAAACCCCATTGCCCAGGAGCCAAAAAGGGGACTCTTCTTCTCCCTCTCTCTAGCCGAAGATTATGGAGTTTGCTGGCCCGCTTTTCGCATACTACGCAAACTCCCATTCTTTGGCTCCTTCTTCCGCACCTATTCCTGGCTATTTAGAACGACCACAATCACCTGTGCAACATGCGATAATATGAATCTAGCACCTCTACCGTAAATGTGAATTCTTGTGGTCATTATGATCGTAGTTATATCCTGTTTGGTGTCATTCTACACAATGTAAGGGATTCGAGTAACCGTGGCCTATGAGGGTCGCAGGATATGATTATGGTTACGGTGCAGACGTCACTCCAGGCTATTTTTGAGATTTTCCAGAACTTTCTAGTAATTTATTAGAAACTTCGTATTTTAGCTAAAGGTCTCAATAGCCGTTGACATGCCGTAAAACATTTGCTGACCAAATGCGAAACATTAAGAGCCTTTGGTAGGCAACGAGAGTTCAAAGCGAGGGTACCTCCAGAAAACTGGCCAGTTACCCTCATCTTGTCGCCTCTCTGAGGGCGTGCGTTAATTTTTAGTAGACACGATTGGTTTGCTGATATAACCGCCTACGATGCGGAAACATTTCTAAGGAGACAGCAAAGAAACAACGGGGTTGTTGCAGCGCGCACGAAAGTTACTGTAAAATAAATGTTTCCTTTAAAACCCGACACCTTGATATTTTTTTCGGACATCCTTACAACGAGAAAATGAGACGAATACGGTTGTAAAAGTTTCATCAATTTCTTAGCACCTCTTCTATAACTGTCACTCGATATTATCGCAGTTACGAAGAGAGAGAGAGAGAGGGAGTTAAAAGTGATGATCGGAAGTGATAATGGCTAGCCGACTCGGCGAGCGTCGATCGCGTTCATCTGACCAGTTAAGTGGCGAGCTCGTCAGGTGGGTATCCTAGTGGCAGTTAGGGGTAACGTATCCCGGGTAATCGTAGACGTTGAAAAGGGATATTAACCGGTGCTGGGTAACGCTGTAGACGAAGCATCGCGCCGCTCCGTCCGGTCGGATAGCATCCCCGCGTGACGTAAGGTGTAACCGTATAACACGTAACTGTAACCAGCAGTTATCTCCGGGCAGTCAGGATAATTGGAAACGGGACACCGGTCGGTACGGAGCGGTGTATAGTGATGGTGAGAGCATGCGACCGGAGCGGTTCGGGTCGAGCGGAGTTACCCGGAACGGAAACTGTTCCGCGATTTGTAGCGGGGTCACGCGTGCGATTCTATCCCTCGTCGTCGCCGGTCGGTTAGCCGGCGGAATTAATCATCGGGATGGATTAAATCGCGGCCGACAGTGCTCTTGATGAAATTTTACCCGTCCGCTCGGAGACACGCCGGGACACGCGGAACCGTTCGATTGATATTAGGACAATCGGACTAGACTGACCAGCGTAAAGTTGACGACCTGTTTGCGGCTTCGTCCCGGATTACCCAGGATTTTCGAGGCTTATTTCGACTCTGCTGTGAATGATCCCTGGCCTCCGATGATCGAACAAGGCTCTATACCGATCCTCCACACAATGCCCGCGTCTTCGTCATTGTTTCCGAACACGAATCATCTTCCCGGAAGGCCTAATTGCCTATATCTCGTCGGATATTCGGCCGCGGGAACGATTGTTTCGTACCACCGAGGAATCGTAACGCCGAGGCTACCGGAGTTAATGAAGCTGAACCCAGTCGATTTTGCGAACGACCGACCACGGTTCGGCACTAAGTATCTATTATTAGCGACCCATTTTAGACACCGTTAATCCTCGCCCTCTCGATACTGGGTCACTTTTGATCCTTCAAAATACGCCGTTAAGTGTCTCTTTATGAAATATCGAAATTTACTCGACACATTTTTCACCTACCTCTGCACTGTGCATTTTGGTGGACCGCGCGGATCTCCGAGCTTTAATGTACTCGGGAACTCGAAAAATGTGAAAGGGAGCTTGTCACGACGACAATTGCAACAATACACGTTGAATTTCTATTAAATTCTACGATGGTAAAATAGAAGATTTTTTAGCTCTGTCTGAGATGTTGAATGACCTTGAATTCCTAATTTCTAATGAAAGTTGACCCGATGGAAGCTTAAAGATCTTCTTTCGCACAATAATCCCGAAGAAAATAATTAAATTCGTTGTTTTTGAGGAAATCAATAAAAAATCCGTAGCCAGAAATTATGGATGCGTTGATGCGCCAGCGAGTACGGTTTACGAGTGTTGATTCGATCAGGTAAAACTAATAGCCTGACCACTGGGGAGCCAATAGAAAAGCTAACGAGCTATCGGTATTCACGACGGTGGCGGCGACGACGACGGGGAGAAACAGGAATTTGCGTGGCAAAGACCAGGATCGATATTCCTATCGCGAGAAACAGCGGTTCCCGGATCGCAAAGACTGTTCGATCGAAATTAACGCTTGGGTATGGAGAGGCCTGTAAATGGCCGATGGGAGGCGTGTTTTTGCGACGTGTGAACCGGGATTCCTGCGGGCGCAAATAGGTCGGGCCTGGTGTTCACAGCCGCAACGTACCCGGAAAAGCCCGCTCCGGCGGGGAAGAAGATTAAGGGAGTGGCTTACAAACTTCACTTAACCATAACTGCTAACCGTATCTACTAATTAACATGCGCCAAGTTTCGCGTAACACAAATAAGCGGCGACAGAGAGTTGGGTAACGAAGGCTTTCCACCCTGTCAGACCCGCCTCGAGCTACCAGCCCCAGACTCTGCCGCGCGGAGGGTTGACGGGGCTGGCTTTTGCGATCCCTCCTTTTCCACTTTCTCCACCCCTTGCTTTGAGCTGCCGTATTAGTCCAGTTATTAGCATGATTCCATTTTCCTTGGAATTACACTTTGAAGCGGGAGGGCTTGCAAAAAGAGCCAGGCCGCCTAGTAAAAACCTCGAGGCCACTTGGCATGGACACGAGACGGGGGGTTGGAAGTAATGGGGGTTGCACGAGGAGAGACACGAAGGGAGGAAAAGGGGTGTCGTTCGCATGCGAATAGGAGGGGTGGGTGGCGTGACTTAGCGAATTTTCCGCGTCCCCCCCCCCCCCCCTTTCGCGAATGATTCCGCCGCGTGCTTTTTTTTCCTTCCACCGATGCAAACGTGTTGCCGTGCTAAACGCCCCATTTGAATATTTGAACTCACTGAATTGCTCGAAGGGAAACGAATTACTGTTCTGCTCTATTGCGCGTTTTCCTCTGATGGAGAAATTAAGCCCGGAGCTCGTTAAACCCTCGACAAGCGAGCCCGGTGACGCGCGGGAACGCTTCTCTTACCCGGTGAATAATTGCGCTCGCATTCCAAAGGGCAAATCGAATCTAAGGTCGCGTTTCCAATTCATTTTCAAAAAGCGCCGGTCGAAAATGATAATCTCACGTTGAACACTAACGACGCGAATACTACTGTAGTGCACGGCTAAATGTCACTTGAATTCGCTCGGTTGAACGTCCACTTCGTGCCTCGAGCTGCGATTTATCCCAGCAGATATACAGGGTGTTTCAAAAATCCTTCAACACCCGGAAATTGAAGTTTCTTGAGTTCATTTGAAGAAACATTTTCCTTTGCAAAAATAGCATCCGTGGCTTTGTTAAGGAGTTATTAATGAAAAACACAGAACAATCAGAGCGCGACCTGGACGCTTGTTGGAACAGTCGGCCCGGCGCGCCAACTGTCAATTGACCGACTGTGCCAACACATCTAGGTCGTGCTCTGAGGTCCGTATTTTTCGTTAATAACTCCTTAACAAAGCCGCGGATACCATTTTTGCAAAGGAAAATGTTGTCAAGAACCTCCAATTTCCAATTTGAGACACCCTGCATATTTTCGATTCGGCAAAAAATTACGAAAAAAATTCATTAACATTCCACCGGATAACAGACACTGAGCTGCGCGTTTCGTTCAAATTCTAGATTTTTACACAATTTCAGTAGTTGGAAAAATTCGAATAAATTAATTTTTTTTTCATAGAAGTTTCAGAAACGTCAGTTTCAAACAAATTCAACAGTGAAATAATGTCGAGAGCACTGTCCGTATTTTTTCCACATTTTTCGACGAACTGCATCGCAGTTGACGAAATAAAGAAATTAGAAACATTGTAGATAATAAACAATTGAGTACGAGATCGTAGAATTTCGACTGGAGAGCCTCCCTTGGCGTCGAGACGAGGCCATTGATCGCGCGCTCGCTGTCAGTCGAGCGTACACGCAAGCCCGCGTACCGATGGAGGATCGCGGCACGGCGGGGTGAGATAACATTTCGCAAATGTTTGCGCTGAATTTTCCCATCGTAATTCCGGCGCTTCAATATTTTGTCTCCTCGGTGGCCACCCTCGTGCAAGCGAGCCCCCGGAGGAACGTACGCCGCGTGTTTCTCTTGACTCGGTCTTCGACGTGACCCTTTATGTGGACGGATACGCGCAGGAACAACATCGTATAGTGGCTCGATGGTGTCGTTTGGCCAGCCCTCTGAGGTACTCGCAGCCCTTCCTCTAGATTCCGTCAGCTTCGACGGGAGTTGGATCAGAATTCTGCTTCTCTGTCGAGAAACGCAGCTGGAAAGCCAAGAGTTTCCAGCGTCGCGAGGGTGTACTTTTATTTTTCTTCCGTACTGTCTAAGTAGACGTATTGTCACATACGCGTGCACAAAGTCGCGGGTATACAGGATAATGATAATAGACTTAAAAAATAATAATAAACATAAATACAGGATAAATAATAAAATTTAAAATTTTTTAAAAAATAAAACACGCCGTTTCTGTGACGAGCATCTTAGATCAAGATGAAGCGAGGCTCTCGAACCCATCTCGATAGGAACGAGTGTTCGAGTTTTTCAGTACACAAATGAAGGCAAAGGCTCGCCTTTGATCCTCCTCTTTCTATTGACCTCGAGACGGTTGGTGCTGCTTAATCCTATGGTCTCGGGCTGGCGAATACTAAAAGCAAAGGGGTGGTTGATTGCAGGCTTGATCTTGATAGATCTTGATAGAGTGATCCGTGTCAGCGAAAATATGGACTTTCACGAGCATCGATTCACGATCGAGGGCAAGACACATTCTCTTAACCTCCTTGAATAATCATAATCCCTGGAGTAAAATAGTTCACGAAACTTCAAAGTCGTTTTCTAAGAGGTTGACTCGAGACCTTTCGTTCTCTTTGAGACTTTTGTTCCTCGCGATGAGTACTGTACAATGCAATGTAAAGAAAAATTTGGAACATCTTGTGCATGATACAACCGAGGAATGATCCGTAACACGCTCGTGTCGTTTTAGCAGTCTCGCGAATATCGGCGGACGGAGGCGCGCGGTTTAAAGCGCGCCGCAATTTCCGAACGATTTTATTCGCAGCGAAATCGAGGGTCGACCAGGAATTCTCTTCGTCGAAGTTCGATACCGCGTTGAAGGGCTTACACAAAGTTTTCCGGGAGACTTTTTCCGGGAACGCTTTGGAACTTCGATACTCTGTTTGCTTATTCGCGATGGCGCGCGCGCGGCATGGTAAAAATGCTGGAACGCGCAAAAAAGTTTTATTACCCGGAGAATATGTTCGGTGAATGTCAAGTTACAATATCATCGCGCATATCTCCACCACTGCGAACCGGCTACGCGATTTTTCGCGTGTATGCGAGTTACCGGAAACCGCGGTACGAAAAAAAAGAAGGCAACGTTGCGTCCGAAACTGAAGAAAAATCGCGAATTGAATCTTTTCTTACAGCTCTATTATTTCGCGCAGTTCCCTTGGCCTTTCATTTCCTCGATTTTTCTATTTCTTATTTTTCCTCTGACCTCCCATCTCTTTCTTCGTGCTTAATTAAAACAGTTTGACTATCCATCTAATATGACCCAGATCTTTCAGCTATTTTATGTCTTTGGCTCTTGACTCGGGATACAGCAAGAGACACCAAGTACCCGTTTGACAGAGAGTCTCTTACAAATAAACACTTTCGCTCCACCATTCCTCCACTTGTATACTCTCTCTCTCTTCGCGTTTCTCTCGACCGCCGAGAGTATTGAATATTTAAATAAATATAAGATAATTTATTTTCCGCTTTACAAAAGAATATATATGAATAGAAGAAAACAAGAACGTCACGTCGCTTGCGTGGTCAGAACATTAACTGAACATCGATGGCATCGCAACGGGGCCGATGGCATCGAGAAAACAAAACCCTAACGAAGAGGGCACAGCCAATACTGCAAATCGACGGGCGCTCTCCTTCTCGAAAAGCCTCCTTTACTTTCCAACACCGAAAAAAAAACAATACAGTGCGCTGAAATCTCTGAAGCGAGCTTATACAGGCTGTTTTTACATATTCAAAAAATTTAATAAAATGTGGATCCTTGTACGAAACGAAAATTTTACACACCGATCAGAAAGATTCAGGAACTCAAGTAAAAATTCCTTTTCTGCATTGATAATTTTGGAGATTATGGCTGACTATATCCGCAGCAGTTCCTGTGAGAAATGTCCAGCGACCGCCTCGAGAATCGTTGAATCGTTCCCCTGATTTGATCCGCGAAACTGTTCGAGGAATTCCAACGGGAAATTAGCGGCGATCGGAAGGTGATAGTTTTTGAGTCGGATACGGCGGAAAGTTATGATCGGCGTGTATGTAATTCATCGAAATCAGATCGGGCTTAGACGGAACCGGAGGCGTTCGCAATCGCGGGCCGGCAATCTCAAGCCATTAACTGTCAACCGATATACCGGTGCCTTAATCGACAGCACTGTGACTCCTGTGATCAATAGTGCGTTTGGCAATCGAGCTCTAATTTCTGGGGACGCGGTACCGCCAGTTTCCGCGGTAATGCCCATAATGCTCCGCTGACTGTGCTTAAACTGTCGTTTAACAAGCTATACGGATATCGATCATTTCCGGGTGTCACTGACTCCCGTGGTTCCCCGACTCCTTGCTCATTCTTTGCGCGAGACTTTGTTATCCCTCTTGGTCTATCCTTATGCCAGAGTACTGGTGATCACTTTTGGTTAATCCAACACGTTGTGGTATTTTGTAAAAATATATTATATTACCTGTTAAACTTGCACGGTGCGGCCGAATAATACGACCGAGCTGGGGGTGGTTCTATTATACAGTATTTCTATTCTAGTTATTCTAATCTAATATAATGTAATCTATTCTAGTATACAGTAAATCCTTAATTACTGTCCGGGGTCGTCTACGTAAACGTTGTCCACTGCCTACTCACTCCACTGCTGGCTAACGCCGCGCCACAGGGCGGCGCACAGTGGGCCGGATCGAAAAATTTAGGGACATTCGACCAAACGTTTGCGCTGGAAACTGAAAAAGCGCTGAAAATCTCTATAGGAATCATCCAACTGCAATTATTGAACAATTTGGTGTTGGACCGTGTAAATCGAATCGGAAACTTTCTACCAGCAGTTCTATTAATCGAAAACTTTTTCCCGTATAACATTTCGTTTATTTGCTCGTTTCTTTGTTATAATAAATGAATGCTTATGTTATTTTGTTGTGTTTCATTCTTCAATATAAGCCCCTTTTTATTTCTCATCTGTGTTAACTGCATAAAGTAATAATTTATACTTCGAAATTGTGAATGTTTTCTCGAAAATCGGTATCAATGGCTCCGATCGGAAACATTGTGTGCCACGGGGTGTATATCAAAAACGAAAACTTTATCTCATAAATTTGTCTTACGTTCCCATAAGGAATCACCTGCCGTATTATCGCGGAATGTAACAGTGAACGTCAGGACGTCAGATTGAGTCCGTGTTTTCCTTCTCGTTTCCCAGGGCGTTCGTCCCTCGACAACGAGAGCTGCCTCGCCTCGAGGCAGGTCGCTTCCGTAATTAGTGCCGTTTGCCAACGGTACGCGGATCGTTTACAAACGATTCCCGGTAAGCTAGCCGGTTGCGTGCTGTGGAAATTAGAATGATCGGTATTGTGTATAATGAAACGGAGGGAAGTGGCCGCGCCTTGCGCGTGGAATGGCAACGTGGGATAGCGAAGAGGAGGCGGCTGCAGGAAAGTTTCGTAGCTAGTTTAGCCCGTGGGAGCGGCGTAATACGGGGTAATAAAAGCTCAGGGTCCGCTGTTCGCGCCTCGCTTCTTACAGCTTAATATTTGATGCTCGGATGTTTAAGCCTGCGCGACGCGTCGGCTTTGCACGGTCTATTCATACTTAAACGCGGGTGATTGTCCTTAAAGGATCCGCTACAGCTTTGCCTGAATTATTCCGTCGGCTTTAACGATACCATTAATGACAATCGCAACGCTTCCTCCGCATTCACCGCGCTGCACCACCGACATTATAATGTCGTGTATTCCTTTGTCATGCGTGGAGTAATATCTTACTAGCATTGTGTGATTTATGGTCGAAATGATTAATTAATAGAAAACAAATTTAATAATATTAAATGTTCTATTACTGTTCTATTACTCAATGCCATGTTTCAAGTCATTTATTTTGAGAAACGAAAATTGAAAATATCTGTGAATTTATTTACTGTGACTTTTTTTTACCGATTAACTGTATTCGAAAATAAATACAAACTACACTGTAATAATATTAAATGTTCTATTACTGTTCTATTATACTCAATGCCATGTTTCAAGTAATTTATTTTCAGAAAGGAAAATTGAAAATATCTGTGAATTTATTTACTGTGACCTTTTTACCGATTAACTCGTTATTCGAAGATAAATAAAAACAACGCTGCCAGTGTTATTATTCTGCAGTAAATTATAAATGTCCCCGCAACTTCACCAATGGAGAACAAAGCATGAATTATGAAACGATAATATTTAATTAATTATGTGGTGCAGAACCTATGTGGTGCAGTCATTAACAGAAAATTTAAACATAATATTATCGTGCTTCCGTGTTCTGCATGTATGTACGAACCAATTTTCTGCGCAGAACATATTCTACAGTATTCGTTGTGGAAAGCATTATGTTATAAATTTTGCGTCGAATGTATTTTTCCGCAGCTAGCGAATCTCGCGCAACAGATTCAACTAAACGCCACATACAATTCCCAAATGTCTATAGCCGAAAGCTGCCGGAAGTGTTCGCATTAACATCAGAGCTCAAATGGAAAATATTGTTTTGTAACATCCTGTGTGTAACCACTTGTCTAAAGCTCGAACAAATTAAACGTAATAAAATGCGTGCTGAAATTATTGGGTAAATATTCAACGGAGTTTTAATGTCCGTGAAATGTGTGTTTTAACGAACACTATAGAACGCTTTTACAGAAAAATTAACTTTAATAACAGGCCTAAGTTACTGTTATAGCCGCGTGCAACTTGGTCTGTATACCTCGGTATAGCTGCAACAAACATAAATCCGAACGATAAAGCCGTGGTAAATATAAAATACATGGCACTCCCTATAAATATAAACTGACGTAGAAAGCGGTGTTGTTTCACACTCTGCGTTATGACTTCTTTCGCAACTGCGCGCATCAACTTTTCTCCGACGTTAATAATTTATCGGAAGAAAAGGAGTTCGGTGCTTCACGGAAATTTACATTCACCGCGAAGTTTACGTATCCATAATATATAAATTCGTTCGTTTGCACATGTAGACGCAAAGTAAAAAATCCACATGACCTCGTTGCATGTTTAATTAATGCACTTTCAAAATAATCTTCAAGTATAATTCTCTTTAAGTATCAAATTACCGAAATAAATTACTGAACTGCGGATCTTTATGCAAAATAAAATTGTTATACATAAATGGCTAGCTATACTAGCTAAGTAAAAATTGATTTTCTTCATCAATAATTATTATATGTTGCAAATATTATATCAGCTTTGTTAAAACAAATTTCAACTTTTTTCATGTTTCTATATAACTGTTGGGTTGATCTTATAGATTTTTTCACGCTGATTCCGAATTTGGCCTCAATTTTTTTCATACACGCACAGTTTTTGAAAAATTTGGATATGAAAAAAGACGTATTTTTCGACTTTGAACAAAAATTGTGATGATATTATATAAGATATTGTAATGTTCTTTATCCAGTGATGTGCAATAGTAATACGTTGTGTTTGTTTAAACATGTTTAAACAATCATTAAAGACGGAGAGACACCACTTTTGCACACATTTCTCAGGATATTTTTCAATGTATATAAGAAAATAAGGTTCCAGCCGAAAATCGAATTACACCACGTATAGAGCAGACTTTTGTCTTGAGAAACAACCCTGTCAAGTTGCGAACGTCGACGTTTTTACCGAATCAGAAAGTAAAATATCATCGCGGAACACGAGTCGCCGCCAGTGACGTTCACCACTAGAGCGGGCGTCCGCCGCGCCGTATACCGTAGAAAAATACGTCTTTTTTTCAAATTCAAATTTCTCAAAAACTGCGCGTGTATGAGAAAAATTAAGGCCACATTCGGAATCAGCGCAAAAAACTCTATAAGGTCCGCCCAACAGTTGTATAGAAACATTTTTGTTGTTGAACAGTGTTACCAATACTATAATATTACCGGATTGTTAATTAAGTGTTTTCTTTGGTTGCCATGTCGGAACCAGCTGTCCGATGGTGCACAAGCACTGTCAGGCGATTACGCCGCCATAAGCTCGCAGCAGTGACGGCCGCATAGGGGTCTCACAGTTCCGCAAGTAGTACGAGAGGGTTTTGGTCGGCCGGCCAGTAACATTCCGTAGGTTTGCCGCGTCATTGCGACGCTGCGGTGTTCCGTGCGCATGCAGCACGCGGCACGTATACGTGTGACGCATATTCCCGTCGAATTTATTATTCTGGCCTGGTCCCGGTGTATCGGGTTACGATTAAACGCGCGGCAACGAAAGATGGAAAAGCGCATACATGAATAACGAATTAGACAGCACGCCGGCGCGGCGTCGGCGTCGCCGGAGGCTGCGATGTAACGGGGTTAACGAACGAATTTAATTATCGTCCGACTGATCGATGAACCCTCGAAAGCATTCGGAAATCGTGGATCCTATGCTGCCGGGATCTAATCAATTTTTTGGTTCAACGATTCCCATCGTCCAACTTTCCCGCGCTTTTCCAAACCGTACCCTCATCACGTTCTTCGCTCCCTTGATACCGGTTTTCCTCAATCTCGTTTCACCAAATCAGGTTCGGATGGACGTGGAAAGCTCAGTTGTTTCAGAGTATCATTCGGTTACAATCATTAGACTGCGGATCTTTGTGCAAAATAAAATATTGTCGTCTTCAATTTTCGAGGTTTTTCGATAATTTTCAATTTAATTTTCTCAATTTTACTGTAAATGTGTGAAGATAAAAGGAAATGCAATTTCCTGAGATAACCGCGAAATATCGGTTCATTAAATTTTCTTATGTTTATCTACATGTTTTTGTGCTGACTTTCAGACCTGAATTTTATGTTGTCTGTAGTTCACAATAGCCGAGTGCTCATTTATAAATTAGCACAGCGAAGCTTGAAACTTCGAAAATTTAATTTCAAAAATATCGCGCATGACGTCATAACTTTTAATAAGTCATAATTAATGTTTTTCATTTTCCAACTCAAAAATGATATCAAGTGGCCAACTGCAGCGGTTTGAAACTTTCCGCGCAGAGTTCATGAAGAGTGTTCAATACGTTGTAATTATCATTCTGGAACACGCATAATTGTTGAAGAGATAAATTATTACTCGTCCGTCATACTTTTAGTTGAAATGATAGAATGCAAGTAGAAATAATAAATATGTCAAGGTGTAAATGCTTTTAAATATCTACAGTTACATAAATATCATAGCTAGAATATCCTCCAGGTAATATAAGCTTATTGTACATTGTCCAGAGTTCCCGAGGGATTTACAATCATTATGCTTCCAAGTGTGGTGTCTTAAAACGGATTTACGGAATTTTATGGTAGATCCAAACAGTAAGATTCAGAGGATTACGTCGATTAATGCCAGTAGAATCCGCAGCATCTCGTTTAATGTACTCGCGAGTAGTATTAGTCGGCGATTATGCAGGCGCATTAGTATCCGACTACCTGTTGGATGATTCTATTTCGGAGCGAAACAATGATTACATTTAATTCGAGACTTAATACGCTATTCTATTTGATTTCGCATACAATTCCTCATAAATCGTTCGTATATGGCAACATTATTCAAAGTATATTGATAATCCCTTTTGACCATCTCACCACCTATTCTGATACGTTCTTGCCAAATGTCATTCAGTGTCAGGATAAAGAATTTATTTAATTTCATCACAAAGCAAGTGGGTAACTTTTCTGAATAACATATGTTATAATTAATTTGATCAAGTGTTTCGAATTTACAGACGTAATTCGAATTATTGTTGAAAATGTTCTAAAAATGTAATTTGCAAAATTGCTTTATACAATAAACTAATAAACGATCGAACCTGGCGCCGAAAACATTAACCATTCTATATTAACAACAAATACGGTCGATAGAAGGATGTATTCACCACCTATGATTGTTTGATAAAAATAAAAATTGAAATTGATGTATTATCTTATTTGGTAAAAATAAAAGATGAAATTTACGTGTTATCTCTGGTTGTTTGAAGATTGTAAGAATTTCATTATGTTTTACTTATTTGTTCGGGTAGAAAGAGCCCGTATCCGATGGCACCATCCAGTTACACGACACCTAGCGTACGATCAAAGGATTGTCAAATTTATCTACAATAAAGTCTGATAGTTGATTTTCATACGGGTTACCGTGCTTTTGGTTATAAATTGATTAAAGACTGTGCTCGTGTAGTTGTAAAATATACACGACACGAGTATCGGAGCGTTAAGCGCAAGTCGGACAGGCGATGCCGGCAGATCAAAGAATATACCAACCCGTCGCTGTTATCGAAGCGTCTATCATGTTACTAATGCACATTATGAGTCCCGTCGAACCGTCGCTCCGCCGGCGGCGCACAATTTCAACGAAGTCCGGGGAACGAAAGCACTAATCACACGGGGCGTCGAGTGACGATAAACGAGCGACATTCGAGACACAACGACGAGGAAGAAGACCGCTAACGACGTAATTAGCGAGCGAAAACTCGACGACCCAACACTCTGATAACCCATCGGGGAACCGGTTATCGATCGTCTATAATTGAGAATACGTTCTGATAATCGCAACTGTATTCTTCGAGCAGTTCAACGTCGAACAGAAATCAAAGCAGTCGACTTCAACACCTGTTATTACTGACGTTTTTCTCGTTTTACGCGCTCGCAACGAAAGCGCAATTTCAAACGGCCATCGGATTGCAAGAATTTAATGAAATTGTGAAATACGAATTTCTATATAACTTAAGATTGACGTAGAACATTCTCAATTAAAAATTTGGAATATTTGATGAAAGGCTATTGAAAAAAGTTTGTTTATGACAAAAATGAATTGGTCAAATACAAAATTGTAAAGACACTAAAAGAATTATTACCATACCATTCGCGTTATTAACCCTCATACGTCCCTTGTGTCAATTTGCACAGTTATTCCGAAATAAGTTATACTGTTCTGTTGTTTGTAGATAAATTTTCGTGAAACTTCGCGACCTTTATATTTTTTAATGCGAAACACATAACCGGAATACCTAAGATGTAAATGTTAACCCTTCACTGCATGAGCTTTTTAAGTGGAACGAAAAATTTGAAAGATGATCAGTTTTTGTGTTTTATCTAAGGGAAGAATATTTTTTAAAATTCAAACAACGTCTTCAGAAAGATGAAAATAAATATACATGGTAAGAAAACATGATCAGATATGATACACTATGCAGCGAAATGTTAACTCATAGATTTGACTAAAAGAACATCGAGGAATAGATTCAGTTTGTGAAATGTGGGACGGATGAGAGTTAAGTAGCATTTGTTTGTTTCAGTTAATTCAGACAATTTTTGTTTCACTATAAATCGCATTTAAATTCGGACACGCTGTATATACAGCTGGCAAATTCCGTACTCATCAGGTGAGTGACTCCGCCGGCAAGAAACTTGTAGATTTTCTCGAATTCGCATCCGGGGATGATTGCAGTTCACATGGGGAACGAATATCATTACCATTAAAGTAAGAAGTTCCAGAGAAATATCCGCCGGTATATCCACGCAATCCCCTTTATAAGGAAAGAGGAATTCCTCTAGCAAAGGAAGCTTACCGCAAGCATCTTTGGCCAGTAGAATACAGTTTTCCCAACTATTTAAGGAATTACCAGCTCGTCTGCAGCATAAACCAACCTGTCTTTGCGCACAGAACAGGCAAAGAGACGACGTCGCTCGTAATGCGAATTCCAGATTAAAAAGTAATTCCCTGTACCGTCTCGGAATCCACATTATACTCGGTCCATTTATAGTTTCTCTGTCCCTCGTCATTTAGTCACGGTAGACTAAAATTCTTATTGAAAAATATCAAGCAACAATCATGATTCATGACCATGTACAATGAGAAATATTTTACGAAATAATAATCACAGAAGTAATTTTTTCAGGTAGAAAGAAAATTGGATGCGAGAGAATTAAAATATTCTGAAATTTCTCGATAACATAAACTTCTTTGCGAGACTACTTTGCCCGAAGACTTACGCAGGGAAATTTATTAAGAAGTTCATTACACTTCGACACCTGTGCACCAGCGACGTTCATTTTCCCATAAATTCCTCGATCGATGGTGTTCCGCTCGGAATCCACGAGCCCTCTCCTTGCCGTACGACACGGGAATCGGCATAAATTATTGCTGCCGCGAAAATAAATAAACCGTTCTGTCGCGGGTCGAGCATAATCCGCGAGTAATTGGAAAATCATAATTTTAAATTTCCCGCCGCGGTTTCTCGCGGTGTCTCGAAGAATGGCAAGTTTCCCGACCTCATAACTATTCAGAATATCGATGCAGTCTCAAGGAGGGCAATATGTGTGCAACTTGGATGCGTTTGACGAACAAAAACAAAATTGGTCCGGAAAAGAAATTCCGGAATTTTTCAATGTAGTCCGAAAAATAAAATATTAGTAAGTATTGTCAATCAGTGAACAAGTGGGACATTTTCTATTTTATTTCTTAGAATGAAGAATATATTCTGAAAAGTTTCTTATGTTCTTAATATGAGTAGTTTCGCTTGCACAATGCTACTTTTCAACGAAAATGATTGTAATAGTAATTTGATGAGATGGTAAATATCGAAGTTTGATTAATTTGGATAAACCATATCGGACTGGCAACGGTTTTATTCAACCGTCGGTTCATTTCACCGCGGTAATCACAATTGTATAATGATATTAAACGATTCATTAAACGTAAATGCGAATTGTTATGTTATTTCATTTCGACCCTTACAATTCATGCACAATAACCTGCTGAATAGAGTGTACGTCTCGTTCCTGCCAATCTAAACAAGGGGCACACAATGAACCTCGACAGTACCTTCGTTTTGTAATTAAATTATGCAACAACTCTCATACGACTTCACATGTTTTTTCTGAACAATGAAAAAAAATTACGTCATCATTCGTTACAGATTCAGTAAAACAATTGTGTACAATACCGAAATTAAAAAGCAACTCCTGCGTGATACTGACCATTATTTAATACCATACGAATAGCACGGAAAAACATGTTTAACATTGTCAAAATTGAGGAAGATATCATTTCTTTGCAACTCTTTTGTTGACGTTAATATTTGGGAACGATTCTATAAATGTTGAAAATTCTTGTAAAATGGGTATATAAATGTTATTGGGTTGGAAATAATTATTTGGGGAAATGATGATGCCTTTGGTAAATGGGACACATATTTCCGTGACGCGAACGAGCATCGTCGACCCATCGGCCATTGGAACGATATGTCGTGGACCGGTTTGCCTATTATGACTTGCAGTTCGAATAGCTCGGAATACCAGGCGGTCGGATAGGCGAAATCGCGACGGAATTATTCATGAACGTAACTTATTCACGGTCGTGCATTGACCGCAATTAATATGATTTTTCGTGTGTGGGCGGGGCTCCTGTTTGTCCAGCTTTCAGCTCCGTGAATTGCGTGAAATCGTTTGGAAACCGTCGTTCCTCTGCCGTTCTCTCTCACTGTCTCTTTCCCCCTCGGCTTACCGACACGGTTAGTAATTATTAATTAATACGTAGCCAATGAAACCCATTGCTCTACTCGGCTCGAATTCGTCTGACAGACATATTTCACGGTTCACGTCGAACGTGTCATTAGTTTCTGAATAGTTCATCTGTCACGGTTCCCTCTGATCTCTCCTTTTAGGTCATGCTCAATTTTTCATCGAAATATTACTGAACTAACAACACCATTCATTCTCATGGAAATTCCATTAAATAAACTATTTGCGAGCACTTCGTTTCGCACGGAAACGTCCGAAAACTGGCCAAAATGATTCGAATAGATACAGAACAAATAGACAGCGGATTTTATGCATTTATAACAAAAATGTGTAGGTGTCTCACTTAAAACAGTAAAAATATTCGAAGAATTTAAAAATACTATCGCGCATAAGTTTCAATCTATTAACCGTATTAAGAGAGAAAATCAATCTCCATTTCATTCCAATTTGAACATTTGGTAATTATTTACTTTAGGAGCTTCCTCACCGATTTTGATGACCTTGAAATATGTTGTCAAAAAACTATTGCTAGTACTATATTGAATTTTCTCTCTTGGATTTTCGTATATCAGCATAGGCGATTGCTTAAACCTAAAGTAAACACCTAAAGTAAATAATTACCGAACATTTTTATTTTACATAAAGATCCACTGTCTATTTTCGCAGCATATTCAAAGCTCGTTAAAATAGAACTTAAGTGGTGGGCAACATAGGAGAACGTGATCCAGTAAGGATGACCTTGACAACACGTTCGAGGATCATTAAAACCGATGGTGGTCTTCCATGTTATTAGCACATTCAGTCTGAACGACACCCGGAGCCAAATTCAAAATAGTTTCGAAGGAACCGTCCACGGTTCCAGCCGATTCATACTCGCTGTAAGCAACTGGAGTGGAGTGGCTCTGGAAATGCTAATTGAGACTCGAAAGGCTCCGAGAGATTTCTGTCGTGGGTCGCGACCGGACCAGCAATTAGGCGTCGTCTGCTACGCTGTCGGCGCTTTCCGCTTCTTCTTCGGATGCTCCCTACTCTTCGTACAAGTTCAGCATGTAAATCAGAGTGGCCGAGGGCTTCGAGGTCGATTAAGAGGGCCTGTTTCGTTCCCTGTTCGTCGGGGCAAGTTTCCGAAACTGTGTGTACGTGTGTGTGTCTGCATCCGTTCTCTCACACTGTTACGCCGGCGGCAAAATCGAAAATCATCGCAAGCTTTAAACAAGTTTTCCCTTCGCCTGGAGAATCAGTTTCCGGGCGGGACCGTCTTTCTAACTCCCCTAAATGGAACCCTGGGAGTGGAGCAGGGGTTTTCCGAGTTTCACAAGCGAACTACTTGCGATCGAAAGTCTCCCCTTCCCGTTCAGTTAGCCAGCAGGAACACGCCATTCTCGCGACTTATCGGTAGCCGATTACGCGACCGTATCCGTCGGATAAGCTTCGTCGAGATACTATCGATCGTTTTGCATACCGCCCGACTTGCCCCCTGCTTGAGTCAAGATGTTGCCCTGTATCCACCCGGAACATTACCGGTTCTGGAAAATTTCAAATCGAACCGTGCCCCATGCGTTCCACTACTTTTCCGGAGCTCCACGTCGCGTTTATTCTGCTTTGTACTACTTACTGCGGCGCGTTATCTCTGGGGGCGTCTAACGCTTTAGCCGGGCACGTTCCTCTTCGTTTTGAAAATATTCTACGTTTCTTATTGCTGTTCGTGAATTATAGCTGGTTTAGGCGTGGTTCAATTTTCATATTCTTAATAACTTTTGAAAGGGGTGCGTATTATATACTCAAATATTAAACATTTCTTTTATCTTGTAGATATAAAATTAATATAATACCTCATACATTCTTATATGTTTAATAATACGGTTCAACAGCTAAAAAACATTTCGATTCTCACTATATATATATAATTTAAGTTTGAAAAAAAAACATTTTTCGACTTTGAACAAAGATTGTGATGTTATAAAAGATATTGTATTCTTCTTTACAGCAAAAGAGAAAGTCGAGAGAATCTTTCGTTGTAAAGAACAATACAACATCTTTTACAATAACATCACAATCTTTGTTCAAAGTCGAAAAATATGTTCTGTGACAGAATAACACTATTTTGTTTGTACTCTTATACAAAGTGTTCCAAGAAGAAATATTATTTTAAATTATTAAAAAACGCACAACTTTTAGCAATTGTACTGGTCACGTGAAAAACACTGACATGTCCACACTTCACCAGTAAAAGAAGACTTTATTATCGGTCGAGGGACAATCAAATCCTTGCGCAACGTCAAAATTGTTATCGTCCGAAAAGTTCCGAGACGATTGTCGACCAGAATCACGGAAGAACCAGATTTGTTCGGAGGTAGTGTTGGAGAGCACGACTAGCCGGGTTCGAGACAAATGAATACGATCAACAAGTTGCTCATTAAGGAAGTTTGTGGCAGCCATCAATCGCCGCGCTGTTTAACTTGTCGGCGACCGTAACGAACTTATCGAGTTCTGATGTGTCGTGCGTGGATGTAACTCAGTTTCGGAAAATTCGGATTCATCGGGAACTTTCAAATGATCCGGCTCGGGTTGCGGTTCTGTTTCAGAGTCGAAATTAATTGCGTGCGAGCAATAATGGGTTCGTTACGAGCAGCAATAACGGGTCGGAGTAATTTTTGGGTGAATTCCATGTAGTTGGTTAAATTAATCTCATCAGGCTCGCGGCCGTTTCTCCGGCTAGGAAGGAAAGGGGTGTTAAGGAACCCTGTGGTCAGACACCGTGGGAAAATATGGAAACTTGGGTAAGGTTATTAGCTCGGTTATTATGCGGGCCCATTGTAATCCTCCTGGTGGAATGAATCATTATTACGTGGCGTTATGCGAATTCCTCGGTTGGTCGTGTTTAGGTTTGAATTTATAAGTCCGCGGGGAGAGGCGTGAACGGTTAGAAACACCGGATATAAAGTGTCTGGACCGGTCGTCGAACTTCCACTTTTGATTGGAGGAAGCGATCCCGGTTTTCCCCTCGCGCTCGATGGAAATAAAACAACGCTCGTGAAATTTGTTATGGGTGTCAGGACGACGGTGGATGGTCGGGTCGGGGTGAAACGATAAACGACATCCGGAAGCAACCATCAGTACCAGGCGGAGCACGGTTTTCAGATTCGAACGGGCTTGACACATGCGACGAGTCCGTCTGGACTTTCATGGCCGCCGGGAACGACAGCCACGCTCACGAGATTAAGTACTCGATGAGCCGTTGATGAGCATCCATTTGTATTCTGTTGGTGATTGGACACCGCCATCGCTCTCTGCCAATCACTCGTAATGGCTCGCGGAACGGCCTCGAACGCCCGTCGATTGCCTACACAATATCCCGTGACCTATTGTTTTATATCTAACACGCACGGTACTTCCGCCAATTCCACGCCAGTGGAAACGATCCGTCCCCACTCAGACCTGACACCCCCTGTCTGACCTTGCCACACGTTTTCAATCTGTAATCAAGATATTTTCTCCGTAACTGTACTAGAAGTACAGTGCTCGCAGTGCGTTCAACTATTTGTAATTCGAAAATTGAAATATCTCGTCAACGGAACGTTCACCATTGCATTCCTCTCGTTTTTCTGCGTAGAATGACTCCAAACACGATATACTTGCGATCATAATTACTTGCGCAGCGATTAAAGTTTCGGACTTCACAGTTACGGCAGAGATACACGAATTCTTCAACTCGCTCATAACTGTATCGTGTTTGGGGTCATTCTAATCGGAGAAACGGATCAAACACGATGGTGAACGTTTAATTTTATAATTCAATTTCAAGAGAATGATGCGTTCTCTCAATGTAAACACCTTTTGCCACGGATCGTAAACGGAGCGTTTTACACGTTCGCAAAGCACTGTAAGTGGAATCGTTCAGCGATCGATCAAACGTACCTAAGTGAAAATATCGACGTGCGACGCGACGCGGCGCGACAGCGCGAATCAATAATTGCATCGCTGCGTGCTGGGTGTCCCGCGGGCTGAATTTAGCCGCATTAAATATTCATCGGAAGAAACGTGTCATAGGACAATTACCAATATCCGATCCGGCGGATCGGAAGGGGGTGAGAGGGGTGCAGTGACACGCATGATCGCGTCGCAAAGAGACGCGAGAGGTATCGGACGCGGTAGATTCGATGGCACTTGGCCGCTACGATTACAGTTATATTTTTTTCTCGCCGGAAAATGGCATCTGGATGAATCCAATTTACCGGAGAGGTAACCCCCGCCTGCTCTTTGAAATCGATTCTCCCCCGAGGGTGTTGCTCCCGGCGAAAATTACGAGCACATGTAACAGTGACGAATCGCCGGGCCCCGGGGCGCGGCGTACGTTTCAAGGATTAAACGAGACAAAGCGATCGCCTCGCTCGTTAATTATGCGATAATTCTAACCGAGTCGCGACCATCGTCCCGTACCGTTCCGTTCCGTAAACCCGTTCCCACCCGTCCGTCCCGATCACCGGACAAAACGCGTGCCCGTCAAATTGAATCGCGACCGAGCCGACAAACACACTCGTCTCTGGAACGAAGCGATATACGCACCCATTGTCATACAGATTGAAATTTTTTCGCGCACAGCTCCACCTGCCGGCTTTCCGAAATTGCATTTGAAACGCGTCTCCCTTAAGATACACTTTTTGCACTCGAAATGAATCCTGTTGCAGATCACCTTTTCACCCTCAAAATTGCATTCACTCATTAACGGAATATATTCGCCATCTTTTAAAAATCAAACTGTTAGAAATAAATCAAGTTTGGAGAGACTTTTATTAACTTAATAACTAACTTTAATGTTTAGCGAGTTTACAAAAAATGAACCATCTCACACGGCATACCAATCTCAACTGACTCTCGCCGTTGTTTCGCGAGGAACCGCCACACCGATCGACGCTTGTTTTTTTCCGATCGTCATTCTTTCCTTCATCGCTCGCATGCCGTTTTACTAATACAATATAAATGTACATATACGTTTTCCAATACAAACTTTAACATCATGTAAGTTTTCTAAAGACGTTTTTCCTAAAACTTAACTACATAAAATACTTCGATAACCAATTACACCAGATTAATTAAATTTTCAGTGGATCATATTCTACATATGAATGCTCAGAGAGATAGCCTGATGGTGGTTTTTCAGTTTTCGACGATTGTAGGTTTCTCTTTTGCAATTGCATAACAATTATTTTAACGAAAATCGATACTCCAATTTCGAACGGTCACAATTTTATAGGAAATTCATTTTTCAGGATAATGCACGATCCAGGATCGGATAATACAATATACTAAGTGAATTCCCTCGGACTAATATTAATCATTCACACTGCTACACTTGATATGTCATTCGATTAAAGTCTTTTGTTGAAATTTTCGTTACAGACCGCGATGAAAATGTAAAACGAATATTTTCGAGAAACTGAAATCATCTGGCCCAGTTTCAACAAAGTTATCACGAAAGCTGTAAAAAGGCTTTTATGGCCGACTGTGGATCCACTTGATCCCTTAATTTGATATTTCTAGAAACCACATCATCGGGTATAATAAAGCTTCACCGGCTCAGTCATCTCTCGGAGCTCCGTTTCCCAGGTACGTTGGCTTCCGGACGGTGTCTAACCAGTGGCGATCCTCTTCCACTGGTTATCTTATATTTTTACTGTTGTTCCACCGTGGGAAAAGTTATCGCCCGAGTTCCATTATTTTCATATCTCGCCGGTAGTACTTGACAAAAGCCGAGGTAGAATTCATTTCGCTCTTTAGCAACGGGTTTCGTGCCCGGCCAGAGAAAGAAATTCGAGGGAGGAAGCTCCGAACGGTGTGCGCGGCCTTTCAACCTGGTCGTCGGAACAAAGCGCGCGAGCTATGAAACACGGGGACACGGGCAGAAAAGACAACGAGAACGAGCAGTTCCTCCAGCAAACGGAGGCCGGAACACGGGGGGATAAATTTCCGAAGGGGTCGAAACGAATGTCTCCCCGAGGCGCGATCGCGCGTCGTTTATTTGCCCCGGCGAGGAGGGAAGAAAAAAAAACGTTATTGTTTCATTCCGTTCCGACAATTCCTCCACTGGTCTCGGACACGTCCCTGACGGTTTACCCGCGTTACGCCAGTGTTCTCGATCACGATCCCGCGATTTACTTGATCGCCAGCCGATGGGGAGGATCTCCGAGAGGAGGATCTCCGCGGTGGGAAAACAGAATCGGATAATTTGCTTCGGAACGACGATTTCTCACCTAAATAGAGTCTCCTAACTTTTTCGATTCCCAGTTTTCATTAGAAATCGTTTCTATCCGATTCGTGTTTCCAACGTAATCATCCAACATTTTTCAACGGTTCGATAATTTATTTTAGAAATGTTAATTTAGAATATAATAGAAAATACTTTAGTTAGGAAATCGATACAAATAGTTAATTTCTGCTGCTCAAGATCACGGGAAGGTAATAGTATTTTATAGATCATTGAACTCGTCTTGATTTCAGCTGTAACATATCAAGGAAACATACAGCAATTTGAAAAAATTTTCGGACATCTGGATACCTCGAAAAAAATGACCACGAGATAACTTTTTGTGCGAAAAATCAAAATACCTTCCATCGATTAATTTTTCGCTAGTCCGTCGCTTCCATTCTCGGTGACCGCAAAACAGCGGATCGGTTCTAAATCCTCGTCCCGCACGTTTTTGCTAATTAAACTTGGCGCGGCACGTGGCCAGGGTCGAGTCAACGGAAGAAATGGGCTCACGCTCGCGGAATCGCCAGAAGTATGCGGGCAACGACGCCCGGCATCCCTATAATTCATCGTCAAGTCAGAATCAACGGTGCCGGTCGCTTTTTCCGCATCGTTTCCGACGGCGACGGTGTGCCGGTTTCCCGGAATCGAAAATTTACTGGAAAATCGGCGGATACGCTCGCGAACTTCTGTAATTAGTTGAGGTGAACCGTTCCGTTCGAATTCGAGAGCTGTCCGCGTGTCGACGAATCGACGTGAAATTCGCGATTGTCTCCACGGAACATTCTAGCTGGAAAAAAATCAATTTTTCATAATTTTTTAATACTTAATTAGACTATTTATTTTCTACTGCAGTTGATTTTGAATAACCTTGAAAATAACCTGTAAAAAAATTCGTACACACAAAAGTCTATATACGTATAATTCATACAGATTTGATAAACATATTTTATTAAGCCACCCCTATTTCAACCCCTACTTCAATCTTCTCCAAAATGCTTTCGTATTAAAAATCGACTGGTAAATCGGCGATAGTTCGTCTTCAAAAGGATTGCACGCAACTAAAAAATTTTTTCGTAATCAAAAATACAATGAAAACCTCTACACGAGTTGACATCAGAAGCATGGGGATATGTACGATTTTTGTTCAGAGCTAAAAACGCTGTGTGTGCGGCCGTTGTATCGCGAAAAATGATTACTTTCCACGAGCTCTCCCAGGGAAAATTCGGCGTCGGGGTCTCCGGGAGGGATTTCGACGAAAATTAGAGAAAGGAGAGCGGCGACCGCGTGCCCTGCCGGCATTGTCCAGGAAAATGAACGCGTGAATGATTATTCTGCGGCGTTGTTTCCTCGCCCCTGTTTCGCTTGACGCTCGTATAATTGCGCGTCAAGCCGACACACGCTCGCGTCGGTAATGAGCCGCGCACACGGCGAATTGATATTTTAATGTTAACACTCGTTGAACGCCAGAGGAATACACCCCCCAACGTTGGAACTGCCGCACTGTGAACGAGAGACGCGCAACAGCACGAGGAAATTGTGTGTTCGACTGTTGCGCGTTCAACGGCCGATTCTTTTAAAGCTTCTCGCGCGATATTAATTTCTCGAACAATTTAATTGAGCGAACCCAACTCTAAATGCGTTATTTATTTCTGTATACGTGCGCCCAGGGGAGAATTGTCTCTGTTAAAATATTAATAGCGACGGAGGCGCGCCGCACAGTGGGGTATTTGACTGAAATCTGTGACAAAATCAAAGAACTTTCGATAGAAATGAGATAGAGGGTTGAATTTTTTTTTTCATACAGCTGAAACTTCACAGAATATGGGAAAAATAGGGAGATTATGGTACGAATGTTTTTTAACCTCGAAAAAATTCGTCAAAGTTGCGCAATTTCGAGAAAATTGTGGTTTTTTCAATAGTACACCCAGAAAATTTTTTTTTTAACATACTCTGAATTCAAATCTGGTGTCAAAATTTATCTACGACTTCAGGATTTAAAAAAAAAATCGATTTATAGTTAAACAGTTAAACTTTCATTTTTTCAAGGTTAAAAACATTCGTACCATAATCTCCCTATTTTCCCCATATTCTACAATGTTTCAGCTTTAATTTAAAAAAAATTTCATCGCTCTATCTCATTTCTATCGAAAGTTCTTTGATTTTGTCACAGATTTCAGCCAAATACCCCACTGTGCGCCGGTTTATTGCTGCGGTGCAAAAGTCAGTATTTTTGCGAATCCTAACAAGCTTTAAAAGGTGTACTAAATCCAATTTGATCTTTCTTCGCACCATTCGATAGGGCTACCAAAGGAGATCCTCTGTGGCAAGTTCCAAGTCGGTATCCTACGTACAAGGGAGTAGTTTATTGAACTATACCCTATTTCAAGCGGGTAGTTTATCAAAAAATTATGAAAAAATTCATGACCATTCTAAGAGATGCTACACACGTTTGCGAATTTTTTCCGAATTTTAGATTGAAAAGTGCATTTTTAAAAAACTCCTAAACAAGCGAAACAGAATTATATTCACCTGGCTAATTTGCTCTCGAGGGTAATACGCATCGGCATTGAATAATTCGCAATCCGGCGACCCGCTTTAAATACGAATGGTATTTAAGTCGAACTAAAAATCAGCGACAGGAGGGATGGATTGGAGGTGTGGCGTAGGGTTGGAAGAGAGCCCGTCGTTTCGGAGAAGACGAGTGTTGAACAGTAAAATGAAATAACCAGTCTCCGGCGTCGCTATATCATTCAGTCGCACTTTTGTTCCGCGCGGAATTTACATGTGAAAAGGTGGATGGTGCGCGCACGCGTCCGATTTATGATGTTTTTTTCCCCTCCTTGTTCATTGCTCTTTCTCCTCTTTCGTTCTTTTTTTCCATGTTCGTTCGCTTTCTTGTCCTCCACGGTTCCATCTCGGTGTGCTCCGCCGGCGGGTCCGAAGGATGAAGAATTTACAGTGGCGACGACAGCGTCGCGGCGCGCTTTTCCGCGCAAATAACGCTCTCTCTCCCCTGTCTTTGTCGCGTCGCATCCCCCCTTCTGGCCGAGTTCACCCGCCAGCCATGCATAGAAAACGTCCTCCGTGAAACGTTAATACGGAACGGCCAACCGTGCCGGAATAAGTCTGTTTCCTCTTCGAAACCGGCGCGGACTATCGGTGGAATAAATCTGAAAAGAGTTGGGAAGCGTCGCGACGCCGTTGCTCGAACAAAGCCATCATCGGTACCCTACCATCGAGGTAATTGTAGTGGTAATAAACCGCGACAACCGTACTACCACTGAGAGGGCAATTC